>WNWK01002331.1:105000-215413 GCA_009830355.1 Cherax destructor | reverse complement strand
CAGTAAATTCAAACGAAATGGGAAATATCCCCATTATTTATGCTGCAAGAGATGCTGGGTTCTTAGCCAGACCTGGAGTATACCTGGATAGGGTTTCGGGGATCAACGCCCCCGCGGCCCGGTCTGTGACCAGACCTCGTGCCATGCAAGCATTCTCCTAGAGAAGAGGCCCTTTCCACTATACACAAACCAATCACACCTCGCCATGTTAAGATGCCGTACTGTTGGGGTAATGATGAAGGGAGGGGGATGAGAGATAAGGGGGAAGGAGGAGCGGGGCTTGTCATAAGTGGGTTACCTGAAGGTTGACCTGATATGGTCAGGGTCACCACCCCAGCGGCTTAATCCCAAACCAGGCCTGGTTGATGACCTGATCAACCAAGCTATTGGTATTAGCTGCATTCAGTCCAACGTAAGCACCACAGCCTGGTAGAGGGTGACACACCAACAATGTCAATGTCAAGGTGCGTCAGGAAGCTGCCTGTTAAGCACCCACCACATCTCCCCTCCACCACCACTCTGATGTTCACACGTAATACACACGTACAAGAACACAAGCACAGGTACACGTGTACACACACACACACATACCATACCCAATGCTCCCACCCACCTCACTACAAACTCCACCTTCACACCAACCACCCATAGTTCCTCATCAGGTCTCCCACTTTCCCAACCCCAACGTACCCCCCCAGACTATGGTTTTAGAAAAGAAGTTGAAGGTTTGGTATACAAATGCAGATAGATTAACAAATAAATGTGAGGAGTGGCATGAAAGAATAAAGGAGACATCCCCAGACATAATAGAACTCACAGAAACGAAACTCACCAGGATAACAGATGCAATCTTTCCACCGGATATCAGATCCTCAGGAAAGATAGAGTTAGCAGAGGGGAGGACGAGTTGCACTGCTCATTAAGAACCAGTGGGGATTTGAGGAAGTGGAAGGAATGGATGAAATGGGCGAAAGGGACTACATAGTAGGAACAATCCAGTCTGAGGGCCATAAGGTGGTAATTGCTGTAATGTACAACCCGCCACAGAACTGCAGGAGGCCAAGAGAAGAATACGACGAGAGCAACAAAGCAATGGTAGCAACAGAGCAATGGTAGACACACTAGCCGAGGTGGCCAGAAGAGCTTACATGGGGAGAGCAAAGTTACTAGTTATGGGTGATTTCAATCACAAGGAGATTGATTGGGAAAACCTGGAGCCCCATGGGGTTCTGAATCAAGGAGAGCCAAGATGATGGATGTGGTACTGGAAAACCTCGTGCATCAACATGTTAGAGAGACTACCAGAGAGAGAGGTGAGGATGATCCAGCAAGACTGGACCTAGTATTCACCTTGAGTAGTTCGGACATCGAGGATATCATGTATGAAAGGCCCCTTGGAGCTAGTGATCATTTGGTTCTGTGTTTTGATTATATAGTCGAGCTACAAGTGGAGAGGGAGCAGGAATAGGAAGGGAAAACGAAACTACAAAAGGGGGACTACACAGGCATGAGGAACTTCCTACAAGACCAGTAAAAGAAATGATGGAATATGTGACAACAAAATGCAAAGAGGAAGAGGAGAGGTTTGTTCCCAAGGGGAACAGAAGTATTGGGAAGACCAGAACGAGTCCTTTGTTCACCCAAAGGTGTAGGGAGGCAAAAACTAAGTGCACTAGAGAATGGAAAAAGTACAGAAGACAAAGGACCCAGGAAAATAAAGAGATTAGCCGAAGAGCTAGAAACGAATATGCACAGGTAAGGAGGGAGGCTCAGCGACAATACGAAAATGACAGCATCAAAAGTCAAGTCTGACCCGAAGCTGTTGTATAGCCACATCAGGAGGAAAACAACATTCAAGGACCAGGTAATCAGGCTGAGGAAGGAAGGTGGGGAGTTCACAAGAAACGACCAAGAGGTATGTGAGGAGCACAACATGAGATTTAAAGAAGTATTTACAGAGACAGGAAGGACTCCAGGAATTCAGAATAGGGAGGTTTACCAACAAGTGCTGGATGAAATACACACAACCGAGGAGGAGGTGAAGAAGCTGCTATGTGAACTGGATACCTCAAAAGCGGTGGGACCTGACAACATTTCTCCGTGGGTCCTTAGAGAGGGAGCAGAGATGTTGAGTGTGCCACTAACAAAAATCTTCAACACATCCATTGAAACTGGGCAACTACCTGAGGTGTGGAAGATGGCAAATGTAGTCCCAATTTTTAAGAAAAGAGACAGACACGAGGCATTAAACTACAGACCTGTGTCACTGACGTGTATAGTATGCAAAGTCATGGAGAAGATCATCAGACACAAGCTTATAAACGACAACCAGCACGGTTTCAGGGAAGGAAAATCCTGTGTCACAAACCTCCTGGAGTTTTATGACAAGGTAACAGAAGTAAGACACGAGAGAGAGGGGTGGATAGACTGCATTTTCTTGGACTGAAAGAAGGAGTTCGACACAGTTCCTCACAAGAGGTTAATGCAAAAGCTAGAGGATCAGGCACACGTAACAGGAAAGGCACTGCAATGGATCAGAGAATATCTGACAGGGAGGCAACAACGAGTCATGGTACGTGACGAGGTGTCAGAGTGGGCACATGTGACGAGTGGGGTTCTACAGGGGTCAGTCCTAAGACCTGTACTGTTTTTGGTATATGTGAATGACATAACGGAAGGGATAAACTCAGAAGTGTCCCTGTTTGCAGATGACGTGAAGTTAATGAGAAGAATTAAATCAGTCGAGGATCAGGCAGGACTACAAAGAGACCTGGACAGGCTACAAGCCTGGTCCAGTAACTGGCTCCTTGAATTTAACCCTGCCAAATGTAAAGTCATGAAGATCGGGAAAGGGCAAAGAAGACCGCAGACAGAGTATAGTCTAGGCGGCCAAAGACTGCAAACCTCACTCAAGGAAAAAGATCTTGGGGTGAGTATAATACCGAGCACATCTCCTGAGGCACACATCAATCAGATAACTGCTGCAGCATAAGGGCGGCTGGCAAACCTAAGAATAGCGTTCCAATACCTCATTAAGGAATCGTTCAAGACTCTGTACACCATATACGTCATGCCCATACTGGAGTATGCAGCACCAGTTTGGAACCCACACCTGGTCAAGCATGTCAAGAAATTAGAGAAAGTGCAAAGGTTTGCAACTAGACTAGTCCCAGAGCTAAGGGAATTGTCCTACGAAGAAAGGTTAAGGGAAATCGGCCTGACGACACTAGAGGACAGGAGGGTTAGAGAAGACATGATAACGACATATAAAATACTGCGAGGAATAGATAAGGTGGACATACAAGATGTTCCAGAGAGGGGACAAAGAAACAGGGGTCATAATTGGAAGTTGAAGACTCCTATGAGTCAAAGGGATGTTAGGAAGTATTTCTTCAGTCATAAAGTTGTCAGGAAGTGGAATAGCCTAGAAAGCGACGTAGTGGAGGCAGGAACCATACATAGTTTTAAGACGAGGTTTGATAAAGCTCATGGAGCAGGGAGAGAGAGGACCTAGTAGCAATCAGTGAAGAGGCGGGGCCAGGAGCTATGAATCGACCCCTGCAACCACAAATAGGTGAGTACACACACACTTAATCACTCTCACTCTTGAAGTGACAGAAGTATTTAAAACTTGACAAAACGAAAGGAACGAAACCAGACAACATATAGTAATGGATAGCGTAAAAACGCAGAACCACTGTCCAATCCAAAATACCCTCAATAAAAAAAGGGGTGCAAGGAGCACACTAAGAGAACTCACTAAAGGCCACGATTTGTGAATGCCCTCCCTTCACATATATAAGAGGAATTACCAACAGATCCCTAGCTGTCTTCAAGAGAAAACCTGGTAAATTTCTTTAGCCAGATCCTGATCAGCCGGGTTCTGGTGCCTACTTTGGACTGAGCGCGGCCACCACTAACAGCCTAACTGATCAGCCTGTCGACCGGAAAACCTTATATGCGACCGGTCCACATGAGCAGTGACCCAGGAATTGTCTACAGGTAAACACACAAACCATATAACCTCAGCAGCATATGTAAAACTAGCAAGTCACGGAAAAGCATTCAAGACTTGAATAAAGAATCCTTCATAACTTTATACACGACATAGTATGTTAGGGCAATCACTGAGTATGTGGACGCCTTTGTGCAGTCCTCACCTGGTCAAGCATGTGCACTAGCTCGAAAAATGTTCAAAGGTCTGCAATAAGACTAGTCTCAGAACTGGAGAGAGAGAGAGAGAGAGAGAGAGAGAGAGAGAGAGAGAGAGAGAGAGAGAGAGAGTACAGAGACAGAGAGAGATACAGAGACAGAGAGAGATACAGAGACAGAGAGAGAGATACAGAGACAGAGAGATACAGAGAGAGACAGAGAGACAGAGACAGAGAGAGACAGAGAGAGACAGAGACAGAGAGAGAGAGGGGGGGGTCACTATGAGAAGAGGTTGAAGAAACTTTATCTGACGACCTTAGCGGAGAGGAGGGTTGCGAGATATTATTTTAACTTAAATTATTTTTAAAGTAATTGACAGAACAAATATGAATACTGTTTGAATTCACAGGACCAGGGACCAAAAAAGACAGGTAGAAGTTAAAGACAGATGAGTTACAGGGATGTTAGGAAGTATTTATTTTAATCTCAAGGTTGTTGAAAAGTGAAGCGAGTGTGATGAGAAAGTGGAGGCACACATACACATACACATACACACACACACACACAGAAGTAATGGGAAGACCAGAACGAGTCCTTGGTTCACCCAGAGGTGTAGGGAGGCAAAAAGTAAGTGTAATAGAGAATGGAAAAAGTACAGAAGACAAAGGACCCAGGAAAATAAAGAGATTAGCCGAAGAGCCAGAAACGAATATGCACAGGTAAGAAGGGAGGCTCAGCGACAATATGAAAATGATATAGCATCAAAAGTCAAGTCTGACCCGAAGCTGCTGTATAGCCACATCAGGAGGAAAACAACAGTCAAGGACCAGGTAATCAGGCTGAGAAAGGAAGGTGGGGAGTTCACAATAAACGACCAAGAGGTATGTGAGGAGCTCAACATGAGATTTAAAGAAGTATTTACACAGGAGACAGGAAGGACTCCAGGAATTCAGAATAGGGAGGTATACCAACAAGTGCTGGATGAAATACACACAACCGAGGAGGAGGTGAAGAAGCTGCTATGTGAACTCGATACCTCAAAAGCGGTGGGACCGGACAACATTTCTCCGTGGGTCCTTAGAGAGGGAGCAGAGATGTTGTGTGTGCCACTAACACAAATCTTCAACACATCCATTGAAACTGGGCAACTACCTGAGGCGTGGAAGATGGCAAATGTAGTCCCAATTTTTAAGAAAGGAGACAGACACGAGGCATTAAACTACAGACCTGTGTCACTGACGTGTATAGTATGCAAAGTCATGGAGAAGATCATCAGGAGGAGAATGGTGGAGCACCTAGAAAGACACAAGCTTATAAACGACAACCAGCATGGTTTCAGGGAAGGAAAATCCTGTGTCACAAACCTACTGCAGTTTTATGACAAGGTAACAGAAGTAAGACACGAGAGAGAGGGGTGGATAGACTGCATTTTTTGGACTGCAAGAAGGCGTTCGACACAGTTCCTCACAAGAGATTAATGCAAAAGCTAGAGGATCAGGCACACGTAACAGGAAAAGCACTGCAATGGATCAGAGAATATCTGACAGGAGGCAACAACGAGTCATGGTACGTGACGAGATGTCAGAGTGGGCACCTGTGACGAGTGGAGTTCCACAAGGGTCAGTCCTAGGACCTGTACTGTTTTTGGTATATGTGAATGACATAACGGAAGGGATAGACTCAGAAGTGTCCCTGTTTGCAGATGATGTGAAGTTAATGAGAAGAATCAAATCAGTCGAGGATCAGGCAGGAATACAAAGAGACCTGGACAGGCTGCAAGCCTGGTCCAGTAACTGGCTCCTTGAATTTAACCCTGCCAAATGTAAAGTCATGAATATCGGGGAAGGGCAAAGAAGACCGCAGACAGAGTATAGTCTAGGTGGCCAAAGACTGCAAACCTCACTCAAAGAAAAGATCTTGGGGTGAGTATAATACCGAGCACATCTCCTGAGGCACACATCAATCAGATAACTGCTGCAGCATACGGGCGGCTGGCAAACCTTAAGAATAGCGTTCCAATACCTCACCAAGGAATCATTCAAGACTCTGTATACCATATACGTCAGGCCCATACTGGAGTATGCAGCACCAGTTTGGAACCCACACCTGGTCAAGCACGTCAAGAAATTAGAGAAAGTGCAAAGGTTTGCAACAAGACTAGTCCCAGAGCTAAGGGGATTGTCCTACGAAGAAAGGTTAAGGAAATCGGCCTGACGACACTAGAGGACAGGAGGGTTAGGGGAGACATGATAACGACATATAAAATACTGCGAGGAATAGATAAGGTGGACAGAGACAAGATGTTCCAGAGAGGGGACACAGAAACAAGGGGTCACAATTGGAAGTTGAAGACTCCTATGAGTCAAAGGGATGTTAGGAAGTATTTCTTCAGTCATAGAGTTGTCAGGAAGTGGAATAGCTTGGAAAGCGACATAGTGGAGGCAGGAACCATACATAGTTTTAAGACTAGGTTTGATAAAGCTCATGGAGCAGGGAGAGAGAGGACCTAGTAGCAATCAGTGAAGAGGCGGGGCCAGGAGCTATGACTCGACCCCTGCAACCACAAATAGGTGAGTACACACACACACACACACACACACACACACACACAGCTTCAAGATTACGTATATAACAGGTTTTGAGGCCAGAATTCAACAATACCGAAAAAAGTAATCTAGGAGGCAGGGTCAGGAGTTTAATCTAGATCAGTGAAACATATGCAGGCACCTAGTTGTACTAGGTGAATACAACTAGGTGGGCACATGCGCAAGCACCCACAAACCGGTTACTGTGTCAACACATTACTCAAGAGCAGCTCAACATGCTCTCTCCCACCTGCTGCAAGACCTTCCCAGCTCTCCCCCCCCCCAGGGAGGGTCTTGACGCTGTTCGGTGTCATGTTGTACTGTTAATGATGTATAATTTAGAGGGTTTTGTACCCAAGTTTTTGTATAGTTTAGGAATACAATAAAAAATCACTTTTTACATGCTTAAGGTTTTCCAGCAAAATAAAAGCTCTATAATACATATAACTATCTAATTACTTCAATTGTCAAAACTATAAACCTAACTTTGTCAAATATAACTAAGACGTCATCATCTATGCATGAATCCCAAACGTCCATCTGATGTGTATCATCATTATCAGGCACATTTGAAGCACACCTGCATGACGTTAGACCAAGGACTTTCTATGGCGCAATAAAACCAATCAACCATTAACAAAACTTTTCCCATTCTTATTAACCAGGTGAGTTCTTAAATGAAGTCGAATGTTGGAAAATTTCACGAGGCTTCGTCACCACATGTCAGTCTGATAGTTTTCTGGAGCGTGAGCTGTAGCAGTGCTGATGTATAAAATGGTAATACATACCAAAAGTATTATGTAACACAATGTGTGGGTTATGGTACCTTATTAGAGGACATTTCCTCCATCAGAGACTATCAGTTCATTTATTTACAATGTTTCTGTTGGACAACAGGTCTTCTAATATTATAACCGGCACACTTGTCATTATCATCAGTCTCTTTACATGGTAGCAACTGCCTAGATTGTATGACCCCCTCTTTTACAACGGAATATCCGCTACCATAATGCAGTCAATTTGACGAAAAATATTTTGAATGGTGTTGAATATTTCTCTGAACAATTCTCATTTGGTACTGAAAAATTGAAAGTTTTTTCTTAAATATGACGTCGAATGACAATTTTGATCGCTTTCATAATAATCCGAATATCTTCAAATATGTTGAGAGCAGCCATCTAGTTTGTTGTAAATCAGGTTATATTCGGATTTTGGTGTGTGTTGTCTTCGTAACATGTTTTGTGACTGCTCTTCTGCCGTTGCAATCTCTTGAGGTTACAGAGATCATTCACCTAAGTGTTGAGTTGTAATGTCACGAAGTGTTTTGTCTTTTAAACTCTACTGCTGACTTCAAAGGTTCTGACTATTTGTTCCTCTGATATACCGTAGTTTCTTATTCTCTGACAAAAGGTATGCATATTTCGACAACGCTGATCTGAAATTTTGTACCAGAAAATATTTCCAATGAGGCTCCGTGTGAGTGATATCTTGGTTGGTGTTTCGTGTTAGCAACTAATCCCTGATAATGAGAGGCAGTCAGTTTAAAATAGTTAAGAGAAATAGAAATATCTCTGGAAGAGAGTATAAGTGAATACAAAAATGTATGCAACAGTGACGAACAATGTGTTCAATACAGGAACAAGCAAAGCTACCTCTGGAAATTTGAAGCCAATTGAACGTGAAAATGTCCAACACCGTCGAAAGTGTTTAGAGGCTGATATAATAGCAGTCACCAGCACTATCCCTGATCCTGCAGTTAGATTATACCAGCCTCCTCTGGGTGCGAGATGACCTCATTAGTATTTGATGATACGAAGCTGCACCAAGAACACTGCACGAACCCTATTTAGCCAACATTTTTAACGATTTCTCAGTATGTCCTTTAATAACTTATCTCACTTTTAACTTATACTCACCTGACCTATATATATATTATATACACATACACAAACAATGCAAGACAAGCCATGGGAGATGGAAATCTTCAGCTCAAGATCTTTCACACGTCTCCGTGTGTCATCAGAAGCTATGCAATGTTGCAAGAGTAGCCACAGGAGGAATAAGAGGAAGTTTTCTCAGAATAAAGTAGCGTGGTGACGCCAGCCAGTTCTTCTCTACCTTATTCTGAGAAAACTTCCTTTCATTCCTCCTGTTACTACTCCTGATGACTCACGGAGACGTGAGTCATTATATATATATATATATATATATATATATATATATATATATATATATATATATATATATATATATATATATATATATATATATATACATATATATAAAACTTGCTATTTGGGCTTAAATAGCAACACACTTCTTGCCGAATAGGTCAAGCGAAAAGCAAAAAAATCATTCTGAATCTAACGGAAAAAAATATTTCATTGTGTTTGTTTATTATTAAATTATTGCAAACTTATATAAATATATATTTAGTTGGATTAGGCTAAATTAATTGTGCTTGTTATAAGGTTAGGCAAGTTTCCTAAGGTTCTTTTGGTAAAAAATCATTAATTTTTATATGAACATAAATGAAAAAAATATATATCTTTAATTAAAAGTATGAGAGCAAATTTTAGAAAGGACTTAATTTTAAATTAGTTTTTGCTAAGTGACCAGTTTTACTTATTCGGCACGACATGTACATACACACAAAGGTGTGCGCATGCATACATACATAATATACATAATGTATTTTCTGTATCTACATACTGTCGGTATCACTATACCTGTTCTCCAATCACCCTGTCATAATCGTGGCCTTTGCTGCACTTGCTTTATTTAATTTTCCAAACAACAGATCCTCTGACATAAGACCTAAGTCTCTTATCTGTTCCTTACGGTTTATGCTATGGTCTACCTATGTTCTGTATACTTATCGTTTTAGGGTCTTCATTCCTTTCATATCTAACCAAGTGAAGATTATCACTAAATATCATGTTATTTTTGTCTTCACAAGACGCCTTCACTGGTATTTGTTTGCATTTTATGTCTTTTACTGAAGTTTCATTCTTTTCGTAATCTGCGAAGGATAATATGAAACTGTGGTTAGTGTTCTTGTCTATGTCTGCTATAAAAATGAAAAACTATAATAGTGCCAGGACCATGACTTGGGGTACTGGACTTAGTTTTGCTTACCACAGATCTTTGTGATCTGTTTTCTATATACCTGAATATCCAATTCCCTATTTTTTCCGGTTATACGTATTTTATGAGCTATTACTCCATGGTTCCATTTGTCAAATACCTTTGCAAAATCCGTGAAGAAACTTACTCTACATTAAATATCAACCACTGCCACACTGCTTATTGCTTGATATGCCTAACTGTTGCAGTATTACAAGTGGAGTCGGCAAGGGTTCGGTGTTGAATTCTGAAAAGAAGTTTCCAACGTCCTACAAAAGGACAATGATATTACCTTAAGTCGGTGTTTAGGCTTAGTGTCAAAGAGAGGTAACGATAATGTGCGACTTACCTGTTCCTTGTTCTTGGGGGCCCAGCAGCAACACATGTTCTTCATGGGGGCCAGGCACCGAGCTCCAGCACTTCTGAAGGGCCCCCACCATCCCCTGAGTCCCGTCCAGCCACAATTCACACCCACACCCGCCCGCGTCACCGGCGGGTGTGGCCCAGATTCTCCCTC
The DNA here is from genome assembly GCA_009830355.1 of Cherax destructor. Classification (NCBI taxonomy): domain Eukaryota; kingdom Metazoa; phylum Arthropoda; class Malacostraca; order Decapoda; family Parastacidae; genus Cherax; species Cherax destructor. Next base: position 205,033 of record WNWK01002331.1, on the reverse strand, counting down.
TGAGGCTACTGTAAGTTTGAGAGCGCCTAGGCTGGTGTGCCGGTATTGGAACGTGCGGAGAGGGCAAACCTATACCATCTGACTGGCTTTCTCAATGTTCCACATCTACACACTGGTACCACTGTCTCCGATATAACCACAAAGTCTCACGCCGACGTTTTGTGCAACACTGGCGTTCATTGCACTAGCTTCACGGCGGCACTGATCACGCCTACAAAAAAAAAATCACCTCCTCGACTAAATCTTAACTATTTACCGCCACTACATGTCTATATAAATATACTTAGTGCAAATATTACAGATATTCAAAATGGTAATCTATACAAACATCTATAAAAACATGGGGTGAATAAATTATAGAAAATAACTATGACAACTACCCGTCTCACCGTATTTATATCACAATATGTTTGTACAATTATCACAACACAATGCAGCCTCACAAGAATACAATACATTTGCATATTCAGCATAACACATCTATATTCTAAAAAACACAACAAACGCAATCGTGAGGATGGAAGAGGAAGAGGGAAAAACACGATAATTATATATAATCAGCAACAGCTGCAGCAGCACCAGAAATACCAAGAGCAGCAGGTTTTTAGCATCAAGCAGCTGTAGCAGAAGCAGCAGCAACAGAAACAGCTGCAGAAGCAGCAGCAACAGAAACAGCTGCAGCAGCAACAGAAACAGCTGCAGAAGCAGCAGCAACAGAAACAGCTGCAGAAGCAGCAGCAACAGAAACAGCTGCAGAAGCAGCAGCAACAGAAACAGCTGCAGCAGCAACAGAAACAGCTGCAGCAGCAACAGAAACAGCTGCAGCAGCAACAGAAACAGCTGCAGAAGCAGCAGCAACAGAAACAGCTGCAGAAGCAGCAGCAACAGCTGCAGCAGCAACAGAAACAGCTGCAGAAGCAGCAGCAACAGAAACAGCTGCAGAAGCAGCAGCAACAGAAACAGCTGCAGAAGCAGCAGCAACAGAAACAGCTGCAGAAGCAGCAGCAACATTAATACCACAAGCAAACAGTTTTAGCAACAAGGACAGCAACAAATGTAACAAGAACAAACGCAGGAGGAAAAGGAAGAGAAAGAGGGAGAGGGAGAGGGAGAGGGGAGGCGGAGGAGCAAAAGCAGCAGCATTACTATTACATTCACAGGAGGATCGTTAAGTCCGTAGGGGTCATACAGCACCTGAGGAATGCGGGACAATCAGGTTCGATCCCGAGAAGGGAAGGACAGGTCAAATTCCTGGGATGAAGCATCAATGAAGTTCTTATGAAGGGACGAGAAGCAGCATCACGGACAAGGCTTCTTAGATGACTAGTCATTTCCTGAGTATGTGTTGCAACTCTTAAGAGGGAAGAGATCTACTTGACCAAACAACATATTTGGCACCATGCTCCTCCTTTCTCTCTCCCTAGTTGACATTATTACGTGCGTGTAGCTTATCAGCACGTCTCAGTGTAGCTTATCAGCACGTCTCAGTGTAGCTTATCAGCACGTCTCAGTGTAGCTTATCAGCACGTCTCAGTGTAGCTTATCAGCACGTCTCAGTGTAGCTTATCAGCACGTCTCAGTGCAAACCTCAACATACTCTTACAACACTGAACATGATGAAGAATTAGACATGTCTAATTCTTCATCTTGTCGGTACTGTATACCGACCCAACTTTTGGACATGACCTACTTCCACTGGGGAATCCTGCCTACCAGTGCCTTCGTCTGCTGCATTTCAACTGACTCCAGTATATAAGTACCAATCTTCCTACCTGTGCTTCAGATTCTTCAAGACTACGGTGCTTTATATATATATATATATATATATATATATATATATATATATATATATATATATATATATATATATATATATATATATATATAATATATATATATATATATATATATATATATTATATATATATATATATATATATATATATATATATATATATATATATATATATATATTTATATATATATATATATATATATATATATATATATATATATATATATATATATATATATATATATATATATATATATATATATATATATATATATATATATATATATATATATATATATATATATATATATATATATATATATATATATATATATATATATATATATATATATATATATATATATATATATATATATATATATATATATATATATATATATATATATATATATATATATATATATATATATATAATATAATTTCTAGTCTTCAGATTATGTCCATGTATAAACCCACTGGATGGCGAAACGTCTACAAGTAAAGATACCCAAATGTTGCACGTGTCTAATTCTTGGCAGAGATGTCGGGTATATTAGCGTATTGCCGACAGATACTGCATGAAGAGAGACCAGTTGCAAGAGGAAGCTTTTAATGGGCTAAATTACTGTTCTAAGTAAAGCTTTATCAAGCCATGACCTTGTATCGGGTGAATAACGTGACAAAACTCGACACAGAAACGTTGTCCCAATAAAAGCTTGTTTCGCAACCCCGTGTGTTGAAACGCAGAGATGGTCTTTGTGCAGCTGAGCGCCTTCCTCAGGTAACACCAGAAGCATTCACACAGCACCTCGCGGGTGGTGGTGGTGGTGGTGGGCAAGTGATAATAAGCCCCTTCATAACCAGGAGACTGGTAGCACCATGGAGAACTCGCACTTCAATATTATCTGTATGGCTTTAGGGATTATCGCCCCACCAACCCAGTTTCAGAGTAGGTTTCCAAAATCGGAAGGAAAGCATCTCAGGAATTAGAACTATTAAACATAGTTAAGATTAAAAGTACACTAAATGTAAGTAGATGTTTGTAGCATTTATATCTTAGTTCATGAATGTGGAAGACGGGTTACAAACCTGTCCTCCAATTAAGGTATCCAGTTTTATACGAATTATCTTTAGCGTATTTCTACATGTTTGAAATTTCAATCAAATTTTAATATTTGTTTTTCTCGGTTAGGTGAAGCTGACGTATATTAACCTATATTTCCCTATAATTACCCAACTAATAACAAAATTTAAAAGACAGCGTGGGGCGTTTACTGATATTTCGTGCATGCGTTTTCATACACAACAAATTCGGAAGACGAGTTGTACGAGACAAAAAAAAAACAATGTTGCTAGTGTGCAAAACATTAAAGAGGCTTCTATTTCACACACACGACAGGAATGTAGGATACTTAGTGTTGATATCTGCATGTGTTCGAATGTTTGTGAACGAAGTTAATCTGGTTCTCAAGATACCAGGAGAGGTTTGAGTTAAAGTGATTTTTTTTAAACGAGTAATAGTAAGGTTGTGGTAGACTGTAGTGTGTCAAGTACTACTAAGGCAGTGAGGTTGGAGGGCATAGCAAAGGTATGTGAACAAAGGCACGTATGCTGACCAAACATTCTGACAACGTTTCGTTCTAAGGACTTGAAAAAACTCTACTTGTAGCGAAAAATTGTTCAAAGAAAGGCTTTTTCTGCATACTTATGTCTTAGTTAATATGGGTTAGTAAGCTGCAGCTTAGCTACTGTGTAGCGCTCTGCAACATATATATATACAGTGACGATTTCACTTCAACAGTTGATAAGCGTACAGAAGACACTCGTGGACAACGTTATTACTTGTGTGGCGAGGTACCACTGGTGGTGTAGCTTAATACAGGAGCCACCACCGCCAGTGTATTGGGTGTGTGGCAGCACCACACCTCTCACATTACTGGGGGTGTGGCAACACCACACCTCTCACATTACTGGGGGTGTGGCAACACCACACCTCTCACATTATGGGTGTGGCAACACCACACCTCTCACATTACTGGGGGTGTGGCAGCACCACACCTCTCACATTACTGGGGGTGTGGCAGCACCACACCTCTCACATTACTGGGGGTGTGGAAGTACCACACCTTTCACATTAATGGGGTGTGGCAGCACCACACCTTTCACATTACTGGGGGTGTGGCAGCACAACACCTCTCACATTACTAGGGTGTGGCAGTACCACACCTTTCACATTAATGGGGTGTGGCAGCATAACACCTTTCACATTACTGATGTGTGGCAGCACCACACCTCACATTACTGAGGGTGTGGCAGCACCACACCTCTCACATTACTGAGGGTGTGGCAACACCACACCTTTCACATTACTTGGGTGTGGCAGCACCACACCTCACATTACTGGGGTGTGGCAGCACCACACCTTTCACATTACTGAGGGTGTGGCAGCACCACACCTTTCACATTACTGGGGTGTGGCAGCACTACACCTTTCACATTACTGAGGGTGTGGCAGCACCACACCTCACATTACTGAGTGTGTGGCAGCACCACACCTCTCACATTACTGGGGTGTGGCAACACCACACCTCACATTACTGAGGTGTGGCAGCACCACACCTCACATTACTGAGGTGTGGCAGCACCACACCTCACATTACTGGGTGTGGCAGCACCACACCTCTCACATTACTGGGTGTGGCAGCACCAACTCACATTACTGAGGTGGCAGCACCACACCTCTCACTTACTGGGTGTGGCAGCACCACCTCACATTACTGGGTGTGGCACACCTACTCACATTACTGATGTCTGCGCACAACCTTCTACATTATGGTGTGGCTACACCTTTTTAATTATGAAGTGTGGCAGCACCAACCTACATTATAGTGTGGCAGCACCACACCTCTCACATTACTGGGGGTGTGGCAGCACCACACCTCTCACAGTCTGAACAATAGCGGATATGAGAATAAATAAGGCATGCCAAACACCTGTGGTAGTCAATTTTGCTGTCACACTTTTCTTGTTCTCCTACAAGCCTTTCTAATTATTTTACACTCATTTATTAATTTTATAAATTACAAATCATACCATAATTATTATCAAGTTTAGAATTGATAATGTCACAAAAGAACCGAAACTTCCTACAATTTGAGCTAATTTAGGAACTAGTATTTAATTATTTCATCTTAGGTACTGTGACTTTGCCATTGTGTTTATATAGCATACATCATGTAATTTTCCAGTAAAGGTAAGTCAAATAATTCTTGAAAATAATTAATTTCGGGCAAAGATAGAGTTGATACTGTCAATGGTGTGAAGTATTTTCTGGACATATACAATGTGATGGCGGTATGTTCGCTCAGTGGATGCACCGCATCCTCCAACTTCTTTTCTCGTTCCCGAGATTGAAGACTTCTCACGAAGAGAGTTTATTATGCGGCGCCACTTATCCTGTGAGTAAACATGCTGATATTAAAGATACATTACAGCCCCGAGTTGACATGCCACTGATGATGTCAACTCCATATACAGATATCACTACCGTTATAATTAGGTCTACGCATCTACAGGTATCACTGCCTATACAAAATGCCATGATCTAATTCCAACAAGTCCTGCATAATCTTGCAAAATGTTACCAATGTTAGTTACAGCGTGTTTGCAGTGTTCAAAATGTCAAGTTTGAACACTTGTAAGCTGCTGCATGCAACGTCATAATGCCGCAGTGTGTGTTTATCCCCCACACACACACACTTGCTTTACATTGTCTTTCTTCTCTTGGTTGTTATACCAACCTGCCATATATACAGGTACCCTCACCGAATCCTAGCCATCAGTCTCTATTTCCTGGTCACAGACCGGGCCGCAGGGGCGTTGACCCCTGGAACTCTCTCCAGGTATACTGCAACCTTATTAATAGTAATATGGTACAGACTCACTCTTGAACTCGTCCTCCAGAGTTTTTAATTGAAACTCTTTGTAATCTGATGTAATGTTTCTCCAAATCTGTAGTTTATGTTTTCTTTTGTTCCTAATTTTGCCAATTCATCAGCTTTCTCAATTCCTGCATTAGCACGAGATGGTATCCACACAAACTTTATATATAGTCCTTTTCTAACATTTACATATTTCTTATGTTTTCAGTAGTAATGTTAATATTTCTGGAGTTTAAAATGAATATGACTGACAATGAATCTGAAAATACGACAGATTTGATTTTTTTTTTAAATTCAGTGACCAATTTAAGGCAACTAATTCAGTATGGATTGAATACCCAATCCTGGACACATTCAAAGTTTCAAGTTGTCTGATGAGCTTTTCGTTTTTAATTACAGTAGAGAGGATGCCCCCACACAAATATGACCAATTAAATATGTAGGACAAAGTTTGTCCTTGGACTTAGTAATATCTTCAGTTATGGCACAGATAATACCATCATCCACAGGGGTTGTTGACGGTCTTCTTTTTAACCGCATTCCATATTTTCCAATCACTAATTAACATATCAACTATACTTCTGAGTTTGTCTTCACGAGAAAACGCACGCTCTAAGGTATTAGGATACTTCCCGTGCTGCCAGACGTAAACCATCATTTTTTTTATTTAGCTGTCGGTTAATTATATGTAACAATGTAATTTAACCTAAGCGACAGCAACAAATATATTTTTTTCCGTAAAATGTTAGTTTCGCGCAGATATGAACGGACAGCAATCAGAGCAAAATACAAGCTCTAATTGGAGAACAAGTTATAGGATGAGTGGCGCTGTGCCACTCACCTGTATATTCCCACCTCCTACCCTTCCCCAACCTTTTCCCATATTTCTATCCTTACCCATCCTTCTTCCTTCCCCATCTTACCGACGCTCAGGTCAAATCAAGCTCAAGCTGCTCTATAACTCGCCCCTCGGGACAAAAAATCGTTTTTTTTTAATAAGTCGCCTCACGATCAATCCATGAAGGAAGTGGGTGATGAGGAAGAACCAAATGGGCGGGTGGAGGGCGTAGGAGGTAAGTGGAAATTACATGGGCGGGTGGAGAGCGTGGGAGAGGCATGGAGATGCAGGTAATAAGATGGGTGGCTAGAAAGGTTAGGTAGAGAGCAGTGAGGGAAGAAACAAAGAAAAAGACAATTAGGAAACACCAACTGATGCTTCCCACTCATCAAGACAACTAGTAGGGCCCACAAAGGTTTGTGAGCAGAACCTGCGCTGACTGCGTAATTACTTCTGGCGTCTAGACTCGCGCCGAAACCTGGACACAGGAGGCGAGAGCCTCGTCGTGAAGTGTTAACATACACCAAACTCCAATGCGGGTCTAAGCTAGAGAACAGACGCCAGTCGCCCAAAACGTGAGGTTAACAGCCATAACAGTAGTCATCCCAAACCAAAAGAGGTCAAGCAACTTCCCTCTCCTAAAGTGCATTATTTTAATGTAAATAGATACTGGGGAAGAGAGGGAAGGAGAAAGGGCGACGGCAATGAGGAGCAACGATAGACTACTAAATGCTTGTAAAGTTCAAAAAAAAGAATAACTGGAAAAGTAGCCAGATGGCTCTTCAATTTACTAGCAAATTAAACCCACTAGAAAGTGTATTTTAAAGTAAAATCAGAGGGCAACACTGAGAAAATCTTCGTGTCTCAAAGCACAGTAATAGCCATTTATTTTTTGCCCAATCTCATGCAATGAGTACACACAGAAAACTCAATAAGCATAAAGTAACCAAGACTTCAACACCCTCCCTTTATATACAGGGGGATTACCAACAGATTCCTGACTGTCAAAAGGAAACTTGATAAGTTCAAGTCATTTCCAGATTAGCCGGGATGTAGTGAATACATTGGACCGCATGCAGCTAGCATCAACAACCTGGTTAGGTTAGGCAAAATTCATCAGGAAACAGAACAAGTGTTTCCTGACGTGAGTCTCGGCTATATGACGACCCGCCACTGGCGCTTTTGGTCATCTGACCGAGGCCTTCCACTGGCTTACCCGTCCACCTCTTTAAACATTAATATTAAAAGAAAAAACGAGTTGTTATATCCGTCAAGAGACAAGATAAGTGTCTCCCGACACACTTGTTATTGTAGATTCGCAGGTATAATCGCCCGGTCCGGGCCTTTTCCAAGAGGTGGCCCGGCCTTGGCTCCCCGTAGTGGGAGTGTGTCAGACCAATGTCTGCCATGGAAGGAGATACAAGTACCTCCTTGTCTTCTGGGACCAGCTAACCCCAGGCCTAGCCCCATTCCCCGACCCCAAGGGGCTCGGAGGGAGAAGCTAGGCACCTTGGGCTGCCACAAACCCCGCCCACACTGGGCTCGAAGGGTGTGACAGCTGCATAGCACCAGACGATCTCAGGAGGTGCAAAGGCAGCAAGCACTACAGGATCCTTTTGGAGACACCCCAGCTTTGGGCATTAAGCCCGAGCACTGGGAAAGCTCAAGAATGCCTCTTGCTTTGTGTTGCTGCTGCTACTACTTCACTTGTCCGTTGCACTGTCCGGACACAGGTCTTACTTATATAAATATACAACCTGGTTGATCAGGTCATCCATCAAGAGGCCTGAAGGGCGGGCACTGTGGGGCACTGCCCTATGAAACAATCTCTATGTAATTTAAAAGACACAAATCACATCACCGTATCATTCTTTGCAGACGATACTGGAATTCGTACGAGTGATAGCCATAAAGAACACCATCTCTGTAAGCACATATAAACTAGGTGTCACCGCGAGTGACACCTGCTGGTTTAAATGTTGCCTGAGACTTTAAACCCATCACGTGACCACACATGTCGCGGGAGTTTTTTTTTCTTATTTATGTTTTTTTATAAATTTGTGTAATCTATTGTAACATAAGCTATCTTAACTTAAGATGGAGAAGATAGTATTTGTAAGTTTACAGGGAACTTTCAGAGACCAGCGTTGGGAAACATGTATAAAAATTAAATTAAAATAGGTAGGACGAGTTTCTCCTCTACCAAGATTAGAACCTAACATTTGTCTACGTCAATTAAACATCAGATGTTATTTTTCCAACAACTGAAACTCGAAAAAAAAGAACCTCATTATCTCTGCTCCTCAGCGTAGCTTTATCACTATTTATTTCTTCATAAACGTTATTTAAATTTATGGTGAACACGGTGCCCAACATTGAACCCTGTGGAACGCTACTTGTGACTTCTCATCGTCTGACAGATCTGTACTGCAGCTTCTAATTCTTAACATTTGTTCTGCAATCAAGATCAAACAACTTCACAATTTCTTTTCTTTTCTGTTTAGTAACTGCTATAAAAATAACGGTGTCACTAGCACTGTAACGACCTTTTACGATACGCACGACTTAAAAGGAAAGGATTCTAACCAACTTCCCACAGAATTTGAGCCTCTAGTGAAAAATGATTCTAAAACCATAATACGGGAGTCTGCCAACATCACTCGTAAAATGCCATTATTTGTCAGCAAACCATGATGTAATGGAACACATTAAAATCTATGGTAGTTACTCCTGTCGAGGAGAGAGAGGGGTACTGTACCATTGCAACAGCAGTGTTTTGGAGGAGTGAAGGAATTCGTAATGAGCTTTTTCTACATCATCCATGTGGTGTAGCAGAAAGCACGCTACAGACTGTGGTGTAGCAGAAAGCACGCTACAGACTGTGGTGTAGCAGAAAGCACGCTACAGACTGTGGTGTAGCAGAAGCAGCACGTTTTACAGAACAAGTGGAAGAGTCGGGTCGAGCATGAGGGGGAAAGTCCTTTCACAACTGTGGAAATAAATAACCTACAGACTGTGGTTACAGCCTCAACTGTGGTGACAAGCGCACACTGTGTGTACCTCAACTGTGGTGTGCAGAACACGCTACAGACTGTGGTGTAGCAGAAAGCACGCTACAGACAAGTGGAAGGTCGGGCGAGCATGAAATCGTCAAACTTGAAATAACTAAAGCCTCCCTTTACTTGAACGACGAGAACGTTGAAGCAACATTTATTTAAACACAGGTTCCGATTTTTTATTTTGTTTCTTAATAGTCTTGTCTATGTGAGCATGAAGTACGCTTACGCTACATACAATCAGCCCTCACATCGAACATGGCGAGCGGGTTTTATTAAAGTGGCTGTTATGTCAACACGCCGCCACCTACCGGTATACTATATATACTAAGAGTCTCTGTCTCTCTCTGTACAATGGAAGTGTACTTTAATCCCTATTTTAGGCATTAAAATACTTCTCTAGTGATAATAAACCAACCAATCTCGTTGGCTCAATTTGCTTATGGAGGTTAACTACACGTAAATATAGGTTTACGTTAAATAAAGACAGCTGACCTATAATAACTAATATTAAATTCTGCAGGTAACACGATTTAAATCGTTTAGAAATTGACGTGCTTATTAAAATAACCACTGGTGCTTTTTGACAAATATTTTAGGGTGCCACTACTCCAAACCTAGATATTTAAAATTTCAATCTTAGTGTGTTTTCAATCATTATACAATCTGCTTCTCTATCTCTACTCGTATTAATGAACATTTTAAATTAGATTACATAATGTGAAAGTGAAAAAAAACCTAAGGTGTGATAAAGACCTGCTTTGTATGGGCCAGTAGGCCTGCAGCAGTGTTGTTCTCATCACAGACGCCGTCGCCAGGTTATGAGTATTAAAATCTTTCAAAGCAAAAATTGTACTTATTCATTGAAATTGTGAACATCCCAAAATGTGGTACTATTATTATTATTACATTCAGGCTTATACCTGGAGAGGGTTTCGGGGGTCAACGCCCCCGCGGCTCGGTCTGAGACCAGGCCTCATGGTCTGATCAACCAGGCTGTTACTGCTGGCCACACGCAAACTACGTACGAACCACAGCCCGACTGGTTAGGTACTGACTTCAGGTGCCTGTCTAGCGCCTTCTTGAAGATAGCTGGACAGGCACTTAGTCAGTACCTGGTCCAATTCCTTTGATCAAGAGCCCCTCACCAACATCAAGGAACCTTCTTTGAGGGGAAAGGTGGTAAGAGTAAGCTAAGGTCGCTGCTTGTACATCAGCAACCACTGTCCACTCATATTATTAATGGTATACAATAACGACAAGTTGATGGGTAAGACACATGTACATCACTCAGGCATCTTTAATGACCAAACATTTCTCCTGAGTAAGAGGTTTTTCATCAATCAAATATAGAGATGAATTACAATCCTGGAGACAGTAGAAGTGGAGAGGTAGTTTGAGGTAATTAGTTCCTCAGCCTTGATGGAAAATCACCAGTCTCTTGGGAAGCTAAGAAACAACTTCCACCATCAAAACTGAGGGACTGATTACCTCAAACTTCCTCTCCATTTCTACTGTCTTCAGGATTGTAATTCACCTCTGTATTCAATTAATGAAGTCTGCTACGCAGGCGAAATCTTTCGTCGATAAAAATACTAGTGTTGCATACATGTCACAATATCCACTTATTTCGCCAACCACTACTCAATTAAGCACTAAAAATACTGATGTGTATGACAAACATCACATTAGTCTTATTATCATGGGGTAGTGCTAAACCCGCAGGGATTATACAGCGCCTGGGTGGGGATAAAAGTCATTCAGGCTCAATTCAGGAAACTGAAGCACAGATCCAATTCCCTAGATAAAGAGCCCCTCACAAGCATCAAGGAACCTTCCTGGAGGGGACAAACATCAGCTAAGAACAGGAATAGAGAAACACTACAGTAGGCCTATCGGCCCACACTAAACAGGTCTCCCACAAACTCAATTATTCCCACTCTTATGTAATATATTTTTAAAGCTAGACTATCTGAAAACATCTCTGATACCATACTTTTCTGAAATTAAAATGTGAATTCGTACAATAAGCAATACATAATAAAATAATATAAGCGAGGTGTATTACCAGCTGGACACAAAACACTCAAGGATCAGCATCACCCTCACAAAAACACGACCCGCCACAAGCCTATCTGACTGATTCAAGCGTCACCTCCCACCCGAACCTCATTCCCCTAACACACCTCTCATGTATTCACCCAGAGTCGATTCATAGTTCCTGGTCCCGCCTCTAGCTTTTTTACAAATTTCTGTCCACTAGGACCCGATCATATCTATTTTTGAAACTGTGTACAGTGCTTTCCACATGAAATGCGTTCCACTTACTGTTCTTGTATACACGTGTTTAAATCACATTTTTCAGTGAACGGAGAATGAGCGCTAGCTCCTTGACCAGATTTTTAAATGACCGAACGACTTGATTCGCTCTCGAGTGACCTAACTTATTTCCCTTAAATATCCTGACGAGGTAAAAAAAAAAAAAAGCATCACAGTCACAAAAATTAAGAGGATAAATAAGAGAGAACACAGCCTCATAAACTCTAAGATAAGAGTTTCATACACTTTAAGTGAAGGCACACCGGTAAGAAATCACACAAACTATACATAAGAAAAACTACACTGGAGTAGAAACAAAGCAAAGTAACGCAAACAGACATAGACATAATAGGTTAACTTAAATGTATAACAGAGTAAAAATTATAATCAGTTATTATTTCGTGATGTGCGAAGTTATTTTATAATAGTTACGAAAAAATGAGTAAAATCTCAGCTTATTTGCCATACTGATCCTTACTAAGACATTCACAACAGTCTGAAAGCTTCGCCTACGCGGTCGCCTTTTCAAACACATCTTTTCTTCGCCACAACTGCTGCCTCAAATTTATTCTCCTCTGTATATGACTAAGCCAGCTTAACCGCGTGGGCGAAACGTGTCTTATCAACTTCTTGTTGTATATACCAATTTCATTATAATGATCACTGCGAACTAAGCTTCACTCTGCTAACAATTATTATGATAACATTGATTTATGTGTAAGTGCTAAACCCGCAAGGGTCCTACAGCCCTTGGAGAGTGGAAAGCAATTAGGTTTGATCAGAGGAAGGGGTGAGCATCTCCAATTCCTTGAATCAAAGAGCCCTTCTTCTGCATCTAGGTACCTCCCTTAAAGGGAGGTACCTGAGCTGTTGCTTCCATCAGGTGTTGCTACTGAATGTTGCGTCCATCAGGTGTTGGCGTCATTATGTTCCAGCTAAGTAGGTACCTTGATGGAAATGTATTGCACTAGTGGAGGTGGGAGAGGAGGGTTTAGGTGAGGGTATTAGTGGAGAATTTGGTGATGGCAACAAGACCTTCCACTGGCTTACTCGTCCAACCAGTAACAAATAACTTGAGCCATAAAAGTAGGGAAAGCTTGCACGCAGGAGTTGGAAAGTAAATATGAGATAGACATCAAAGGACGTTTAGTAGAAATTGCTGGTTGAGAGGCAAAGTTCGTGAGCTGCAATTTTATCCCCCGCCAACACGAGCAGTTGAATATGTACGTACATGGGCGCACACGCATGCACGCGAGCACGCACGCGCACTCACACACACACACACAATTTGTGACTCGACCTCTGCGTCCACATAGAGGTGAGTACAGCATCAGTCAGTCCGTCTGCCTGTAGTTCAATGCATGTTCACTTATTAAAAACTAATAATAATAATAACAACAACAACAATACTAGGGTTTAGTAGAATCACTTGCTTAAAGGTAAATACTGAGTGGAAGAATTAATCTGTATCCATGAGTCAACGCGTGATTGGTTGAATGTCAGTGAGAGTGGTGAGGGAACACTGCGTCAACGTAATTTCAGTGGAACTCAAAGCTGTGCTCCTCTGCAGGGGAAAAAACAACTCCCTCCTCGTTCTTACCGTGCCACCCCACACATGAATATTGATGAAGGTCGAGCTAACCACCAACACTAGATAAGGTGACTCCAGGCCAGGCAGGTGTGTGTTTCTGCTGCTGCCGCACCACATTCCACGATTCCAACCTGATTACCTCCCTTTCTCTAGACGCTGTACAGCCCTTGCGGGTTTAGTGATTCCCCATGGTACTATTACTACAACACTTCACTTATTTCTCATTATCTATAGGGATGGGACGTTACCAAAATTTTAGCCGATACCAATACCGATATTCAATTTCAGGTCGGTATCACCGATACCAACAAAATGACCGGATACCACCAATAACGATACTGATCGTCTGGCATACCCATAATTATCTTTAAATATTTAGCTTACGTTTATTATATGTAATATGCAGTGCTTGTTTATACTGTACTGAATATGATCAATAAAGTTTTGCAGCAGCAGCGATCTGCCATTTGAATGTGAAACAGAAGCATGTTAAAAGTTTTATACTCTGAAAACACTACAAACTCTGATCATATAATAGAGCGAAAAAATAATGTGAGGGACCTGGAAGTGGTAATGTCTGAGGATCTCACTTTCAAGGATCACAACAGTGCCACGATCACAACTGCAAAGAAAATGATAGGGTGGATGATAACGTTCAAAACAAAGAGATGCCAAGCCAATGATCCTTTTTAAATCACTTTTTCTGTCTAGGCTGGAATATTGCTGTACATTAACATCTCCGTTCAAAGCAGGTGAAATTGTAGATCTAGAGAATGTACAGAGAACCTTTACTGCACATATAAGTTCTATCAAACACCTCAACTACTGGGAACGCCTGGAAGCACTTGACTTGTACTCGCTGGAACGCAGGGGAGAGATATATATCATAATCTACACTTGGAAAATCCTAGAAGGAATGGTCCCGAATCTGCACACACAAATCACTCCCTACAAAAGTAAAAGACTGGGTAGGCGGTGCAAAATACCCCCAATGAAAAGTAGGGGAGCCATTGGAACACTAAGAGAAAACACCATAAGTGTCCGGGGCCCAAGACTGTCTGTTCAACAGCCTCCCACCAGGCATAAGGAGAATTACCAATAGGCCCCTGGCTGTTTTCAAGAGGAAGCTGGACAGATACTTAAAGTCGGTGCAGGATCAGCCGGACTGTGGCTCGTACGTTGGACTACGTGCGGCCAGCAGTAAAAGCCTGGTTGATCAGGCCCTGATCCACCGGTAGGCCTGGTCGTGGATCGGGCCGCGGGGACGTTGATCCCCGGAATACCCTCCAGGTAGACAGGGTTGCTGGTATTGTCTTCCTGTCCCATGAACACGAAAAATGACAGGTAAATCTTATAATTTTCTGCTTACATTTCGTATACAGTTATTCTTGATTTTCCTATATGTATTTCTTAACAGTTCTTATTCTTTAAGATTTCTTTTGAAGTTTAAGAGAGCTAGTCTGAGACCGAGCCATGGGGGCCATGCAGACACAGCTAGAGACCATTATTAACATTCATGGTCCCACACTCTTGAACTTCTGACTGCAAATGCACGAAATATTTCGTTCCTACTGTTGCCTTCGAATAAACATTTCGGTATTTTTCATCACAAATGTTCGTGTAGTACCTCCATGCTTGCTCTCAAAACAGCTGTACAAGTGGCAAGTCTTCAACACTGACACTGTTCCACATTCATTGCAAAATAAAATGAATTCTGTATTAAATAATTTGTATTCAGTGGTGACTTACCCCTTCTATGTATAAACTCGTTTAGGCATTAATATACACGGGTTGTAGTGAATATAAAATAAGTGAAATACACAAAAAAAAGAAGAAACGAGTGTGAAGCAGAGAGGAAAATGTTGTGCTTCTCATTAACTCTTACTTACACACACACACACACACACACACACACAGGAGGCAGGAACCATACATAGTTTTAAGACAAGGTATGATAAAGCTCATGGAGCAGGGAGAGCAGAGACCCAGTAGCAGACAGCGAAGAGGCGGGGCCAGGAGCTGAGTCTCGACCCCTGCAACCACAATTAGGTGAGTACAATTAGGTGAGTACACACACACACACACACACACAGCAACAAGGGGGCACAGCTGGAAGTTGAAGACTCATATGAATCACAGGGATGTTAGGAAGTATTTCTTCAGTCACAGAGTGGTCAGGAAGTGGAATAGCTTGGGAAGCGATGTAGTGGAGGCAGGATCCATTCATAGCTTTAAGAAGAGGTATGATAAGGCTCATGGCGAAGGAAGAGAGACCCAGTAGCGGCCAGTGAAGAGGCGGGGCCAGGAGCTATGACTCGACCCCTGCAACCACAACTAGGCGAGTACAACTAGGTGAGTACAGGTATGATAAAGTATGATAACGCTCACAGAGCAGGGAGTGAGTGACCCAGTAGCGACCAGTGAAGAAGCGGGGCCAGGAGCTATGAATAGACCCCTGCAACCACAATTATGTGAGTACACACAGTCACAGACTTGTCAGGAAGTGGAATAGTCTAGAAAGTGATGTAGTGGAGACAGGATCCTTACATAGCTTTAAGAAGAGGTATGATAAAGCTCATGGAGCAAGGAGAGTGACCTAGTAGCAACCAGTGAAGAGGCGGGACCACGAGCTGTGACTCGACCCCTGCAACCACAACTAGGCGAGTAGACACACAAAGTGACTTACCAAGTAAGGAGGTACAAAGGTCATCTTAAGTCAAGATATATTGCATCACGCTCCCCAACACTACATTAAGACATGCTTTGTGCCACAGTTACCATTTAAAAAATTCCATACTGAAACTGACAAGTTGTACATTTGTTTCAACTGGCAGACACTATAATGGGCCAGGAGGGTAAGCAGCAACTATCTAGAGGCACTACAGTCCTCTCAAATGAGAGTGAAATGGATATTTTTATCTTTTGCGCTCTTACAAACTTCCACTCAGTGTGTATGTGTATGTGTGTATATATATATATATATATACCTTTATTTTCCTAAGTGTTTTTTAACAGTTCTTAATTCTGCAATATTTTTTTTCCAGCCCAGAAGGCCGGGTCTGAGACCTGGCCGTGGGGAAGGTAATCTCAGGTTTATTACCTGCAGTCGCCAGGTAATACAAATACCTGTTTTTTCGCTCATTTGTCTAAAGTAATTTTAAAACTACACCGTGAAACACTTAGCAGTTTGTTGCACTCAACAGTCTATCCAGTACTATCATATTCTTTCTAAATCTAAGTTCATCCCACTTAAAAAGCACTGCTTCAAGGCCTGTCTTTGCTCGCTTGTTGGTCACAGGTCCGTATCTAAATGATCACCAACATTACTCACTAATAATTAATAATCTATTTAATCAGCATCATCATCTTGCCCGTCTTGACTGAGGGTTATGTAGGTGGCCTTATAATGAACAATAAATATAGCTTGAACAACCAATAAGGTCACGGTGAACTTGTTCACAAGAGTACCACCTTAAACAAGACAAGACTTTTGTATGCATAACACCCAAGTTGTTTATGATTGTAGGTATATACTGATATTAATGTATTAGGCATTGTGGCATTGAAGAAGCCTTATGAGACATACTTTAGGTCCGTCCTCTTTCCATCACCAACTGTATGAAGCAATAAGGAATGAAATTGCACATAGGTCATGACACAAAGACCCGTCCTTTTCTCACCCTCTCCTCAACACATACTGTATGAAGCAATGTAGCACGCGATCCATTATAGTTATAAAAGACCCATTCTCCTCTACCCCCTTCCCCTTACTACAGTAATACGCCTCTTTTTAGGTGCAACTCAAATAAACTTCCCTACTGTCATTTACAGCTACTACTCCAAACTTCCCTACTGTCATTACATAATTTACTCAAACCCTACTGTCATTTACAGCTATACTAAATTTCCAAACTTACCAACTTCTACTGTCATTTACAGCTAGTACTCCAAACTTCCTACTGTCATTTACAGCTAGTACTCCAAACTTCCTACTGTCATTTACAGCTACTACTCCAAACTTCCCTACTGTCATTTACAGCTAGTACTCCAAACTTCCCTACTGTCATTTACAGCTAGTACTCCAAACTTCCCTACTGTCATTTACAGCTAGTCTCAAACTTCTATTCATTCAGCTAGCTTCCTACTGCATTTACAGCTAATCCAAACTTTCCTACTGTCATTTACAGCTAGTACTCCAAACTTCCCTACTGTCATTTACAGCTAGTACTCCAAACTTCCCTACTGTCATTTACAGCTAGTACTCCAAACTTCCCTACTGTCATTTACAGCTAGTACTCCAAACTTCCCTACTGTCATTTACAGCTAGTACTCCAAACTTCCCTACACCTTCAGCAACACTCTCTTACGTTTGCATAGTCTCATAAAACAATTAAATATTCTTTCATTTATTATGTCTGGAACAAGTGAGAGAAACATCCTAAGACAAGTTAGAAGCAGTTGAACACAAGAAGTTCCAGAAATATTTTCACAAGTGAGAGGACGATTGATAAAAGTGAGAGAAACAGTTCCTGATCAACCGGGCTGTGGTTCATATGGTGGACTGCATGCGGCCAGCAGCAACAGCCTAGTAGATCAGGCTGGAAAGCTGGTCTGGTCTGCTCTGGGACCGGGCCGCGGAGATGATCCTCGGAAGCGTCATAAGGTAAACATAAGGTCATTGCACACTTGTACAGCTGATGATTCACAACAGTCTGGTGGATCAAGGCACTCATGGTATTCTCATAAAGTGATGAACATTGTCAGAGGTCAGCTCAGGTGAGACAGGTCTTGTATATACTAAATTAACACACACTTTCTCCACCCAGATTACAACGCTCTAAATACCATGGCTTCTCCCCCGGCCATGACACAACTTACAACACCACTGAACACAGCCTACCGCTGGCACCAGTGGCACCTGTATCGTCTGGATACTGTTGATACCAGTGGCACCTGTCTCACCTAGACACTGTTGGCACCAGTGGCACCTGTCTCACCTAGACACTTTTGGCACCAGTGGCACCTGTCTCACCTAGACACCTGTATCTAGACACTGTTGGCACCAGTGGCACCTGGACACTGTTGGCACCAGACACCTGTCTCACCTAGACACTGTTGGCACCAGACGCCGTCTCACCTAGACGCCTGTCTCACCTAGACGCCTGTCTCACCCAGACACCTGTCTCACCCAGACACCTGTCTCGTCTAGACACCAGACACCTGTCTCGTCTAGACACCAGACACCCGTCTCGTCTAGACACCAGACACCCGTCTCGTCTAGACACCAGACACCCGTCTCGTCTAGACACCAGACACCCGTCTCGTCTAGACACCAGACACCCGTCTCGTCTAGACACCAGACACCCGTCTCGTCTAGACACCAGACACCCGTCTCGTCTAGACACCAGACACCCGTCTCGTCTAGACCAGACACCGCCAGACACCAGACACCCGTCTCGTCTAGACACCAGACACCCGTCTCGTCTAGACAGACACCGTCTCCTAGACAGCCCCGCCCTCTCGTCTAGACACCAGACACCCGTCTCGTCTAGACACCAGACACCCGTCTCCCTAGACACACCAGACACCCGTCTCACTAGACACAGACACCCGTCTCTGACCGACCTCTCTAGACACCAGACACCCGTCTCCTAGACACCAGACACCCGTCTCACCTAGACACCAGACACCCGTCTCACCTAGACACCAGACACCCGTCTCACCTAGACACCAGACACCCGTCTCACCTAGACACCAGACACCCGTCTCACCTAGACACCAGACACCCGTCTCACCTAGACACCAGACACCCGTCTCACCTAGACACCAGACACCCGTCTCACCTAGACACCAGACACCCGTCTCACCTAGACACCAGACACCCGTCTCACCTAGACACCAGACACCCGTCTCACCTAGACACCAGACACCCGTCTCACCTGACACCAGACACCCGTCTCACCTAGACACCAGACACCCGTCTCACCTAGACACCAGACACCCGTCTCACCTAGACACCAGACACCCGTCTCACCTAGACACCAGACACCCGTCTCACCTAGACACCAGACACCCGTCTCACCTAGACACCAGACACCCGTCTCACCTAGACACCAGACACCCGTCTCACCTAGACACCAGACACCCGTCTCACCTAGACACCAGACACCCGTCTCACCTAGACACCAGACACCCGTCTCACCTAGACACCAGACACCCGTCTCACCGTAGACACCAGACACCCGTCTCACCTAGACACCAGACACCCGTCTCACCTAGACACCAGACACCCGTCTCACCTAGACACCAGACACCCGTCTCACCTAGACACCAGACACCCGTCTCACCTAGACACTGGTGGCACCAGACACCCGTCTCACCTACACACTGTTGGCACCAGACACCCGTCTCACCTACACACTGTTGGCACCAGACACCTGTCTCACCTACACACTGTTGGCACCAGACACCTGTCTCACCTACACACTGTTGGCACCAGACACCTGTCTCACCTACACACTGTTGGCACCAGACACCTGTCTCACCTACACACTGTTGGCACCAGACACCTGTCTCACCTACACACTGTTGGCACCAGTCACCTGTCTCACCTACACACTGTTGGCACCAGACAACTGTCTCACCTACACACTGTTGGCACCAGACACCTGTCTCACCTAAACACTGTTGGCACCAGACACCTGTCTCACCTAAACACTGTTGGCACCTGTCTCAAGTGTTACAGCAAATCTGACTACCACCACCTAATATCCTCTGTTACTTCACCACAATCACAAACAATACAACCATCATCACCACAACTATTATTGTCATCATAAACACAATCACCATTGCCACCAACACAACCACCACCTAGTCTGCTATATCCAATCACCACCATCTCTACCACTACCACCACCACCTCAACCATCTCTACCACTACCACCACCTCAACCATCTCTACCACCACCACCACAACCATCTGTACCACCACCACCACCTCAACCATCTGTACCACCACCACCACCACCTCAACCATCTCTACCACCACCACCATCTCTACCACCACCACCACCACCACCACCACCTCAACCATCTCTACCACTACCACCACCACCTCAACCATCTCTACCACCACCACCACCACCACAACCATCTGTACCACCACCACCACCTCAACCATCTCTACCACCACCACCACCTCAACCATCTCTACCACCACCACCACCTCAACCATCTTACCACCACCACCACTCACCATCTCTACCACCACCACCATCTCTAACCACCACCACCACCACCACACCATCTCTACCACCACCACCACCTCAACCATCTCTACCACCACCACCACCTCAACCATCTCTACCACCACCACCACCTCAACCATCTCTACCACCACCACCACCTCAACCATCTCTACCACCACCACCACCTCAACCATCTCTACCACCACCACCACCTCAACCATCTCTACCACCACCACCACCTCAACCATCTCTACCACCACCACCACCCCAACCATCTCTACCACCACCACCACCCATCTTACCACCACCACCACCTCACCATCCTACCACCACCACCACCTCAACCATCTCTACCACCACCACACTCAACCATCTCTACCACCACCACCACCTCAACCACCACCACCTATACCATCCTACCACCACCACCACCTCAACCATCTCTACCACCACCACCTCAACCACAATCTTATCTCGCATACCTGCCAGTGGTTTCAAGATTGTTAAAAGAAGCGTTGAATCCGTGTAGAACATGGCAATAGTGTAGACGGTGGAGGGCAATAGTGTAGACGGTGGAGGGCAATAGTGTAGACGGTGGAGGGCAATAGTGTAGACGGTGGAGGGCAATAGTGTAGACGGTGGAGGGCAATAGTGACGGTGAGGGCAATGTGAGACGGTGGAGGGCAATAGTGTAGACGGTGGAGGGCAATAGTGTAGACGGTGGAGGGCAATAGTGTAGACGGTGGAGGGCAATAGTGTAGACGGTGGAGGGCAATAGTGTAGACGGTGGAGGGCAATAGTGTAGACGGTGGAGGGCAATAGTGTAGACGGTGGAGGGCATATGAGGGACGGTGGAGGGCAATAGTGTAGACGGTGGAGGGCAATAGTGTAGACGGTGGAGGGCAATAGTGTAGACGGTGGAGGGCAATAGTGTAGACGGTGGAGGGCAATAGTGTAGACGGTGGATGGCAATAGTGTAGACGGTGGAGGGCTGTAGAGGTGGAGTGTAGACGGTGGAGGGCAATAGTGTAGACGGTGGAGGGCAATAGTGTAGACGTGAGGCAATAGTAGACGGTGGAGGGCAATAGTGTAACGGTGGAGGGCAATAGTGTAGACGGTGGAGGGCAATAGTGTAGACGGTGGATGGCAATAGTGTAGACGGTGGAGGGCAATAGTGTAGACGGTGGAGTGCAAGAGTAGTGCAGGAAAGTGGAAAGCAAGAGTGCGTAATGGTGGAGTGCAAGACGTAGGGGTGTCGAAGGTTAGCCAGAGTAAATTTTGTCACACAAAATCTAGGGCACCGCCTTCAATTATGTATTATTATTATTAATTATTCTATGTGAAATGCTACATCTGTATAGAAACCTTACATCAATAGAGCCGCATGACGCTAACCTTAACTCCAATTCAGTGAACCAATAAGTTTATATGAGAGAGAGAGAAGAGAGAAGAGAGAAGAGAGAAGAAGAGAGAAGAGATAAAGAGAGAAGAAGAGAGAAAGAGAGAAGAAAGAGAGAAGAGAGAAATAGAGAAAGAGAGAAATAGAGAAAGAGAGAGAGAAAGAGAAAACACTCTGAGCTTGGCTGGTACGAGTTGCTATGAAATCATCAGGGTTATACGACGGTTTTGGATTAGAATATAACAACTCATAAGGCAAACGCTTGTCAACACCATACAAGGCGTAATGCGGCGTATCACCTATAGAAGCATTGAAAGCAGAATTTATAGCAGTAACTAATACTAAAGCCAAACCGACTAAAGTTCAAGTAGGGTCCAGAGTCATGTTGTTCAACTTTAACAAAACTTCAGCAATGCCTAAATTAGACCAAAAGTTTGTTGGCCCATATCGAGTAGTTGAACATATCAAGGGCAATAAGTATAAAGTTAGAGAACTTAGTACGGGTAAGTGTAAAGAATCACATTTAGATCATATGAAGTTAGTATGTGACGAAGACGAAGCCCCTGACAACCAGATTGTTGTGACTGACAATGATAATCCGTCTGACCCCGTACCTTCAACTTCTAGTAGTGAGTCAGAGGAACAACCTGATTGTCGTTACTCCTTGCGTACACGACAAGTGTTGAGAAACCCCCAAGTATCATTTGTTGATATCAGTGTAGACCCTCCTCAATCAGAAGTTGAGTTACCTACTGTAACAGAGTTTGATCCACCCAGAGATGATAACCATTCTGTATATGTAAATCTTACCCTAGCAGAGTTGGGGTTAAATGTAAATAGACTGTACAATTAGATGATTGAGTTAAGAGAAATTGTCGACTGTGTGTTTTGTTACTAAGTGTTCATTATCTAGAATTTTTTTGTGTGTTCATGTTCACTGCGAGTTCTGAGCTTTAACAGTTGATCGTGCTAGCCGAGTCTCTCTTTTCTGTTAAAACTTCTTCCTTGTAAATATATTTATTCTTCCTCAGAACCCGCTGAGTGCATGAATACAGATTGATCGATCAAATTTGCAAATTGTAATTTATGTAATCCATTATATCTAGATCCATTAAATTTCTCTTAAGTACCATTAACTCAAGAAGTGCGAGAGTAAGATTAATCTTGATCAGTTCCAAGTTATAATGTGTTTGCTATTGTATAGATTCACCCAGTACCACCTGTCTGTTCAGCCTATAGAGTTGTATAGTATGCCGAGACGTCATACGATAACATGGCCGAGCTGTCGTGTCAGTATCATATATACACTTGTGTAGTGTATCTTTCCTCTTACTTATACAGCTGGTCCCTTTGCGTGTGACGTCACGGTACCCGCTGACGTCAGAGGCTCAGCGCATGTGCACAGCCTCACATAGGCGGACTGCCTCACTAGTGTTAGACCTAGAGCGAGACAGACGGTGTGGCTGGACTCTCCTTCACTTACTGTAAATATACCGTAACCATCCAACAAGGAGTATCTTTGACCTCCTATATATCTCTCCCAAGACCCACACGACACAGCTGAGGGAGAGGACACAAAGGCGAAAGGGGCTAGGAAGAGAGACAAGGACAGAATCAGCAGAGGATAACCAGAGCAGGGCAGAGCAACAAGCTCAAGCACACACAGAACCACCCCCAGAACCCCACAACCAAACACGCTATCCCAACACAAACCACAGTCCACACTTACATCCCCCACCCCACACTACGCTGTAGAATCCCACAGCACACTGCCTGGTCCCCCACCCTCAAAGACCCCCCAGAACACAGTGTTGGAGAGGAAACTGAAGGTATCGTACACCAATGCTGATGGAATAACGAATAAGTGGGAGGAGTAGCATGAAGAGTCAAAGAGGCATCACTGGACATCATAGCTCTCACAGAAACCAAGCTCACAGGAATGATAACAGATGCCATCTTTACAAGTGGATATCAGATCCTGAGGAAAGATAGAGGGAATAGAGGGAGTGGAGAAGTTGCACTGCTCACCAAAAACCAGTGGAGTTTTGACGAGTTGGAAGGAGGAGGCAGAGGGAAAGCAAGGGACTACATAGTAGGAACACTTCAAACTGGGGGTCCCAAGGTGGTGATTGCAGTGATGCATAACCCACCACAAAATAACAGGAGACCAAGACAAAAATACGAGAGCAACAGATCAATGGTTGATACACTAGCTGAGGTGACCAGAAGGGCCCACATTGGCAGGGCAAAGTTAATAGTTGTGGGTGACTTCAATCACAAGGAAATTGATTGGGAAAACCTGGAGCCACATGGGAGACCATAAAAGTGGAGAGCTAAGATGATGGAGGTGGTACTGGAAAACCTCATGCGTCAACATGCTTGGGACACTACCAGAGAGAGAGAGAGAGAGAGAGGAGAGGATGAACCAGCAAGACTGGACCTCATATTCACCTTGAGTAGTTCAGGCATTGAGGACATCACATATGAAAGGTGCCTGGAAGTTAAGAGATCACGTGGTCCTGAGCTTCTAATATATAGTAGAGTTACAAGTGTAGAGGAAAGCAGGAAGAGTAGGACGGGAAAAGCTAAACTACAAAAGAGGGGACTACACAGGAATGAAGAATTTAATCCATATGGGGTGGTTAGATTGCATTTTCTTAGACTGTACGAAGGCAAAATTGCAAGTTTTACCTGACTTAAGTTTAGTGCCGAAGTGGCCCAAGGTGTCGATTAAGTTGGACCACCGTGAACCAGAACATCACTGAGGGGCAGTAATGTGGCCCAATAACAAGAACATGACCCGCTTCCTCTTAAAAACTTCATATATCTTCTGGTAGAGTTAAAGAGCTGAGAAGCACTAATGTAGATACA
This sequence comes from Cherax destructor, assembly GCA_009830355.1. NCBI lineage: Eukaryota > Metazoa > Arthropoda > Malacostraca > Decapoda > Parastacidae > Cherax > Cherax destructor. The sequence goes on along the minus strand of WNWK01002331.1, from coordinate 179,973 downwards.
GTGCTCTTTCTGTTTATGACATCCCTGCTTTTAATTTGATTTACACTTCCTTCTGAATCTCTCACTTCATTACGTGGATATTTCAGGGTATATATTAGGGTTCCTTGAATACGAATGTTGTCCATGTATATAATAGATCCATTTTTCGTTTCTCGTCTGTATCGGTCGAGTCATAATTCCTGGCCCCTTTCATTGCCGGACCACGAACAATTAATCAACCCATGTAAATACAACTAGGTAATTACAGAGTACCTTCCGAGTGCTTTGATGGGGTCTTAATTGTTACTGTTTAACTAAGCATATGGATTAAATTATTTAAATCCATTTTCTACATGAAAAGGTGTCGAAACAGAATAGTATGGTGAAGAGAACACAAGTGCTTGAACAAGGACCCAGACCGGCATGGCAGCTCCTGTGTAGAAGCAATTGTAAGTCAGTGTCATTTCCTCGGCCACAGTTACATTGCCTTTGTTGTGCTCTCTTGTACGTTACGTCATCTGAGGTTAATATTCATACGTTTTCCAGTTCCTGCCCATCTATGAAGAATAATAAGAAAAATCTGCACAAATCTGACTGCGTCTATTTTATCTTTCACTCGCAAGTTTTTCGTTTATTTCGTATTTTAATTTAAGATGGTAATACTACTTGTATTTTGGAAACCTCCAAGGATGGAGCTGATATTGCCAATGACGTCTTAATTATTTAAGCTGATGTATACGGTGTTTAGTGGTACGTTCACTTACAAGAAGAGTGGCGCAGCCCAATATTCCCTTCCAGACAAAATCTAGAGATAAACACACAAATACATAATAAATAAACCAAAATTTTATTCTATTTACACTGTTTTTAGTAACTTATCTCCTGCTTCACATAGTTGCAACAACTGCCACATGGGTCCCCTATCCACCCTGTCATATGCCTTTTTCTAAATCCATAAATGGAACAAAGCAGCTCCTTACCCTTACTAAACACGCTCACTTACATGCTTCAATGGACACACTTGGTCTACACATACTCTACCCTTCCTAAATTTCCCCTGCAACCCTAATTTCTGTCTTACCACTAGTCCTCTCAATAACAATTCTACCATTAGCTTTACCCGGTATACCCAGCAGACTTAACCATCTATAATTCTTACATTCTTGTCTCCTTTTCCCCTTATACAAGGAAACAATACATGCTCTCTGCCAGTCCTTTAGTATTTTCCCTTCTTTAGTGATTATATTGAACAAACAAGCCAGCCACTCCAACACTATCCCCACCTGCTTTTAACATCTGTCTTAATTAACCCTATTTGTACCTACTGTTTTACCCATTCTGCCTCACGCACCTCGCATCCACCTCTGGCTCCTCCTTGCCTCATACAATAAATCACTGCCTCCCGGTCATCACTAACGTTCAACAACTCATCAAAATATCCTCTTTCTTTCCAGAACTCCACTTCTCCATCTAACATCTTATTTATTGCGGTTATAACTGTTCTCCAGACTTTCTCACTTTATTGATCTCTCTCTAAAACAGCTTATTCTCAGCAAAATTTACTTACTCAACTATTCTTTTATTGGCTATCCTTTTGCAGTCCCTCACTACTCTTTTAACCTCTATCTTCCCTCTCCATATACTCTGCCCTTAATCTATTATTTTCACATTATATGCTATTTTTTTCTCCCTTACCACCCTCTTTATTGCATCATTTCACCAATTTCTCTTCGTCCCGCCTGCATCCACCCTATGCCCATAAACTTCTGCTGCCCACACTAGTAGCGAATTCTTAAATTTACCCCATATCTCATCCCCCTCATACATAAACGCGTTGGCGCAGTTGGTATTTGTCAGTGTTTTATATCTGGTTTTCTAATTCAAAACATTACCATTATCCGAATGTAGCTTTTTCAGAGTATTTGACTGTTTACTTTTGTATCGTCTGCAAAACATGACTCGAAGCTATGGTTAACGTCTTTACGTGTCTCCTATAACGTTGAGAAACGTCAAAGGTGCTTTGCTCAGACTAGATTGTAATTTGTCTAGTATTTCTTTATATGTTAGAAATTTGAATTTCCACCTTCATTCATAAGTTTTGACCTTATTTTGTAAGCTATTACTCTATGGTTATATTCATCAATTATGTTTGCAAAATTTATACAAAATCTGCATAAACACGCCATGGTTTTTCACGTTGGTCTAATATTTGAGAAAGCTGCTCTAGAGCCGTGCTAACCTTCATTGTGAAACTCACATTCTTCCATAAATCCGATAATTGACTTCTTAATACCGTCTCGAAGGATATATTAGAATAATAAGAAGCATTAAAGAACTCAGGAAAGAGTAAAGTAAAAGTCTGCAAGACTTATTTGCCATCTTCCATGTTCATGAGAGAGAAATAAATGACTAGCAACTGGTCGAGTGTAAACGGTTAACACGCTTTAGTTTCCTTCACAGAACCGGATAGTACCTCCCGTACAATTTGTGTTAATAAACGATATATATTCCGTAGACTGGGGAGAGTTCATTAAAAACTGTCTGGGGTCTTATACCCTGAGTTGCTGACTCCTTTGTTTAACAATCATTTATGAGTCTCTCAGAATTATTATTGGATTCCTTTAAGTTGTACAACTTCCAGGGAGTGGGAGGTAATCAAGTTCCATCCATCAAGGTAACCTCTCCTTCCTGGAAAAGTGTTTTCCATAAGAGTGCTGATTTTCGTATCGTCCTCAGTGTATGTAACTTCACTTGTAAGTATATACCAACACTTGTTACTGTCTCTTATTTAAAATAAGACAAGTGAAAACAATATTTAGTCTTGTTATATTTTTTGAACGACTTTGTTCATTCTGTTTTCTTGCAGCTGGTATGTGTACTTACCCAAGTGTATTTGCACTACACTATCACAAACACTCTTTCTTGAAAAACCAGTTTCCTTTAATTTAAAGGACTGAAGTATTTCCTCGATCGTCTAAATTTGATCGCGACCCCTAACGTGTTTAAAGATTTTGTTATTAATAAGCAATATCTTTTTTTCTTTAAGTCTTTGCACGTTAGGTTTTGAAAAATTATCATAATTTTTTTGGGGTACTTCTCCATCTCCTACTGGATTGATTAGTATGTGTACTCTCCTTCCGACCAGTACTATAGTGGTTGTCAGTGCTGGGTGATGTTGGTTCTTTTGTATGACCCTGGGAGTCCTCAACACTATGTATATATTCCTCTCATAACATCTGTTGTCTCTCAGTGTCTCGGCTACCTGGCTTACTTAATCTTGCATTTACTTTTGTGCTCCTCTAAACCTTTGTTTATCTTTGCACTTAAACTGATTTAGGCACTCTTCTGTGCACTGCTTCGTTCCGTCGGCATCACATAAAACTCCTGGCACTTTAGGTTACACAACGGTCTTTTCTTTACTGAAGTTTTGCACATTTCAGGATAGTAATATCAGCAAACATTTAAATATGTCACTCTTTCTTACCACAATGTATTTTCCTGGGTCATGAATAACTATATATTCCATGATGAGTGTTTTTCAACAATCGTTTTACATTGATTTATATAAATTTATTCTTAATATAAATCCACTGGCAACTACCTCTCTAAATTTCAATGCTCATATACCAGAGAGGTAATGTGAATTCATCACCTGCATTTTCTAACCACCACCTCGCCTCACCACCGCCACCAACACTTGCATCAACACCAGGGGGTGGGGACCCTGCAACACACTGTACTCATACTCAGGGCTAAACCTAAACACAGACATTATCAATATCACGCAAATCTCTAGCCGCAACTGGCACTGACTGACGTCCCCCACCCTACTGGGCAATGATTGTCTCTAGCTGGGGGACCCTCATCCTCAAAGAAGAGAATAAACGTACTTAGGGAAAACTCAAGGCACTTCCCGGAGCTGTTTAAATATTTTCTTCTCCTACCACCCCTATATTCTATATTTTATGTGAACTTTACTTATAGAGAGAATGCATTGATAAAAAAAAACATGAATACATTAGTACAATGAATCAAAGATTATAAATCTCCTCTAACTCCTCCGAAGCCTGACGCGAGCCAAGTATGCAGCAAGCATTTCCCTCTGGATGGCCACACTGAGGCACTGGAATATGAAAGTGGCTGCCCTAGGGTCCCTGGTGGTGTCGATAAGTCTGGAATCCAGTTCTTTAAGGAAACGTGTGGCGTTTTTTCCCCCATGATCCCAAAGTCTCTGATCCCACTGGGACAAATTGATACTGTTGGCCTATGTGTCTGTACTTGCCGATGTTCTACTCCTCCCTGTGATCAGCAGGTCCCCCCTGTCGCCCAACACTGTGATGGATGTAGGTGTCAGCCAGCGTCGACACGCAGGTATAGTCCCACGCTAAGAGCTTGCCATTCTTCCAAGGATAGACGGTGATGCCATCGGGGCGTTTGCTGGGTTGTGAGTATTGTTGGCTGCTAGTGATCGGGCTCTCTTTGTTGGGCATCCAGCTGTAGCAAGGCTTTTCTTTATGATGCTGTTGACTTCATTGTCTTGTGTGCCAGCCCTTGGTTTTGGAGCAGTTAAAACTATGTAGACCAAACTGGTTGGCCTGGGCATCGCCGCAAATGCACGTATATTCTGTGTGAATTGGGGCAGCAATGCAGAGAGCCACTGCAATACGGAGGGTCTTAGGGTCGAGGGCGTGTTCCAATTGCCAAAATGGGAACTGTTTGGAGGAAGTCCCCAGAGTGATGTGCCCTCACAGTTTGGAGATGGGCAGTCTCCCTGTCTGATGTTACAGCCCTAAGCATGTTGGCAAGCACCTTTTCAGCGATGATGCCATCCCAACTTTATATATATATATATATATATATATATATATATATATATATATATATATATATATATATATATATATATATATATATATAAACAACCAAAGGGGCCTAGATCTATCTTTCAACTCTCCCCATGGTTGTTTTGCATTTGCTGTTTGTTCACATTTTTGTGCAATATATACGTATATATATTTTATTTATTTATTAACACATCGGCCGATTCCCACCAAGGCAGGGTGGCCCGAAAAAGAAAAACTTTCATCATCATACACTCCATCACTGTCTTGCCAGAGGGGTGCTTTAAACTACAGTTATAAAACGCAACATTTTTTTTCTCTCTCTATAACTCAAAGGCAAAACGTCACTAAAAACTCAGTGTCTACTAAAGAAATGCTTCTTAATTCAAAGACAATATTCACATTGAAATATTTGCATAATTAAAGAAGGTTGACTATGCTCATCCCCCCCTTAACACCCCTCCTTCAGAGTGCAGACACTGTACATCCCATCTCCAGGACTCAAGTCCGGCCTGCCGGTTTCCCTGAATCCCTTCATAAATGATACTTTGCTCACTATTGGAGGATAGATGGGCTAGTGAGAGTGTAGGGTCGAAGATGTATGGGGTAGGTTAAAGAATGTAATGTTAGAGTGTTCAGCAAAAGTTTGTGGTTACAGGAAAGTGGGTGCGGGAGGGAAGAAGAGCGATTGGTGGAATGATGATGTAAAGAGAGTAGTAAGGGAGAAAAAGTTACCATACGAGAGGTTTTTACAAAGTAGAAGTGATGCAAGGAGGGAAGAGTATATGGAGAGAAAAAGAGAGGTTAAGAGAGTGGTGAAGCAATGTAAAAAGAGAGCAAATAAGAGAGTGGGTGAGATGTTATCAACAAATTTTGTTGAAAATAAGAAAGTTTTGGAGTGAGATTAATAAGTTGAGGAAGCCTAGGGAACAAATGGATTTGACAGTTAAAAATAGGAGAGGAGAGTTATTAAATGGGGAGTTAGAGGTATCGGGAAGATGGAGGGAATATTTTGAAGAGTTGTTAAATGTTGATGAAGACAGGGAAGCTGTGATTTCGTGTATAGGGCAAGGAGGAATAACATCTTGTAGGAGTGTGGAAGAGCCAGTTGTGAGTGTGGGGGAAGTTCGTGAGGCAGTGGGTAGAATGAAAGGGGGTAAGGCAGCTGGGATTGATGGAATAAAGATAGAAATGTTAAAAGCAGGTGGGGATATAGTTTTGGAGTGGTTGGTGCTATTATTTAATAAATGTATGGAAGAGGGTAAGGTATCTAGGGATTGGCAGAGAGCGTGTATTGTTCCTTTGTATAAAGGCAAAGGGGACAAAAGAGTGCAAAAATTATAGGGGAATAAGTCTGTTGAGTATACCTGGTAAAGTTTATGGTAGAGTTATTATTGAAAGAATTAAGAGTAAGACGGAGAGCAGGATAGCAGAAGAACAAGGAGGCTTTAGGAAAGGTAGGGAGTGTGTAGACCAAGTGTTCACAGTGAAACAGGTGAGCAGTATTTAAATAAGGGTAAAGAGGTTTTTGTGGCATTTATGGATTTGGAAAAGGCGTATGATAGGGTGGATAGGGGGAAAATGTGGCAGATGTTGCAGGTGTATGGAATAGGAGGTAGGTTACTGAAAGCAGTGAAGAGCTTTTATGAGGATAGTGAGACTCAGGTTAGTGTGTGTAGGAGAGAGGGAGATTATTTCCCAGTAAATGTAGGCCTTAGACAAGGATGTGTGATGTCACCGTGGTTGTTCAATATATTTATAGATGGGGTTGTAAGAGAAGTGAATGCGAGGGTCTTGGCAAGAGGTGTGGGGTTAAAAGATAAAGAATCAAATACAAAGTGGGAGTTGTCACAGTTGCTTTTTGTTGATGACACTGTGCTTTTGGGAGATTCTGAAGAGAAGTTGCAGAGGTTGGTGGATGAATTTGGTATGTAAAAGAAGAAAATTGAAAGTGAATATAGGAAAGAGTAAGGTGATGAGGATAACAAAACGATTAGGTGACGAGAGATTGGATATCAGATTGGAGGGAGAGAGTATGGAGGAGGTGAATGTATTCAGATATTTAGGAGTGGACATGTCAGCAGATGGGTCTATGAAGGATGAGGTGAATCATAGAAGTGATGAGGGGAAAAGGGTGAGTGGTGCACTTCGGAGTCTGTGGAGACAAAGAACTTTGTCCATGGAAGTAGAGGGGGAATGTATGTGAGTATAGTTATACCAACACTCTTATATGGGTGTGAAGCATGGGTGGTGAATGTTGCAATGAGGAGAAGGCTGGAGGCAGTGGAGATGTCACGTCTGAGGTCAATGTGTGGTGTGAATATAATGCAGAGAATTAGGAGTTTGGAAATTAGGAGGAGGTGCGGGATTACCAAAACTATTATACGGAGGGCTGAGGAAGGGTTGTTGAGATGGTTCGGACATGTAGAGAGAATGGAACGAAACAGAATGACTTTGAGAGTGTATAAATCTGTAGTGGAGGGAAGGCGGGGTAGGGGTCGTCCTAGGAAAGGTTGGAGGGAGGGGGTAAAAGAGGTTTTGTGTGCGAGGGGCTTGGATTTCCAGCAAGCATGCGTAAGCGTATTTGATAGGAGTGAATGGAGACAAATGGTTTTTAATACTTTACGTGCTGTTGGAGTGTGAGCAAAGTATAATATATATATATATATATATATATATATATATATATATATATATATATATATATATATATATATATATATATATATATATATGCAAAAAGATCACAGTAAACAGGTGATATCAAAATATGCAAGACAACCACTATGAAAAAATAGAAGAATTCCAAGCGCATTCGTGACTACTCACATTATCAAGGAACTATAAAAGGAAACATGACAAGAAGGCTTATAAAGAGGCAGAATACACCTCACAGTCACATCACACTAACAAAGACAACACCTCACAGTAGCGTAACATCTCACGACTCTGTGAAGAGGAACATAAGAAAGGACCTGAAACTCTTCCCAAGAATTAAGATTAGTCCAATTTATCATTAAATTCTTCCCAAATTTTATTAATTATAAATGAATCCAATTTATATAAACCAAAAGAAATATTCATATTATTTTCAAAACTGCTTTTAATGAAACATGATTCTATTATATTCCTCTCAACCATGGACTTGCTTGATACAACCTTCTCAGCATTTTGAAAATCAATTGGATGGTTAAAGTCTCTCACATGAATAAATAGAGCATTAGAATCTTGTCCAGTTCTAATGCTATATTTATGTTGTTTTAATCTTAGTTCAAGACTTTTACCAGTTTGACCATAATAAACTTTATCGCAAATTTTACAGGGAATCTTATAGACACATCCGTCAGCATTTTGGGGGAAATTTTTTATCAAAAGTCTTTTTACTGTATCAAGATTTTTAAATACCACTTTGATATTAAAATTCTTAAGAAAGGAAGGCATATCAACCAAGTTTTCATAGTGGTTGTCTTGCATATATATATATATATATATATATATATATATATATATATATATATATATATATATATATATATATATATATATATATATATATATATATATATATCGTGCCGAATAGGTAAAAACTTGCTATTTTTTCTTAAATAGCAATGCTCTTCTTGCCGAATAAGGCAAGCAAAAATTTGTGTATGCAATAATTTCGCAAAAAATCATTCTGAACCCAACGAAAAAAATGTATATCAATGTGTTTGTTTATTATTAAATTATTGTAAGCTTATCTAAAATATATTTTGTTGGATTAGGCTAAATTAAATTGCACTTGTTATAATAAGATTAGGTAAGTTTTCTAAGGTTCTTTTGGTACAAAATTATTAATTTTTATATTAACATAAATGAAAAATATATCTTTAAAAGAACATTTTAAACGAGTTCTTACTAATTGACCAGTTTTACCTATTTGGCACGACATATATATAAATCCATAGCGGGTAATACAGCACATAGGAAAATAAGTTGTATAATAATCAAGTCTGAACCAAGAAAAGGGAAGGCAACTCCAACTTTTTAGCTCGAGGATTCTTGAGGACAGACACCCTTCTTGAAGGCAACCAGAGACTAAACTTTACTTTATTGCTGTTATTCATTATTGATTTATAAATCAATTTTAATTTCCTAAATCAACTTTTATCTCATTCTGTTTGAATTAGTAACGACAAATTTTCCAGGGGAGTCCCTAGTCTTCTCTCATTTCTCAATATCTCTCCCTCTTCTTATATTTCCTTGTTGTGCTCGTCTTTCTCATTCACCTTGCCTGCCTCAAATAGTATTGTATTCGCAACATTCAGTTATACAGTGTAGAATTATGGCAATAATGGTTGTGAACTATTACCAATCACAAGACGTCTGTCTGGAGCAGCAGCATTGAATTTACTCATGCATTCTAGTAATCAAGTCTTTTTAACTCAAGGTTTACTGATTAAAAATTGTCACAAATGTAAATAAAGCAGGGATGCAACAGCAATTATTTTTCATTCTCATTCTCTCTAAAACTACAGTATGCACTGTCTACAGGCGTCTTCATACACCATACCACATGTGCAGCGATACTCGTTTTACACAAATGTATCCACCTGTCTAATCTTAATACGTATATTGAAAGTGATCCTTTAAGTCAATAAATATTTGCCTTAACTCCATGAAGCACGACTGTAACATGTTTGTGTCAGAAGGCAGGGACAAGTGTAATAAAATTATAAACAACTGAGTCAGCATCCACCTTCTGTGGATTCCCTCTCGCCTTGGCCTTCAAATGTTTGATAGAACCGATGTGTTGCCAAAGGTGTGGGCCCTACAGGGATGGAGTCTACTGTAACTTTAGACTGTTTACTGTCTCAGGAAAATAATACAGAATGACCATCATCTCTTAGACTTTTTAACAGTGAGAATAATAATAGTCAATCCATTTATTATCATTGTCATGCATGAAGAACCACATATAACAAAATAAGCAAACTCTTGTATGTTATTACCAGCTGGCTACTGCTAGACTACCAGCAGCTAACGTAGACCAAACTAAATCAAAACTGTCACATAATTTCACTAGATATAATAATTCTGCTAACTGAATGTGAAAAATTCTGGGAACCCACAAATATTCAAGAAATGTCTAAATAGTTAATTCACAATGACCTATTACAAAAATGCTGGAGAAATATTCTAACTTTGCCTACCAGAAACAAATGTCACTGAAGCTTGCTTAAACACAGTATCACTGGCAGTCCCTTGGACCAGTCTCTCAACAGTGAATGCACTCATTGTAATCTTTATATAATTTGATTTATTATGTAACCAGCTCATTACCCATTGTTAATCAATTTTGGTAATAGTTCATTATTACTGTAACGTGCTTAGCTATCAGAATGTTGAGCTCCAATTTCTAGACTCATCATATGCTTTTGAAATCACTGAAGAACCACCTACAAGAAGGGTATGAGGTGACTACCATCGACAGGACAGATATGGGGTGAATAATAAAACTAATACTAGTCCTGATGACTAAGACATGCAACACCTGAGTTCTTTACTGGCGAGACGCTTCGCCTGTGCAGCAAACTTTTTTTTTTTTTCAATTTAATACAGAGACGACTTTTATACTGGAAACGGTGGAAGGAGAGAGCTAATTTTAAAGTGTTCAGTCCCTTAGCCTTAATCCATGTAAAGCAGAGACTTGTATACTAGAGTCTTAGGAGAGGTACATCAGTTAGAGACAGCCTCACAGGTGGGCAGGACCCACTAGTGGAAATATTGAATGACAATAGAGTTGTAAAATATATTCTCTGTACCAATATTCCATGGGGTTGCTGTGTCAAACATCATTGCATCAATAGTATACAATAACTACAAGTCGATGAACAGGATGTACATCACTTGTGCATCTTTACTAACGAAACGTCTCACCTGAACTGCAGGTTTTCTTTTAATCTAATACACCTGCTGCACCTTTTCTCTGACTCCGGTATAAGTGTCTCCACCATCATGCCTTTGTTTTACATACATCAAGGCTAAGGGAATAGACAGTTATAAATGCTAAGTTACTAGACAGCTATCAAGGCTAAAGGACTAGACAGCTATCAAGGCTAAAGGACTAGACAGCTATCAAGGCTAAAGGACTAGACAGCTATCAAGGCTAAAGGACTAGACAGCTATCAAGGCTAAAGGACTGAATACCTTAAAATTACCTCTCCGCTTCTTATAGTCTCCAGTATATACGACTTACAATGGAGGCTCTTATACTGGAGACAGTGGAAGAAATGGAAAGGTAATTTCAAGGTATTCATTGCTCACCTCACCTAATTGTGCTTACCTACTTGGGGTTGCAGGGGTCAAGTCATAGCTCCTGGCCCCCGCTTCTTCACTGGTTGTTACTAGGTTCACTCTCCCTGCCCCATGAGCTTTATCAGTCCCTTAGCCTTGATGTATCTAAAAGCAAAGGCATGAGGGTAGAGACGTACCTGTGACCTTTGATATACCTTTGTATAGTTTCTCGAGTTTTCCTACCTTCGCAGCCCGGCCCTGGTCCAGACTTATCTGGTGCTTGTATAATGGAGCCAGATAAAAGGTGAAGATGTATTAATGAGAAACGCTTCCGGTGCAGGCGAAACGTCTCCTCAGTAAAGATACCCAGGTTTTGTACATGTTTCTTATTCATCAACTTGTCGGCATTGCATATCATCAATATAATGATCAAACAAACCCTGTTTAACTCCACACCACCCTGGAGGAGGCTTAGATGTGTAGGTGACGAGTTCATTATCCTATAGTCGAAGTGTCTGATTCCAGTGGCCCTATATCGAGAACTGATTCCACTGGTCCTACATCTACTCAGTGGTGTTTCATCATCTGTCACGCACTATAAATGCTGTTCAGTGGTGAAAGGGAAGGCGATGGGGGTCTATTTTAGGGACTGATTCCATTGGGCCAATGGCGGGGACTTGATTTCACTACCCCTATAGCGGGAACTTTGATTCCACTGGACTTATGGAGTGTGATTCCACTGGCCCTATGGTGCAGGTGCGGCTGATAACCATCGGTCAATTATTAATAACGATGGATCTATATTTCATGCGTGGTGTATCTCAGAGATGGTAGTGTCTACTGACTCTTGATGCACAAATGATGCAAATGCATTAATAAATTATATTATTATATGGAAGCGCTAAACCCATAGGGGTCATACAGTGCATTTGGTGCTGATTCAGGAACGCGTCGATGAACAAAAAGAAACTGGTCCCCAGCTGTAGCAACCCTGACACTGGGCCTCAGCCGGAGGCTCTAGGTCTCACCAACACTTCTGGTCGTTGACTTGCAATCGCAAGGTCGCAGGATCGCTCCCCAGAACTTAAATGCTTGTATATAAGTAAAGTCTGAGTTTTCTTCACTTTTCAAATTAAAACCAGAGCTTTCCAACACCAGAGTAAAGCAGCCATTATTACATTATGAATGCAACAGAGAGAAAGAAAAGCGACAGAAGGGGAGAGAAATTCTCAAGTAATAGTAACTTTAGCTCGGCTGAAATGAAACCTTTGAAGCTGTCGTAGCTGTTGAACCTTTCAGGAATACCTGACCATATCCTCAATACCCTGGCCTGTTTCTCAGCTCAGCTTGACAGATTTCAGAATCAATCAATCAATCAATCAATCAATATCTCTCTCTCTCTCTCTCTCTGAGATGGATTATGAAAGGTAAACAAAGCGTTCCTATGTAATCATATTGAGCCGGATAGCAACACACTGCTGATGAATCTAATTTTGTTAAATTAAATAACTCATTCTCACACACACAAAAACTGTTTTAGATTGTTTTATACTAACCCTTACTGCTTAATGTGATTCAATAAAATCTCCCGTATTAAAGAAAACTCAAGATAATATAAGTGCACTTATCGTGAAGAACATTACGAGCGATGTTTGAAGAGAAAAAATCGCTGATACAGTAATGAAGTCAACTTTCTCACCACCACTTTATGCACTATGTGAATTTAATTATAGTATTATATACCATGTGACGTTTAATTACATTGTTGCTATGCACATCGAACTAATTTTCAATTTTATTCTTTAATGTTTTCAAAGTACATGTGTAGAACAATAGTATTCATAAATGATTATTTACCACAGGCTAATAAAACAATTATCAAGTGTAACAGCGTGTATGGACACCACTGAGTGGGACATCGAACACTCATTTGGAAAAATCAATTAAATTTAGGATCGCAAATCGAGGTAAGGCCAGTACGGGAAGGTGGGGAGCGCATGTGTATGTAGCACCAAGCCCAGCAACACACTGACTGACCTCACTCAGCAGCCACCGCAACAAACCTTCGCCACCCACTTCCCGCCCACAACCACACCTCCCACCCATCTTAAACTAAAAAGCATTCATCAGTACCTCACGTCTCAATACATGTCAAACCTTCTAGAACCTATACTACCCATAAGTGTAGTGTGTACTATTAAAGCGTAAACGTATAAAATGTTACATTTAAGCAATAATTCACTATGACTATAGAGAAACTGACAAGAGTGGTGGTGGCGGGTTTGCGCCTCTCACCACACCTGTCATCTCTGGTCACTTTGTAAACTAAGTGAACCTCGAACATTACTTTTTTATTCTCGTACCTTCTCATGAATAAGATGACTCGTCGCATCATTAAACCCAGAGGACTAATAACCCAGGATAAACCAATACAGCGAAGCAATAAGCAATGTGATCAACAGGCTGGCTGATGAGAGACCGGGCCGCGGTTAGCGAAAGGAGAATCGAACCCCTTCCTCTCTTACGTTGAATGACCCCACATGGTCATGTTAAAACCGCCGAGGATGGAGTTGATATCGGCAAAAACATGTCAATTATTCGGGTTGAAACGTACTACGTTTATGCAGGTATGTTCCCTCACAGGATGAGTGGCAGAGATTACTGAAGTCTGTGTCAGGGTATGATCTGCTCTTTCAATATATCCGTCTAAGCGCTCTTTCATTTTACCAAATCTTATAACATTGTTCTAACTGGTCATATTGTGTGTGAATAAGGCGGTGGCTACATGCACGAGGCTGGCTCACCTCTCTAAAGATAACTCTTGCACTGACCTTGCATAATGTCATACAGTCGAGGGTAGCCGCACAAAGCGGATGTGCCACCCTTTGTTAATAAAAAATAATCCTCTTCTTCCTCGTGGCCCATACACCGCTCCCTCTGCCTCTACATCACCCCCTCACACTTACCCTTACACTATCCCAACAACTTCCCTGTTCGTTAACAGGCTCGTTCTTTCCTCCTAGCGTGCGTTAGTTTGCCCGTTCTTCCGTTTATTACATCATTTTTTCCTTAAGTGCTTTCGTTCATCTTGTGGATGGGTGTATGAAGCATGTGGAGGCGGACTAGTGGTGAGTGTGTGGGCGGTGGTGGTGTGGGCGGTGGTGAGTGTGTGGGCGGTGGCGTGCTGGTGGGTGGAAGCATGCTAGTGCTGGTGGCAGTGAGCACCGTGGCCAGGCTACACACCAAGTATCAGATTCTGATCCTCCAGCCAACCTAGATACTCCTCCCAACACCCTTAACCCGGCCCAAACCACTACCACCCTTCGAAAACCAATAAAATACCATAGAAACCTAAAGAAATCTATTAAAAACTAAGAAAACCTATGAAACCCTCTGAAAACTTATAAATACGTATAAAACCCTATAATAACTACCAAATCTTTAAATTTACTAATTCACATACACGCGCACAACCATACTGTTTATTGCCACTTACGTAGTCCAAAAATTACTCGCTTGTGTATTAAACTAAGTTTTTAAGGATAATGCATATATGATCGCAACATGTTTTTCTTTATGTTTCAGTGATTATTAAGTACAAGAATGGTGTTAACATTAAAACAAGTGTTCATGATTTATGAACATTTATGTGAAAACCATAACTGCCAACAAATCAATAGTTTTTGTAATTTACTAATAACATGCATTCTCCATGGGTTGTCTTTTTTATATATCCTGGTATTTTTTATATATGTTGGCTGACGAGTTTTGGAATACGTATGTTGATACAGTGTTCTCTAAATGTGCTTATGGCGTGACTACATTGTTTTCTTACACAGGATATACCACATTCTAAAAGGACCGGAGTTTTCTAACATTTTTCCGTTGGATGCGACCCAAAATAGTCGGCTGACATACATGTACGTACCATTTTACTGTCAGGTGAGCAGAGACAGCAAGCTTGTAAGGAAATACCTTATGTTTCTCCCTGCCACGGAAACGAACCCGTGATACTGCAATTTCGAGCTACGTGGCACCCCAGAAACCTATGTGGAAGATTTGTGTCTAAACAAAATTGAAACGCGTCTGCAATGTGCTGCTATTCTATTCTACATAAGTAACATACTGGGAACAAAAACTAGTAGTTTCCCTGTGATGTTCTATCATAGAGAGATGTAATATCCTTCAGCCTGAGCTGGGAGACTTCGGTTGGGCAATACAACTACTGGAGCTTCGAAGGTTTAGTTCCAACAGAGCTAGTTACTATTACCAAGGAATTACCATCTCTCAAGTGACTCGCGAAATCGTAATAATTGTAAACGATTCAGGGATGGGGATCGAACTCAAGGCAGACCTGTTCTAAAACTAGTAGATTACTGTGCTAACCACTGTACCATGCCAGCCTAATAGGATCCCTTCAACTAGATGTATTATATTTACCCTGGGAAAATTAGCATGGACCCCAACTGTAACCACAATGCAGGTTTTTATCAACGAATCTCACACCAACATTGTTGCGGCAAGCAGTAGCTGAAATTCATTCAAAATCGTTTTCGAATGACTCGCAAAATGGTAATAGGACGATTGTAAACAACTCATGGAATAATAATAAATAATAATAATAATAATAATATTATTAATAATAATAATAATAATATTAATAATAATAATAATAATAAGTACATGTACAAGGTATACAGGCTTAGCTGACATAAATGACATACTACTATACAGAAAGCCGCTTGTTATGCTTTACCACCAGGGCACGGGCATGCTTCGAACCCATAGCGAGCCAATCCTAAAACTAAAAGACCAATGCGTTAATGGTGTTCAGTTGGTATTGTGGCTCACGATACATGCCTTGTGTAGTTGTTGTTGTTTAACCCATGCTAACCTTTCTAGGGTATAGAAATATAATTCAAATTCAATTCAAATTCAAATTCAAATTCTTTATTTCATGTAATACAAGGTGGGGGGTACTTATAGTTATACATTAAAGTTGATATTACAAGATGGCCAATAATATGCCTAGGTATGCCTAGGCTTTTCAGGCAGTCTTATGATAGGTCTTACTCAATAGCTATACAATGGATATACAGATTGTAAGGTTAGGTTTACAAAATTTAGGTACTGGAATTTAAACATTGAGAATTTAACAATTAGTATAAAAAGTTAGCAATTAGTTTATATATTAATGATAAAGGTGATATATTGGCATAATATAGATTCTATATTGGAGTATCTTAGGCAAACTTATGACTAGCTTAAGTATTATGGAGCAATAGTTGTATTAGAATTTTGGTTAGAACTGTGCAAATTAAGGGAATCACAGATATCAATAAGTGTATTTTGCTGTGGTTAGTAATGTGCAAATTAAGGAGAATCACAGATATCAATAAGTGTATTTTGCTGTGGATATGTGCAAGATAAAGTAGTTTTCGTATGGTTAACTACCGGTTGGGTGCGTAAGTGAGATAAGATGTTTTTTAACGGTGCTTTTGAAAATGGAGGTTGTGTCTGCAGTTCTAGAGTTTTCAGGCAGGGAGTTCCAGATTTTAGGCCCTTTTATGCGCATTGAATTTTTGTATAGATTTAGTCGGACACGGGGAATGTCAAAGAGATGTTTATGTCTGGTATTATGTCTATGGGTCCTGTCACAACTGTCAAGAAAGTGTTTTAGCTCAGGGTTAAAGTTGGAATTAATGGTTCTATAAATGTAGATAGCAGAGTAGTAAGTATGGATGTTCTGGACAGTGAGTAGGTTTAGGTCTTTGAAGAGTGGGGGGTTGTGCTGCCTAGCGTTGGATTGTGTGATAATTCTTACTGCGGCTTTTTGTTGGATTATTATTGGCTTTAGGTGGGTAATTGCTGTTGATCCCCATGCACAAATGGCATATGTGAGGTAGGGATAGATGAGTGAGTAGTATAGTGTGAGTAGGGCTGATTGTGGTACATAATACCGTATCTTAGAGAGGATCCCCACAGTTTTGGACACTTTCTTTGTTATGTGTTGGATATGGGTGCTGAATTTCAGGCTGCTGTCAAGGTGAAGGCCCAGGAACTTGCCCTCGTTATGTCTAGCAATAGGTGTAGAGTTGATCTTAATGTTTAATTGTGGATCATCTGTTCTGTTGCCAAACATAATATAGAAGGTCTTATCAGTGTTGAGTGTAAGTTTATTGGCAGTCATCCATGTTGATAGATGAATTTTATTAGGCTGGCATGGTGCAATGGTCTGCTAGTTTTAGGATGAGGTTCAAACCCCCATCCGTTCTGTGAGAACCATACACATTTGATATGAAATTTTTTTATGAAGATATTTCAATCATCACAGAGGGAGGATGGGGGGGGACAAAAAATAACAATACAATAGTTCACCATATATCCAGCGAGCCGTGCTTCTTGGTTCCACACACACACACACACAATAAGAAAACGAAGTACCCACCTGCTGACAGGGATGACTAACCTAAGAGTTTTTGTTGTTACCTGAGTAGTTTTTTTTATACACTGAAACCTTCGTGTTATTCTACTCAAATATTAATAACTTATTTGATTTTATCTCGAAATACTATTTCGTTACTTAGGCTGTCATCACACAAAAGTCGCTTAAGTACATACTATACTATCACTACATCAATGCTACAGAAAACCGACTTTATGAACTAGACAAACGTGCAACTCTTGGGTATCATTTTTGCAGAGGTTTCGCCAACCAGTGGCTTTATCAATACAATACAGAGACAAACGTAAGCCTGTGCAACAGTTGGGTATCTATACTACACGTCATTATTATAATGAACCTAGAGAAAATATGGCGAGTTAATACCAAAGGTAAGTTGGTAATGGTGGAATATCAACAACAGTTACCTGGGATGAATCTCCAGCACAGCTGACCTCAACGTACCTGTGGAAGACAAAGCAATATGTTAATCATCTAGAAGGCTTCTTCAGTCTATATGCGACTGACACACAGCATCAACAAGGCTTCTTCAGTCTACCTGCGACTGACACACAGCATCAACACTTTTTTTTTTTTAAATTCGTACAACTTTGAGTGGATACGCTTATTTATATTATACAGGGTGTTTCAAAGATGGACCCAATTTCAAAGCAGACTGCTTTGAAATTGGGTTTATCTCTTTGAAACACCCTCTGTACTTTCCAAATAGTGGCGTTGCCAGGATTTCTGTACTGGGGGGAGGGGGTTATCTGGCTGGAAGGGGGGCTAGGAGACTTGTTCTGTAATAGCGGTATTTTTTTTCTATCTGGGGGAGACTTTGGGGGATTATGTGAATTTTAGGGGGTCGAAGCCCCAAGCCCCTCCATAGTCCCGCTATTTTTACAAAGATAAAGACAAGAGCTATGTTAACCCAACACACCCACTACGCAAGGTGATGGAGTGGGACTTTATAAAACAAATAAAAACACGTAATGAAATTTGTCGCCTTTAAAGATAGAGGGAAGGGAAGGGGTGGGGTACCTTAATGTTAAAAGGGTTTTTGATCCAAGAAATTTGAGATACTGTTCCATTTCTTGGATCAAATCTACCTCTCATTTCCCGGTCGTTGTGACCCATACATGTTTAGCGCTTCATAAATAATAATAAATCTTGTCGTCAGTACTGAGGCATCATCAGCTGCTCACCAAGCTATGGATCGGAAAGCAACATGGATCACCAAGATCGTATCCCCTCTTAAGAAACAAAGAAGCTGAACGTGCAAGGTTATGCACACGGAGTGCAACGGCGGGTGCACAATGCATTGCACGTCATTCACTTGTCACTGTGTATCAGGTCGGTATTCGACGTGCGCAGGACAAAACCACTATCATATAAGTCACCTTGGCCAGCTGCAAGTACATTAACCAGTCATTTAGCAGTAGTATAAGACCCTGGCTGATCTGGTGACAGTTTTGTGCTGTAACATTCTGACTTCTTATGAAAGAGGTGGCTGTGTAATTCAATTACTTCATCTGAGGAATCAGTTCAGCCAGACTCTGGCTGACAGCTGGTTCACATACTGATATTGGTTCCTTATGAGTGTACATTCACCACTAGTCGAGAGAACTCACTGATTACTATTACTTATTCGGTGTTCACATGAAATGGCTTGTGCTGACTTCTTGTGCAGTATATACATATGTATAGTAGTGTCTGTTGAAACAAGTTAAATCACAGAGTCCTACTGTCTAATTTATTTCCTCGTTAATTGCTAGTGACTGTTACTAACCATGGATTATAACACAACCCGGTACTTCAGGCCAGCTAGAAAAGTAATGGAGCTCGTTAAATTCAACACTAGAACACTTTATTAAGAAAGGTTTCGCTCCCAGAATAGGATAGGATAGGATTTGGATTGACAAATCTCCCAGGAGCGAAACTTGTCTTAAAATGTTCATGTTACACAAGTGTCTTATTTACATTGCGGGTAAATACGCACCAAGTTCCTGTAGTAGGACATCTGAGGGCGGAGGCGTAAATGTTACTTCTTGTACTAGTATTATCTTTGTAGTGGAATGAAGTGAATGGTCAATGGTCTACAGATAATTAGTTATATGATAACAGAGATAAGACACACTGCTAGGCTTCCTTGGGTTAACCTGGATTATTATACCGCTCACAAAACAATCAGTATATTAATGTAAACATGATCGTAAGTTCAAGAAGACACACTTGCTATTGTGCGGATAAAAGTATACAACTACACTGACGAGAGGTTCATCAGCTCTACTTGATGTTACAAGTAATCAAAGTTTCAAAGGACCTGATGCCGAGACACTTTCCAGTCCTCACCAATTTGTGTTGAGGGGGCCGATACTCCACTTCTGAGTCAGCCTCGCCTCAGATTACTTTGACTGGCACTGCTGGTTTCTTGGTTCGCATAACTACTCTTAAAACTGTGTACCGAATTTTCCCCGTTTATTTCCTTTTCCAACTTATTCCACTTTTCAATCATAATGAGACTAAAAAAGTACTCCAAAACATTTCCCTGATGACTTCCGGTGACAGTGTGTTCAGAAAGCAGGTTATTTGAGTAAGCGGTTACTTGAGCATCACAAGGCGTGTTATGTGCTCACCGCTCATCTCAGCACTCTGATATCTTGACTGGTAAACCCATCACTTGCTGTGATCCCATTTTCTTCTTCAGAGAGCCATTTTCATACCCGCTTATCATTACCATAAAACAGTTACTATGCACAACTAAGGCACAAATACTAACATGCTTTCAAGTTTGTGAATTAACACTAGAAGCTAAGCATAGTGGGTATGTATGAGGCGCAGGGTAAGGGGGAGAGGAAAGAATACATGCCACGTTTCAGCCATTTACACTAATACAACACACATTGAGGAGCCTTGTAGCGCTGTAATAACAATAAAGCAACTCTGGTGAAGGGTACGCAAGACATCCACCACCTTGCATCGTGTTTCTCAACCTGTCGAAGTATCTACCACACATTAAATTGTCTCTGGATATAACGAACTTGGCAATTATATCTCAACCTCACTAAAGGACAAGAGTAATTTATAATGTTGCAATCAACAAAGATATATCCAACGTCAAGGAATGTTTAATAAATTTAAAGTCAACACATTGAGTATCAGCTGGGACAAAATATCTAGCATTCCCTCTGAAACCGTCTGCGCTAGTGCATGAAATACATTACCATGCTGAATAAGAATCATGCCGAGTCTGAATTTGATGCCTTCCTGAATATGATTAACAAATTATCAAACGCAGAAAGAGAACAAGATTTGTTGGATCAGCTTGATGTCAACGTAATCCTGAGGGCCGCGAGCAGCAACAGCTTGCAAGAGAAGCCTCGTCTTAGACGTTAAAAAGATTAAGAAAACTGAGCTGATCACAAGTATGCACTTTATAACAAAAATGGTCCAGATCTTATGATATTTGTCTTTAGAGGTTTGGGGGGGGGGGAATTTTAATAATTAAAAAGTTCATAAGAAAAGTTATATTTATGACAAGATGATGTTTACCCACCCACTGAAAATGTAGAGGTTATACAATGTTTGGGGAATGGCATGTAATTTGGTTTGATATGAAGACGGGCAGAGTGGTTTCAATTCCTTGAATTGACATGTGGAACCCTGGGTTTCTTTATTGCCGAAACGTCTCGCCTGTGCAGCAGACTTCTTCAGTCTAATACAATGGCGACTTTCATACTGGATACAGTGGAAGTAGAGAGGTAATTATAAGGAGTTCAAAGTTTTAGACTGAAGAGTTAAGAGGTGTTCAGTCCCTTAGCTTTCAAAAGTGTTAAGCCACTTAGCCTAAAAAAGAGGCATAGGGGTGGAAATTTATATAATGGAAGCAGAGGTGAGATGCAGCAGCTGGAAACTGCGTCACAGATGGGTGGAGGCCCAATAACGGAGGTAGGTCATACCACTAAGTTGGGCCAGCATTTGAAATAAGTTGAACAAACATACGAGTGAGATACGTTGGGCATGAAAGCTGTAGAATATATATGATGTACCAAGATTCCATGGTACTGCTGTGTCAGACAAGTATCATTATATTAATGGTATACAATTCAGTGTCACTGTATATCATTAGTATAACAAGGCCTTCACCAGCACCAAGGCACACCCCTGGAAGTGTGCCAGTACAAGAGTATACAAAGATTAATATAAATGACGTACTGATAGAAAGCACTGAGAGCGGGAAACCATGGGAGTAGTGATCCACCGTCACAACTTTCTCCCATAGTGAGTCATTGTGTTGAGTAACCTTCACAGGAGTCCTTGCGTCAGCCCCCACCAACAAGCGCACACCCACTTCTATATTAAAAAAAAAAATTCTCTTTAGATTTTGTTCCGAGTGAGTTAGTTTATTGGGCGATGTCACTCAAGAACCCCAGCAGAAGTATTGACTTTACTTAGTTCGTCTAAAGTACCCGGCACTTTTTATTTCAAGATCATGCATATTTTTAGTACATTTTGAAGGGATTCAAGGAAACCGGTTAGCCGGACTTGAGTCCTGGAGGTGGGAAGTACAGTGCCTGCACTCTGAAGGAGGGATCGAGATATTTGCAGTTTTGAACAGTAGTACCGGCGCCCCTCTGGTAAGATTAATGGAATGAAAGATATATTTTTTTTTTTTTTTGGGGGGTCACTACCTCTGTGGGAGACGGCTGGTTTGATGAAAAAAAATACAGCCCAGATGGCTCACACATCATTCGAGATATTAACTCCATCTTTCGTTGTTCCAATATGCAACAATCATTACTTTAACAAGTGCAATAGCCTTATTGCTGGGTATAACTACATTTACAATTATCCTTATGCAGTTGCAGCAAATCCTGAATATTTTTGTAAAAAGCTACAAACCTCCTTAGTCACAGCTTGCTTATACTGTTCATACAAGCCTTTGGTATCACTTCTACATCCTTATAACTGTGCTTGCAGCACGCACCTCAACGTAACCCTACCACAGGTAGGCTGGTCAACTGATTAAGGAACTTGTCAAGTTTCATATTCAAGACAGATATCTGTTAGTAATGCCTCTTATGTATGTGGGCTTGGTGGGTGCAGGTGAGCGGCGGCCATGGGTACGACATCAACCCCAACAGCACCCAGCGTAAGTCACACGCTGCCTTTCCCTGCTCACCCATGATTATACTGCTGGTCAAGGTCGCTCTATTCCCAGTACTGCCTGACTCACAGGCACTCTAAATCACGTGTCAACACCCTCACTAATATTCATCGCCAACACCCTTCATCACCCTCAATATCCATCACTACTCTCATCGCCATCGTCACCCTCACTACCAACCTAAGCACCAGGGCTTCTTGGCAAAACTGCAAGCACTGGGAATTGCAGGATCTACACTATGTCTCCTCAGTGATTACCTTCATGGTAGATCTCTATGGGTAGTTCTCAATATAACAGAATCAGCAAGACATCCTATTGGGGCAAGTGTTCTAAAAGGAAGTATGCTTGGGCCATTGTTATGAAATATCTACTTCAATGACCTTCATTTCATCCCAGAATCCCATGCATATGCAGACGACTGTACTCTGATATTTACTTATCCAAGAGAAGAAATGCCAGCTGCTCTAAGCTACAACAATCACCAGCTAAGAGCTATATCAGCTTGGGGAAACTTATGGCAGGTAACATTTGCACCTGAGAAAACACAAATGATGGTGGTCTCTAGACACCATGATGGTAATGCCGGAGCAGTAAGTAGTATGAATGGGAGTGTGTTGGTACCTGGGGAAGTTGATATCCTTGGGGTGAAATTTGACTCCAGACTGACCATGAAGAACCACGTTGTAAATCTTGCAAACAAGGCAGCCAGGAAGCTTACAGCACTTCGACGTATCTCGCATCTGCTTGACAGTAGGTGTTACAAGATTCTGTATGAGGCACAAGTACACTCACACTTTGAGTATGCTCCACTTTCTTGGTTTGCCTGCCCCCAATCTCATCTGCGACTGCTTGACAGAGAGAACAGAGCAAGACTTCTCATCTCTCGCCTGGACCCATCCTGGATAGATCTGTCATTTCAGCAGAGCCTTCAACACAGGAGGAATGTGGGTGGCCTTACTGTTATGTACAAAGACAACATTGTCAAAGTAACACACTTGGCTCCACTTCGAAGACAGCGAGAAGTAAGCTTCTATACCACAAGACGGGCAGAAAGCAACTTCACTCTGGCTACACCCTTCTCCAGAACATCACTTCATCTGAGATCATATATCCCCAGGATGACTCGAGTCTGGAACACATTCGTACAGCATACGTATACAGTACACACATTACTTACCTTAAAATATTTTCGTCCTTAGCTTATAGTGAACGGTGAATATATTTATCGTAGCAAGTATGAATAAATAAAAAATGGGTATAATTGCAACAGCTGCATTAATGAAGTGCTGTAAAACATAAAACATAAGCGCTGTAAAGTGGGGCCCTCCTGTATATGCCATAATCAGCACGTTTATAGCGAAGCATTACATTCGTAAGTGTTAGAGTGCTAAGATAATGGGAGGCAATTAAGTATGATCTTAGGAAAGGGTAACAAAACCAGCCATGCTGGATACTAATATGCAAATTTTGCAAGGCAACAAATTCTGTAATGAGCTACCAGCAAAAATAGTTGACAAAAATGTTTTTAATACTTGTACAGCAGCCTGACGATGTTTAAGACTTGTACAACAGCCATGACATAACTAGAAAGTTTGTAACAATCCAGCAACCAAAAGTCTTAATATTCTCTGCCCACAGAGAAGTTTACCTGATAAAAACAATTTAAAAAAAAATTAGGTTGCATAAGGTGTTGCAAGTAATGAAATACCTAAGACAATGATCACTTAAATAATCTCTCTTTGCAAAACATTGCAAGAGTATGGCAACTGCCTCTGTCACTCATACACGCGTAACTGAAAGGCTTTTTTTTTAAGATAAAAGATATTATGTTTTAATGCAGTTAAAATTAAACGTACAGGATGTTTCACTCGTAGGAGGCCCCGAGTTGGTACTCCCGTAGTTGCAACCGTCTTGTTTGTATATTATGTCTGTAGTAAACGATAACCCGGGGCCTCCCACTCGATAACCCGGGGCCTCCCACTCGATAACCCGGGGCCTCCCACTCGATAACCCGGGGCCTCCCACTCGATAACCCGGGGCCTCCCACTCGATAACCCGGGGCCTCCCACTCGATAACCCGGGGCCTCCCACTCGATAACCCGGGGCCTCCCACTCGATAACCCGGGGCCTCCACGATAACCCGGCTCACTCGATAACCCGGGGCCTCCCACTCGATAACCCGGGGCCTCCCACTGATAACCCGGGGCCTCCCACTCGATAACCCGGGGCCTCCCACTCGATAACCCGGGGCCTCCCACTCGATAACCCGGGGCCTCCCACTCGATAACCCGGGGCCTCCCACTCGATGAACCCGGGGCCTCCCACTCGATAACCCGGGGCCTCCCACTCGATAACCCGGGGCCTCCCACTCGATAACCCGGGGCCTCCCACTCGATAACCCGGGGCCTCCCACTCGATAACCCGGGGCCTCCCACTCGATAACCCGGGGCCTCCCACTCGATAACCCGGGGCCTCCCACTCGATAACCCGGGGCCTCCCACTCGATAACCCGAGGGCCTCCCACTCGATAACCCGGGGCCTCCCACTCGATAACCCGGGGCCTCCCACTCGATAACCCGGGGCCTCCCACTCGATAACCCGGGCCTCCACTGATAACCGGGCTCCACTGATACCGGGCCTCCACTGATAACCCGGGGTCTCCCACTCGATAACCCGGGGTCTCCCACTCGATAACCCGGGGTCTCCTACTTAACCCGGGGTCTCCTACTTAACCCGGGGTCTCCTACTTAACCCGGGGTCTCCTACTTAACCCGGGGTCTCCTACGAGTGAAACATCCTGTATGTCTTATCCAAAGTAAGCAACGACGAATTGTATTATTCACGGAGAAGCGCTAAACCCGTAGGGAGGTCTTACAACGTTAGGAGAATAGACGTTAATCAGGTATGACCCGAGGAAGAGTACCTCTAAAGCCTTGGATCAAAAGCCCTTTACTAGCAAAGGCACACCCTTCAAAGGGGAAGTTTTTAAATTTAATTTTAATTGGGAGGAAGGACCAAATCCTTAGGGATCAAAGTGCCCGGGAAATGGGAGGCATTAGATCCAAGGAAAGGGAGGATATGTCCAGGTCCTTGGATCAAAAGCACCTCACCGGCGAAATGTAAACGTACTAAATTAAACAGGTGATAGCAAATAAGAGATGAAATGGTTATAATCATAACTATAATTTTTAAAGGGAGTGGACCGGTAAGCCAGTGTAAGGTCTCGGTCAGATGACCAAAAGTTCCAGCTGTGGGTCATCATATGACAGACCCGCGTCAGGAAACATTAGTCCTGTTTCCTGACGAACCTCGCCTAACCTTACCTCCAGCAAATAAATTAGATCTGACTGAACAAACTTCAGGCAGTAACCTTAAAAATGTTTCCTCCAGACGTTCATAAAACCCTTCATTCACTCTCATTCCCAGCCAGGTAAGTTCTATCCAGTGCTGGACAGTCCTCTCAAGGAGGTAGTTACAAAATACAGTATTGTGTAGTCTAAGAACACTGCTACTGAAGCACTCGACCCCAGCAACCACAAAATTAAAAGTGAGTATCCTGACTACAAAGACATTGAAAACTCTTCTTGTGTAGTTATGTAAACAAGGAGCGAACAATGACCCTTGTGGAGCACCACTTGTGGCGGGTCACCATCCCTCTCCCCCCCCCCACTTATGCAAACCATTTCTTTATCCACGGTAATGGAAGGCCTGGTCGGAGACCGGGCTACAGGGGCGCTGATGCTCGCAACACTCTCCAGGCAGGTATATGTTGTTTGTCCGTGAGGAATGTATCAGGTCACAATAGCGATAATCCCTAGCTAAGATAACCTCTCTTAACACTAGCTACGTTATCCCTTAGTCGCTGTAGTCTACTCAGCTGAAATCAGAACCTTTGCGTCCAAGAAACACAATCTATTAGATTTGTGATTTTTGTTAATTCTTCCCCGACCTCAAGATTACTCGAGAGGATTTTTTTTGCTTGCAAGAACTAGGTTACTCAAGTTGTTCCTTCTAGTTTATCGCGTCACCCATTTCTTTAGACATCACTTATAGGCTTACTTATAAACATTCAAAATTCGAGGGTCTGTATAGCACACTTTTAAATTTCAAAGTTAACAGTGTTTGAATGGAACACATAAGATTAGATTTTCACGTCCTTAAAGAAATACAAGCTGACTACATAATTCTTTAGCCTCAATACTTTTTAAAAAAAAAAAAACATCACCTTTTCTCTTAACATAGAAGGCAACTCCATCCCTTTCCCTTTGTTTCTATAAATTTAAAATAGTTTGTGCCCCTGTGTTGCATATAGCAGTCATATCCGTTCTAATATTTATGCGAAGCACTTAACCCGTGTGGGTCAATCAGCACAAGAAATGATGGAGGCTCTATCCTACGTCGGCTACTAACAAATGAGAACGTCCAAATTCTTCGCATTAAAGCAAGTCTTGGTTCTTGCATTAATATTAACGTTTCCCAGACATAACTATTCTTAAATCGTTATTTCGGGTCTTGCATTTTCGCTCTATGCTTAACAGAGAAAAGTTTAGCGTTGTGTATGCTTTTTATTTATTCAAACGCTGGGCTGCGAGTAGGGTGTCTCACGCTATTACCGGAGGGAAGATTTTGAGGTCATCCTTATTTTGAGGTTTATACAGTTGCATACCATTCCATTTTAATATATAGTCATACATATAACTTGTACAATTAGAGGGGTATCAGAAACACTGCTGTAACAAGCGTATAAGTTTGCAAGAGGAAATTGAACATGTACCTCCGCCTAGTGTCAGATCAACCAGGCTGTGATAGCTATGTGGGCCAGCAGGCCGCCGGCAGTAAGAGCCTGGTTGATCAGGCAAGCACCAGACAAGCCTGGACTAGGGCCGGTGTGCAAGAGTAGGAAAGCTTTCGAAACCCTTCAAAGGTATATCACAGGTAGTGTTGTATACTTTGCCTTTCCCAATAGTATATAGCTACACATGTAAGGTACCATAACGTTTATAGTGTTGCATACCTCACCTTCCTAATATACTGTAAAAATATACACGTTAACTAGCACTAACAGCCTGATTGATCAGGACATCCACAGGAAGGCCGGGTCTTGGACTAGGACACGGGGGCACTGCCCCTTGGAACACATTCCAGGTACACCCTAGGCGGAGTGTTGCATACTTTGCTCTCCTGATATACAACCGTCCCAACACACACTAAGGTCAATACCTGGCCCCGGCAAAGATCCTTATTAGTGGTTAACAACCATGCAAAATTATGACTACTGACAGTTGCAAGATAACGGCGAGAGGTATAGCGGTAGACGAGAAAATGTTAACCATAGAGCTGTACCCCCGGTCCTCACCTTACCGACATGAAGGTATCTCACAGTGTGACGGGTGAGGACTTCCCCTCTCCGTAACCACCGTTATCAACAACACTGAAGCCCACGTCACACTAGGCTCTCCGTCACACCACACTAGCTATACGCTTCAAGTCATCAGGTGTCCTCTCACCGCTGCCTTACTCCTCTCATCCTCTAATTAATAGAGGTAGGGAGTAACAGTTTATTATATCAGTTGGTCCTACTCAGACCGCTTAGTATGACCGGTCGCGGTCATACTAAGCGGTCACTCTAATGACTTTTCATAGGGGGCGAACTACCATCACATTTTCCTATCAGTAGTCACCAGCGAATGTAACAACATACGCTAGAAGCAGCGCTTAACCCGGGAGAGGGGGGCCTCGCCCCCATAGGCGGCGTGTGTAATTTCCAGTTGGGGGGAGGGCTCGAACCCAGACCAAACATAAGGTATAGCTTTAACATGAGCTTGTATGTCCTTACTTGGATTTTCATGGGGGAAGGGAAGGTCTGACTATATTTGGATCTACGTAGCCTTGCAAAATTGCATTTTCTACGCTGGTGAACGTTGGAGACTTACGCTGTTCTCTGACATGTGTCCACTATTAGGGATTTGGCAGCTCAGAATCAGTGTCAAAAATGTCACTGTGTTCCCACTTTATATGTTGGGCATTTCCCATTTGTTTCTTAAACAGACTCTTTTGAATAGTTAAAAATATATAGTTAGGAATGAAAACTAGTTTATCAATTTTCTTATTAAAATATGATGACTCTTTTAATGTTGTTTATAATTTTACATGAATTACAGAGGAAGGGGAAGGAGAGGCCTGGAGATAAGGACCAACTATGATAGAGGGCACCCCTCAAAATAGGCTGTGAACCGCTGCGCTAGAGATTGCTTCTTGTCGCTCCCTCGCTATATCAGTCATTCTCGCACCATGAGAAGTAAACGTTTAAATTGGAACGTTTCATATTTTTTTCTGCAGCCTTGTTGCCAGACGTATCGCAGTCTTTTTTCCCCTGTATTTTTGTCAAATATACGTTTTTTAAGTGTTTTTACAACCTAACCAAATCTACCTTTAATTATTTCAACCTAATTTAAAATAATTAAAAACACGGTTTGGAAAAATATAAACGTTTAAAAACTGGCGTCAATTTTCTAACGTGGTGCTCAACATCAAATTCTTAAAGTTTCTGCTGTACTTTTTTAAAGTTATTTTATTTTAAATTAGGTTGAGTAGGGTTAGGTAGATATGTTAACAAGACTAAGTTGTCTATAGCATTTCATTGAGACGACGTTTCGCCCACCATGATTTTATAATTTCTCAGTGAAATTAAGACACATGTGCAGCATCTGGGTATCTTTATAGTAGACGTCTACTATAAAAATACCCAGATTTTGCACATGTGTCTTAATTTCATACTGTCGGTATTGTATACCATTCTTGTACAATTTCTCACAGAGATAGGTAGAAAGAGAGCATACTGTATAGTGGAGAAACATGATGGGTCAGTGACGTTACTTGCAGTGATATGTTCAGCCAAGTAGAAACTTTGAAGTTCAAAATGCGTTGAGAAAGTAATACGACTTCAGTAGGATTATGTAAGTTATATAAACCAGTAAATTAAGAAAATAACTGAAAGACTATGAGACTTTAAAATATGACCTTTATATGTAATGGTAGAAGAATGACCCGACTAATATTACACAGCCTATGTCAGATTATTTTTACTAGACTAATATCAACATACACGCACACAGCATGAAGATGAACACAGTTATGGCAGTTGTTCACAGGTGGGCGTCTGAGACTCCAACACTCACGTTGTTCTTCTCATTTATGGTGACCATGTCCATCTGAGGTGTGTTTACTACACAACATTCTCAACTACTTAACAACAGTCGAGTGCATCTCTATGGAGTATCTGGTGCGTGTTGACACCATTCACTACTGGCACCTGAGAAAATACTGTGTACTCTCGTTAATACAGTAATATTTGAATCAATCGTCTTCACACACACTACTTTTATTACCATCGCACAAACAAAGAAGTTAAATTTCTGCCGGGGCGTAGTTTGCTGTACACTGCAGTGAGGTGAGGAACGATGACATAGGTACGGCACTGTGGACGCACCTAAGTGGGAATACAGGTTCAGGTACTCTTAATATTCCCACCCTGCTACTGAATATTTCTCTAAATTTTCACCCCTCGCTGCTCCTCTTCCCATTACTATCATACATAATAGGATAGCAGCCAAGTGCTGATGTCATTTATCTGTTTTTTTATATTAAAAAACACGATGACGCCATATAATGACTGCATGGTTGTATACTAAAGTATAGTTAGATATGTCATCCAAATTTATCTCGCCGCCTCCCCCGCCTCTCTTTTCTCTGTCTCTTATATATAATTTCTTTCCCTTCTCCCCCGGTCTAGGATGACGGAGATAACTTCATAAAAATATATATTTCCCTTGTGTATAGGACAGGCTATTCTGAGAGATGGTAATTCCTAAAACATAGTAACCGCAGCTCTGCTGGAACTAAAGTTCTTAAGCTGTTGTAGCTGATTAGCCTTTAGTGGAATACTTGACGATATCCTCATTGCCCACTTCAAGCTGACAGATTTCAACACCTTGTATGAGCCATATCCTGCGTGATGAAATATGACACAGGAAATACGAGTATATTGTTGGTGAAGTGTTAAATCCTTAAGGGTCGTACAAAGCTTTAGAAATGGAAGGTAGTGAGGGTTAATCCGAGGAAGGGAAGGGAGACTCCAAATTCCTTTACCATCATAATGGCACCTCCTTTTGAAGAGACTTAATTTAAAGCCTAATAACCTTTTTGTGTCGAACATGTGTAGATGTTTGTACACTTTTCTATACTACTTACTGATCATATGTAAGTAATAAGAAAAATACTACTTTGAGAGACCATTCAGAGATAGTCTTCTGTCAGGAATAACTGACGACTCCCTAAACAATTCTCATGACCTGTCTATACAAAATGCACCACTTCAGTTCACAAAGTCA
Source organism: Cherax destructor (assembly GCA_009830355.1). Lineage (NCBI taxonomy): Eukaryota > Metazoa > Arthropoda > Malacostraca > Decapoda > Parastacidae > Cherax > Cherax destructor. The sequence continues at coordinate 148,878 of WNWK01002331.1, read as the reverse complement.
TTACAACAATGATGTGGTAAGCAGTCAATACATTATATATTTACGTAGTTACGTATGTATGTGTGGATGGGATGGGGAAGGAGACAATGGCTACCACAACTGTGTTAGTAGGCACCACTGTCTATAGCAGAGCTCACTAGTGATTAGCTCTTGACCCTTCCCCGCCATAAAGTTAACGGCATCACTGAACGGGTCATGTGACAACTGGAAAGATGAATACAAGACTATCACCAGCAGTACCTGGTGCGGCGTCACCCCGACGCACCAGCAAGCATCGAGGTCACTTAATCCACCAGGCCGAGGATAAATATACTGCTCAGGTAAGCGTAGCGGTGGTTCACGGAAACAGCCACGGAGGGTCACGCTACGTAACACAAAGTTGTGCTAGATTGTCTTCCCTCAGCAGCGCGAATAGTGTTGCATACAGTATTCTACACACGTGGTTCAGTGTGCCTGAAACCCTGAAAATTTGCTGCTGGAGATACAAGATGGAGATACCTGGAGTATACCTGGAGAGGATTTCGGGGGTCAACGTCCCCGAGGCCCGGTTTGAGACCAGGCCTCGTGGTGAATCAGGGTCTGGAGATAAACGCTAGTGCCTCAAGATTTTTCTCAAGAGATGCAAATGTATGTAATGCAATCCATCCTGAGAGATATCTTAAAATATAGACCTGATTACACCCTAACTAGCTGATTTGTCATTGATTTTATTAACCAGCTATCCTGGGATATAGTAGTATTTAGAAATTACTTCCATAACTTTGAAAGCAAATCGACTTCTTCCCACCATTCACCATAAAGGTACATACATCACCATCCAGTTTTAAACTACTAAACCACAATATCCTCCAAGATTTACATTGCAGTGACCGTACTTCCCACCACCCAAAAACAAGTCTAGCTAACAGACTTCATATGTTACCTTCCTTACAAGGCAAAAACATGCACAATCCCAATTGCTGCTCTCCTACACAGCGATGTAACTTGCTCACAAGTGCCTGCTGGAAGCTCAAGCCCCTATCAAACACCTCCACACGCTCTTTTCATTTTCAACCCGACATCGAAACCACCACCTACACACCCCTTTTATTTATACACCTTAATAAATCTATGTTGCTACATTCGTTCAACATGAGCAAGATCCTTATTGTTGTAACGCCATAAGCCTTGCTGACACACTATTATTAAAACTTCAGGCAAACAAACTCCTCATCCACGGTGTTTACTCTTACAAATTTATTCTAATACTTCATTGTCTTTTTACTTATAAAACTTTTATTTAAATTACTTACCGGGATATTTAATATTCTCTGCTCATGGCGGGATATTTAATATTAAATCTCTGCACTATTGTCTAAGGTTCAATCTCTCACATTTACTGTTGAAATGTATTTCTCATTTCCAAACCTTAATGAGCAAATAGGATACTGACCCTCTTCTTTAGCGCCACACTGAACACAAAACTGCATAATTTATTATATCAAACAATTAACATACTGAAGCAACATATATGCCGCCCAGATGGCTTGTCTTCCAGTAAGTTACTACGGTGACATCAACTGGAAGAACAACGCTATTTCTAATTATTCCTTAGAGGGGAAGCAATTACACATACAAAAAGTACTATATAAACACTAAAATATATAATCGTCACGAGAAGCATTCAACTGCACTCGAGGAACAATGGTCATGCTGAACTACAGGCTGAGAATAAGTCTTATCGTTCAGATCATTACCCACAACAATGAGTGAGTTCACTCCTACAAGCTTCCCCAAGAAACAGAACACAGGTGTACTTACCAGAACATATCTAAACTGGAAGCGAGCCTCCAACATCTTGATCTTGCGCTGTCCGTTCCCTATGTTGGCGCTGGCGTGGGCGTGGAGAGGGCGTGCGGGGCGCCCTCCTCACCTCCACTGATACTTGTCAATCAAGTGAGCACAGCGGCACGCCCCCACCTCTTGCCCGAGTCTTGCAGAAGCTGGTGAAGACTCCGATGTACGAGAACACACACACTCCAGTTTTGCTCTCAACACTTCCTGCTGCTCTTATATATTGTATTTCCTTATTTGCAGAGAACTTGGTATTTACCGTTGTATGTTTTGTGTATGTGAGATACGTCTCTTGTAAGATCACCTGGAGATGTACACTGCTTGAACTTACTCTAACAAACACACTGGCAACTGTGTCTAGCATTACTACCACTGTTCTACACACCACGTAGGGTACACATATCTTCTATACTACACTCAGTACACTGCATGGAGGGTTAACACCCTCTATACAACACTGCATGGAGGGTTAACACCCTCTATACTACACTGCATGGAGGGTTAACACCCTCTATACTACACTGCATGGACGGTTAACACACCCTCTACAGTCTACACTACGCTCCACTGCGTAAACAAACCCTACACGCTGCTCGATGAACATAAATACTGAAAGAATCTCCCTCAAAAATCAACTCAAGACATATCAGTGAGTAAAAACAAAATTAATAACACTAATAAATATAATATTTCCCCACTAATACCAGATTATAAGACGATGGCAAGATATTAAGAGGACGGGAAGGGGTTTGAACGAGCCTTATTAATACAAACCACCAGAAGTTAAATTTATAAAAAATGAAGACCCAGACTTCAGGCGGTTCATGGATTATATTTTATCAACTAAAGTAACAAAAGGAGCAAAGATTACAACACATGAAATCTACAACCCCTTCCCCCAGCACGTAAAAGAGCAAGCAAAAAGGAATACAAGCTATTATTAACACCTAAAAGAGGGCAGCACCAGCAACTAATGGAAGGAAAGCAAAGCTCGTAATCTTAAGAGACTTAATAAGGGAGAAGATGACTGGTAAACAAGAAACTCGCATGGGAGAAAGAAGAAGTGTACATACAACTTGATTCAAGTAAGGACAGACATTGCAGCTGGAAAATGTACGGAGATCGTTATTTCTGGCAGTCAATAAACCATTTAACGCACTGGGAACGTCTCTTAAGAAATTAAAATACATTCTTTCGAGCGAAGAGGAGTAAGAACTCTAAAAATATATACTTGGAAGATATTGGAGTGATAAGTCTCAAAACTTAATACTACCATAATTTACTGGAGTAAAAGGTATGAAAAAGTGTTAAAAAAAGTGAAAAAAGGGGCGTCACAATAAAAGATCACTATCAACATCCGTGGCCCAAGAATCTTCAACGTGCTGCCAGCAGAAATCAGAAATACTGCCAGAATAAATGCAGAAGTCTTCAAGAGGAAATTGAATTATAATCTACCTCCACTGAGTGCAGATCAACCAGGCTGTGATGGCCATATGAGCCAAAGGGCTGCTAACATCAACAGCATTGCAATACAATTGAAAACCACAAAGCAGTGACAAGTAAAATATCGCCTGAAGAAACTGGACACATCAAATGTAATGCGATCAAACCCTCACCATGGATACTGAAGGAGACGGTTGACCTATGCAGGGCACTAACGAGGCCACAAAGTTGTAAATGTAATTCTGATCTTCGAAAATGACATATACACATTGCAGAACATTTTTATATTGGAACAACGTTCCGCTGTGTAGAGCTCAACACAATGAAACGTTGCCACCATAAACAATTGTTCTGCGACGTGTCTTCATTGTTGACAGTGGTACACCAAGTGGATGCAACGAGGCGCTAAACTATGACGAGCACTGCTGACATACACACAGCACAACATACATCATAATACCAAGTTAGTAAACAGACTTTCTTAAAAAATCAGAGGGAAAATCTTGCCTAACATGAAATAAGAAAGAACAGAAAAGAAATTAATGTAATACGGTCATGTTCTGGTAGAAGCAGTGAGTCAATGGTTATCACCAGTGAAGCGGATGTCCACTTGACTGCTGGCCTCTGGAACCTTGAGGCAAGACACTGTCACACACCACTACCCAACCTCTGCTGCTGCTGCTGCTGCTGCTGGAGGAGTCTTCGGGAATGTTCATCTCTTGACCAGGGTGTTAAACATATGTTAATACGCTCAGTATGCCCCGTCTCTTCCTAATGATTAATCACAATTACAACAATTAACGGATAACATTGTGGCGTACTTCTACATAATACCTGTGCAGTGGAAGGCAATCAGGTTTGATCCAAGTGAAGCTAGACCCAACTCCTTGGATCAAGAACATTTCAACAGCTTTAGAAAATCTCTTGAAGAGTGACGGATGACTTCGAAGACTGGTGATCGAAAGAGAGAGTGCAACCCCCGGCTCATCACTTCGCTTGGTGTGTGTTCAACTATGGAGCTGAACACACACCAAGACTGAGACTGATCATCTCATGTTTATATCTCCACAACTTCTGTTGTTTCTACAATTCGAATGAAGAAGCCTGCTGAGCATACGAAGCGTCTCGTCACCAAACTACTGCACATCTGGTTACCTGATTGTTATCCGATTGCTGTGGGTGGCTTCGTGGGGAAGGAGGAGTTCAAAGCCTTTATATTCCAAGGTGCAAAAAAAAAAATTGTGTTCATTATTACTAACGTCATGACCTCGTCGGTATTATTGTCCTGATATTCAAAGGTTAAAGCTACACCCGTACGAAACATACAGAGAATAGGAACTGAGATAATCACGTTTAATTCAGGAAGAAGAGAGTAGCTCCAATTCCTTGGTTGAAGAATTTCAGCAGCATCATGGAGGGTGATGTACGGGATCAACCAGGGCTTCCCCAGCGAGTCTCCTTCGCTGGCCAACTCGGAAAAATACAGAATTGAGGTACAAGCTGAACTTAATTCAGCAATTGTCTTAACTACACAGGAGGATATCCGTGTGCGTCAGTGTTCGTCATCCCAACTTTCATGAAGAAAATGTTACCATTTTCAGAGATTCATCTCGAAGGAATCAGCATCACCAGGATGCTGATTCCTACGTAGATAACAAATCTAAATGAGAAAAACACCTATTGCTCAAGACTATTATTCACTAGAAAATAAAAATTGTGAGCAAAATTAAATGTCAGGAAACATAAAGGGGTTTGGTCAAGCGTGAGTCATTGTGAGTACAAAAGCCACTGTGGTATCACAGGTAAAACTCTCGATACAAAAAAAAAAACTCCACTTTGACAATCACCTAACACCTAGTCCAGTAATAAGGTTAAAACATGCTGTGATGCTAGTGAAGGGCTCTTAAAATGGAGCTACCTTTCCCTTCTTGGGATGAAATCTGATTACCTCCCACTCTCCTATTCCCCTGACTGTATAATCCCTACGGGTTTATCACTTCCCCATTAATACAATAATATAGTATACAGTGTAGCGAGTCCACACAATATTTGCCACAACATATATTAGCTACAGTACGCAGTCATTCTAATCCTGATACTAAGCGCAAATCGAAGCTCTTGACACCTAGTTAGCACTTGAACGTTGAGTCGCCACACCTGGCTAGCACTTGAGGGCTCACCTCAACAACGTGAGCACAGGTGGCTGGTGGAAGGGAAGGCAGTATGCTACGATACGCACCACATGAAACGTAAACACGTGGTCAGCTGTGCGAGTCACAGCTTGTGCACCTGCTGGTGACAAGTGTTACTATCACCGCTACCACCACCAACACTAGTACCGCTACCTCCACTACTAATACTAGTACCAAGACCAATGTCACTTGTACTATTACTACCACTACAGACACTAGTATTACTATCAACACCACTAACACTATCACCACCCACAAGAGGCATCAACATTGCCTAACATCAACTGGTCACCTTATGCTGAACATCAGCTGATGACGAAACCCGCTTTCCCAAATGCTAAGACACGCTACACAATTTTATCTTTCAAAATCTACCATCACGTCACCCACAGTGACCTCCCAGACCAGTATCTCCCTTTCCTCTCCCAGACTCTCACCCAGGCATACAAGCTGCCACAAACAGTAAGCAAAAAAATAGCTGCCACAAACAATAAGCACACAGAGTGCCATAAACAATAGCAATACAGACAAACAACAAGCAAACAGCTTGCCGGAAAGAAAGGAGAGACAAGCTGCCACACACAATAACAACACAGGCAGCGAACCAAACACAATGATAATGGAGATGCCAGGTCCAGGCCACACTGTCTCCTTCACTCTCCAGGTCCAGGCCACACTGTCTCCTTCACTCTCCAGGTCCAGGCCACACTGTCTCCTTCACTCTCCAGGTCCAGGCCACACTGTCTCCTTCACTCTCCAGGTCCAGGCCACACTGTCTCCTTCACTCTCCAGGTCCAGGCCACACTGTCTCCTTCACTATCCAGGTCCAGGCCACACTGTCTCCTCCACTCTCCAGGTCCAGGCCACACTGTCTCCTCCACTCTCCAGATCCATCACCAACACAGGCCGGGCACTGACTAGAGAACAGAGGATCGAGCCTCCACCACGTCTTTCGCTCAAAGATTCACAAGAGTTTAGCATTTCATGAAATACAGATTACACAACAGTACTTCACCTTCCTGCTTCTTGTATCACAGAGTACATACACCCAGAGTGGTGCACACTGTTTACAAATTTTAGGTGTTAGTGTACAGGTGAACTGCAGCCTTAATGACCCAATTTTATGCGTGCGTGCGTGTGTGTGTGTTGTGGGGTTCTTTTCATAGATTTGGTAATATTAACAGACGATGAGCTTGGGTTTTGGTAGCGTTTAATGAGGCGTTGGATATATGGGAGCTGAGAGCCTATGCCTGTGTCCGCCTGCTAGGCTTACTCGGATGATACTGTCTACTAGGCCGCCCGGCGCAGAGGCATTCAAAAGGCAGGCCTATGATTGGCTAATGCCAGATCACATGGGCAGAGGTTGGAAATCACGTGAACAGCCGTGGTGCAGCCGTTAGAAATACGAACCGTACATGTGTGTGTGTTAGTTAGTTAGTTAGTTACCATTTTGTCCTAGGCACATGTCAATTAGACACTAGGCCTGTTGTATATATGTGTGTGTGTATGTGTATGTAAGGAAACACTTCGAAATGTTTCTGCCCCACCGGGAATTGAACCCGGCCCCTCCGTGCGTGAAGCAAGAGCTTTACCCACTTGGCCACCGGGGGCTCTGTGTGTGTGTGTGTGTGTGTGTGTGTGTGTGTGTGTGTGTGTGTGTGTGTGTGTGTGTGTGTGTGTGTGTGTGTGTGTGTGTGTGTGTGTGTGTGTGTGTGTGTGTGTGTGTGTGTGTGTGTGTGTGTGTGTGTGTGTGTGTGTGTGTGTGTGTGTGTGTGTGTGTGTGTGTGTGTGTGTGTGTGTGTGTGTGTGTGTGTGTGTGTGTGTGTGTGTGTGTGTGTGTGTGTGTGTGTGTGTGTGTGTGTGTGTGTGTGTGTGTGTGTGTGTGTGTGTGTGTGTGTGTGTGTGTGTGTGTGTGTGTGTGTGTGTGTGTGTGTGTGTGTGTGTGTGTGTGTGTGTACGTACTAACCTAGTTGTGGTTGCAGGGGTGTGCGCGCGCGGTGTCTCATCCTCATAGCATAGATAAAAGCACCCGGCACACTTTTGTATCAGCATTTGCAGATGATACTAAAATAAGCATGAAAGTCACTACGGTAGAGGACACTGAAAAATTACAGGAAGACATAAGCAGGGTTTTCCAGTGGGCAGTGGAAAACAACATGACGTGAACGTCATGTTATTCACAAGTGGTGTTCCACACCACTTGTGATACGAACGTTGCTTACATCCACTCAACACAAGACAACACCCGACAGACAGTTAATAGTACGTATCAGTTGATTGTTCCATGGTGTGGAAATGTGCGAGTAGCTAGCAGCAGGGCAGACGGTGTTTTCTCAGCAGCATCAGTGGCAAATAGCTTCAGTAGCTTCAGAAGCAACAGCGGCAGCAGCAGCACCACCACCAACAGTAGTGATGAACCTTCTACTTCACCATAAGAGCCACACGGGTAACGACCAAAGGGTCTGTTACAGGTTAAATAAAAACCATCACGACCCCGACGTACACACCATCAACCTTGACCATGCTGATATCAGATTATAAATGTGATGCACAATGTATTTATTAAGCACATGGCTACATAAACTGAGACATTCTATTATAGCCAAGGAGGGACCAGCGTCCTGGCATAAAAGTGAAACAAAAGTCTGGAATTACACTCTGGCAGAGCTGTTCGTCTTTCCTGTCTTTGATATATCAAAGGGATATAAACAAAAGATGGCAGATAAATCTCACAAATTTCTACTTACATTTAGCATACAATTTACCTTGCGTGGTTCGTAATAATTCTTATGCCTGCAATAGTTCCTGCCCAATTGAAGAGTCATGTTGAATGACCGGGCCGTAGGGAAGCCGGTGATCCACTGAACCATGAGCACATATACACATTCGCTCTCCAATCCCTGCAAATTTTCAGCGACATACAGTTCAATATCGGTAAATCCAGATGGCAGCGCTCCAAGGGCTACAACAAACGGGAGATTTCAATGCGATGTTATTAAGTGATCCACCAGGATGACTAACTGTACGTGGGAGTAATTCACCAAGATGACTAACTGTACGTGGAAGCTGACAGACTGGCATCACCTCTTCCTCATCCCTCTCAATCACGCTGGGTGACTGCCATTTTAACTGTACGTATATAAATGAATGAGTGTGTCTGGGTGAGGTAAACCAGTAGGAGAGCCTCGTACACACCCTGACCACACCAAAACTTTATAATAGACGACATTTCCCTATAGAAAGAACTTTCCTAGAGCTTCATTAAATGAAAACTTTTATTTAGGTTTTTATAATAATACCGTCAATTACTGAGGTCGTATATCTGAATACAATTTTCTACTTACAGAGTTATTAAAATGTAGATTCTTGCATGCATGTAATACTTTACCGAAAACTGAGTCAGGCTGCCTTGTTAAGAGCCACGTAAATTTCCCCGCCTTCTAATAACAAGTTCATTTTTTCCACTATAATCTACCTTGTCCATAATTACTATCGCATTTGCTTTGTTTCGTAAGGTGAAGTCCAGGATCTTTCCTTAATTCATGGTATAACTTAACAAATCTTTGAGGACAATTGTGTTGTAGAGGTGTGAGCACAGACCTGGACTTCACCTTGCGAAACAGACAAAGCAAATGCGATAGTAATTATGGACAAGGTAGATTATAGTGGGAAAATTAACAAGTTATTAGAATAAGGGAGAACTTAGGTGGCCCTTAACTCGCTTCACCTTGGTTGGAAAATGGAGTGTTTTCTTATTTCATTACTCCTTTATGAAGTGTCGGAGAAGTTAGTTGCAGTTGACCAGCAACCAAGCTGTCTCATATAAGCTTATATTTTCATCTTAAATTTAGCAAATATGTTCGTTAGGTTTTAAGTTAAAAGCATGACATGTATTTTAATTCAAGTTTCTGTTATTGATGAGATATTAAAATGGTGACACATGCAGGAGGGACCTTACTGATAAGTACTTTCTTTTATTACTCTTAAGAGCTGTTTTGCGTTTCTAGCTCTCTCGCGCGCATGCGTACGTGTGTGTGTGTGTGTGTGTGTGTGTGTTTGTATGTGTGTGTGTTTGTGTGTGTGTTTGTATGTGTGTGTGTTTGTGTGTGTGTTTGTATGTGTGTGTGTGTGTGTTTGTATGTGTGTGTGTGTGTGTGTGTGTGTGTTTGTATGTGTGTGTGTGTTTGTTTTGAAGCATTAAGTATCGCGGACATTTGTCGATGAATTGAGGAAACTTACACGGAGGCAGAATAAACAGTGAGGAAAGAAACTGAGTATTTCGACTCCGTCTAAGATGATCATCAGACTGAGATGGAAATATACAGTGTTTATACAGTGTTTCTGTCTCCATGTGGGTCTCCTCAAGTCATCGACGCTGATGCTTCAACACACACAACGGGCCGCGAGGGGCGTTGGCCCCCGAAACCCTCTCCAGGTACACACACGTATGATAAAGCTCATGGAGCAGGGAGAGAGTGGGACCCAGTAGCGACCAGTAAAGAGGCGGGGCCAGGAGCTATGATTCGACCTCTGCAACCACAATTGAGTACACACACACACAAGCCTCATTTTCTTTGGAAAAATATCACTAAAAGGTTATAAGAAGAGGTTTCACTCTTGAATTCAGTAGTGACACACTTCCGTGAATGAGGTAATTGTTTAACATAGTCTGGCTCTGGAATATGTTCACGTTGAGAGCACACACACGAGCTGAGCCTTGCGGGACGTAATGACGTGATACGTGACGTAACACATGAGTGTGCAGTGACATGAAACATGACACAGCACCACAACTGATTAAGAAGTGACAAAGACACGTGACATCATAACAGCACCAGAGTACGTGACATGATGCCCGACACTTCACCTGAGTACGGGAAGTGTAACGTGAAATACCAGCGCACCTGAACACGTGATGACATAATGCGTGACAGAACACAGCACCTGAGAGCAAAACATGCGAGGTAACACTTTCACGTTGCCTGCAACACGGCAACACAAAACTCTGCATTATCATTACATGAGCGGGGAAGCGCTAAACCCGTACGCGTCACGCATATCTTGGGGCACGGGTGTAGTCATGCTTGTCCCCGAGGAAGAATAGTCCCAATTCCTTTGATCAAGAGCCCTTCACTAGCATAAGGCATCCCCTCTTGATAGGGATCACAACTCCACCACCTTCCTGCCAGCTGCCTCTACATTACACCATCTGTCAACCACAGCCAGCTGCCTGTAAGAACCACCTGTCATTGTTAGCTGTCCATCAAACCACCTATTAATAATTGTTGTCCATCAAACCACCTGTCAATCATTGCTATCTGTCCACCAGACCCCCTTGTCAATCATTGCCAACTGCCTGTACATCAAACCACCTGTAAATCACTACCGGCTGTCTGTCCATCAAACCACATGTCTATTACCTGTCTATACAAACCACCAGTCAATTATCTGCCTATACAAACCACCTGTCAATTATCTGCCTATACAAACCACCTGTCAATTATCTGTCTATACAAACCACCTGTCAATTATCTGCCTATACAAATCACCTGCCAATTATCTGTCCATACAAACCACCTGCCAATTATCTGCCCATACAAACCACCTGTCAATTATCTGCCCATATAAACCACCTGTCAATTATCTGCCCATACAAACCACCTGCCAATTATCTGCCCATACAAACCACCTGCCAATTATCTGCCCATACAAACCACCTGCCAATCACTGCGTGTCTTCGCATCAAGTCACCTATTAAACACTGAACTTTCTACACATCAAATCACCAATCACTGTTTGTTCTCTACCCATCAACTACCTGTCAGTCATTTCTAGTTATTTTCACATTAAGCTACCTGTCAATCATTATTAGCCGCCTGTACATCAAACCACCTGTCAGTCATTGCTAGGTGCTTGTACCAAGCACATATCAATCATCTTCACAGTTCCCTGAAAACACGTCAATTCACCTGCCAATCATCAAAGTGGGAACCACCTTCACAATAACATTCCAATAGTTCTTGGAAGATAAAGGGAAAGAATTAATGTTTTGTTTAACACCAAGACTGATGACTGGTGTCTGGAGTTCCCCTCGTCAGTCTGCACTAACTCAAGGTCTGCTGGATACTGAGTGACTCAAATATATAATCTGGATTACCACATACCTGAAACCAGTTTCGAGGAATTCTGCTCTCCTGGCCCAGCCGAAAATTTAATATATTAAAAATGAGCGCTAGACCATTGTGGGTCATACAGTGCTGTGGTTCAACATATAAAAAAATCAAAATACAGAGAAGAGTATGAAAAGTACTAAAATATTTAATGTATGGAAAGCAGTAAGGTCTGAAGAATGCATGAAGGATTCTTCCGGGGATCAACAAGGTAAATAATCTTAAGTACAATAGGACTCGTGGAAAGTGAACAGCAATGGTGCTTCCAACGTGAACAGTTACAGTATATTCAATCTTCAGAGGGTATTTTTCTACCATCACAATCTGGTTAATTACAACCACAGCCACCACACATGGCTATTCAGGCACATCTAGTAGGTATTGGCCCAGTTTCTTTTTGAAAAGTTACACCTCAACCGAGTTGTGAATTATTCCAGCCATTTTATTCATTGTGCCCTATATTAACCACCTTTGAAGACCCTAGCTCCGTCCCTAAATTAACTTACCAGGTACAGTCTCACAGATATTATGCATGACTTCACCGTGTAAGCAGCTAAACAACCTCCACTAACCTAAGTTCCGTCTCCTTGTCTCCCTGACCCAGAGCTACAGGCCAAGGTTGTACTCCAGATGTCGAGGTTCTGCGGGTGTCAGGAGTTCCGTTACTTTTGGAACTCATTTATCAAAATGTCTATTATTACTGGAGCCCAAACATCAGGATCACAACAGTTGGCACTTACCCGTTATAAACGCTTCATCGTTAGTACCCTAGCGTTAAGACCTCTACTGTTAATGCCTATCCATAAAGTACTCTACTACCGTTGATGCCCTTCCGTTATCATGTGTTCCACCAATGTGAAATCTCCGTGCTGTCAAAATATCGCCGTTGTCAACATTATCGTAAGTCCTCACTCCTAACCCTCTATGTTAATTCACATCTTGGCGTAACTCGTATCTCAACAGCAATATATTCAACTCTGCTCTCCCCTACATACACACTTCCCTGACCTAGCTGATAGTTACCTAGGCAACACGTACATGCTGCAAATATTGTATTCAATCCTCAGCGGTTATGTGAGAGAAAGTGTTGGGGAGGGAGTGCCACGAAGTGCACAATGAACAAGGTTTAACTACCACAGTGAAAACTACAGATTACAATAATCTGAGCGAGGTCGCTTTTATACACATTAGTGGGTCCAAAAGCACGCTGAAATGACATTGGACATGTTTATACACAGAGAGATGACATTGAAGTGTTTATACACACTGAGATAACATTCATGTATTTATACACACTGAGATGACATCGACGTAATTATTATAACCCTACAACATAAAGTAATGCTTCCGGAATGTATTCATGATACATTTTACAAGAACATAAAGCTTCTGTATTTGGACATACATTTTTGAAAATCACAGAACCACTGCAATCATCCAATATTCAGTTTCTTTCTCTTATTGTCTTGGGAGAATGAATTCCATCTCTATTAGCCTCGCATTCCCCAGTGACTGTGGATGATGAATTTCCTATCAATGTTGACTGAGCTGGCCCCATGAATGTGTGATATTTGTACAGCACAAATGTCATCAGCACTTGGCCAGTCCCATGCTACATAATTTGGGTTTAATGGTAGTTCCTTTCAATGGAGAAACTTCAATTCTGCATGTGTAATCTAGGCAGATTTATCCTCTAAAGACTTTCTATACTTTTCCCCAATAGCATGTAGGAGGCTGTTACCATGATACTGCATAATACCCGTCTTCCTTAATCGTATCATAAAATGGTTAGGTTAGTCAAGGTTTGTCAGGAAACTTCTCTGACGAGGATCTTAGTCATATGATGACCCGCAGGAGGAGCTTTTGCTCATCTGACCGAGGCCTTCAACTGGCTTACCGGTCCACCCGTTTAAAAACTAGGGTCATAAAATGGGAGTTTCTCAATAATAATAGAATGCTGTAATTATGCATGGTCACTGTGCCTGCTTTCTTTGGTCTGTAATATCTAAACTGATTCGTATATTTGACCTTCAGTATATATGAGGGATAAAAAAAAACTAGGAGAAATAGCACAGGAAAAAAAAAAAAAAAAGTCAAGTGTATACTATTAAAACCTTTCAAAGATTTCTGCAAGTAAGGCAATATGAGCTGGGTGTGTTTTTACAATGTTTAGGTAAAAAAAAAAATACAGACAAAATTATGGGGTTAAACCGAGCAATTTTCTGAATATTTTGGGTAAAAAACTCAAGTTATGTGCCCCCACTGGATATTTTTGTATGATTACAATACTGCATAATGACGACTTACCTAGTGACTTATTGTGTGTTTTTGGTATTACATATAAATTATGCATTATAAAAAAGACACACAGTGCTCCAAAAAAAAATTGTCCCTGAGTTTTACACTTTTACCAAAGCTGGTGTTACTAATTTACCAAAGTCATTACAAAGTAACTTTCATTTCTCACCAATACACAACAAACAGGGCGACACATTCTCATAATCTGCAGGTTAATACATACCCAAAATAGTTTGTTTTTTTTACCCCAAAACTGCAAAAAAAAAAAAAAAAGGCCCACAGATGACTTTGTATTTGTGCTTTCATACATATTATTTAATGAAATTAGTGTATTCATACACATCGAGAAGCAACATTTGTATATTTATACACACTGTGAATTAATATTTCACAATGTTGTGAGAATAACAAAATTTGAATTAATTAATAAATATTACCAGAATGGAACCTGTGTTTCTAGACTCAGAATCCATATTTCAAATATAACTTCAATTGTAAATTATATCTGGTAATAGCTTTAATTATGGAGCGAGAGAGTTTTCATCTGACCACTAAATTTGCTAATAATTCTCGTAAGAAAATAGTGTCATATATATATATATATATATATATATATATATATATATATAAACTGATTGTGGCACATTTTTTTTTGTAGCTTCATTTTCTTCGTATTAAAAACACAGTAAAGTCTGTCAGACTTTATTAACTCTCAAAAACTATTTAACACTTTGTAAACTGGGTTTCTGATATAAAAGCACTAGAGTGAAAGATATGGAAAGAAGTGTAAAATGCAGCCAATGAAAAGCAGGCCGCCATAGGCACAATGAGAGAACACTGTCAATATCCGTGGATCAAGACTATTCAACCTGCTTCCAACAGACACCAGAAATATCACTGGAAGAAATGTACAAGTCTTCAAGAGGAAACTGGATCACTACCTCCACAATGTGCCAGATCACCAAGGCTATGATGGATATGTGGGCCAGTGGGCCAGCAACAGCCTAGTTGACCAAGCAATCAATAGGGAGGCCGGGCCGCGAGAATACGAAAACCTGTCGAAAAAGATCACAGGTAAATCACAGGCTGGGCTTTCCTTTTTTTGTCTCATAACAATATGCACTTACCTTTACTTTCCTGTTTCTTTTTCCTTAATAGTCCTTATTCCTGTAATACTTCCTTTCCCAATGAGGCCTGGTCTAAGACCGGGCCGCGGGGGGGAGGATCCCGGAACCAAAAACAGACTTAATACAGTAAACTGCGACTGAGAAATCTGCGTACCGATCCTAATGGTGGTCCGCTTTCTAAATATTTTTTGACACATTAGTCACCGCCAGTGATTACACTTACACACACACACACACACACACTTACAAACACACACACAATACATAGCTTTAAGGAGAGGTATAATAAAGCTCATGGAGCGGGTAGTGACCGAGTAGCGGCCAGTGAAGAGGCGGGGCCATGAGCTGTGACTCGACCCCTGCAACCACAATTAGGTGAGTACACACACACACAGTTATATCGCAGTATAAGAGCGCACGGTGTTGTGAACATGGTGGGAGTACCACTTGCAGGCAAGTAAATATTGTACACGACAAGCAGCCTTCTGAGGAACACACCGACGCTGCCACAACTCTCACACGGGAAAGCACTAAACCCGCTTGAAGCATACAGCGCCTGGGAGGTAATCAGATTTAATGCAATGAGAGGTAGGGTAGCTTCAATCCCTTGGATTTAGAAGCCTTCCCCAGCATCAACACGGAAGCCCGACCAAAGGCCTGGCTGTGAGAGTAGGGAAACTTTGGAAACAGTTCACATGTAAAATGACAAGTAAGGTACCTCACTTGAAGACATAAGAGGCCAGAGAATGCTTACAAATTTCAACTTATATTCAGTTGACACTTATCTTCACGTTCCTGTGAGTTTCCTCATATTTCTTATTCCTCTGACATTTCCTTTTAATTCCAGGAGACCTGGAGTGAGAGCGGGCGGCGGGAGCGATGATGCTACACATCAGACACAGATAAGATATAATCACAAACTTACGTTACATGCACATATCTGTTGAAATATCTGCTCTTGTGGATGAAACTGCGCACCTGAACCTGAAGGATACCTCAAGTACGTTAAGGGGTCATTGCCCCCGCGGCTCGGTCCCAGAAAGTCATCCTGGTGGCTCAAAGTCTGATCAACCAGGTTGTCAGTGCTGGCGGCACGCAGTCTCAACGTAAAAACCACATCCCGGTTGATCAAGAACTTAGGAACTTATCAAGTTCCTTCTTGAAGGCAGTCAAATGTGTGTTGGTAATCCCTTTATGTATGATGGAAGACTGCTGATAAGTCTTGAGCTTCTCAGTATACTCATGGAACCCTGTTTTTAAATGTTCACCCTCTATCAAGTCTCTTGCTATAGTAAGTAGTGATTTCTATGTGCAGTCTGCAGTGCCAACAAATGTTAAAACAAAGACATACGTTGTAGAACAAGTTTTAATTTGGACAACGTTTCGCTACGTGTAAAACTCTACACAGAGCGAAACTGTCCCAATAAAAGTTTCTGTAACTTGGTTTTTGCCACCACCTGGTGTTACGCGAGCCCTCGTGAGGTGTGCAACAAGACGGTAGAGGGCGTGTACTGCAACAAGACGGTGGGAGGGAGTGTACTGCAACAAAACAGTGGGAGGGAGTGTACTCACAATATTACGAGAGGTAAAAACCTTCAACGCTCATAACAAAAAGTCACTACACAGGTGACCAAAACGTAGAAGGGTAATAGGTGTAATTACAGTCACTTTCACTGGCAGCAGGACCCTGACGAGACTAGCCGGGTAAACTGCACCTGTAAATATCTCTTAATGCTCGGGGGGTCACCGCCCCTGCTATCTGCTTTCATACGTTGAAAAAAAAACGTTACCGGAAAAAGAACTATTAAGAAACAATCATAATTAGTGATGGGACAATACCAAAATTTTTGCTAACACCGATACTCAATTTTAGGCCGATGCCGATAGCAACAAACTCGGACGATACCAATACCATCAAACTTGACCGATACTCGCCGATCTTACGAATCCATGGGACAGAAAAGTCCAGCATTCCTACCAGAGTGCAAAACATCTGACAGGCTTCCGTCTCACAATCCTATAAGACTATAATACATCCCAGAATGGTAACTGTTTATCAACTTACCAAGTTCCACCTCGTGTACCTATGAGGCAGTAGGTGTGGCTGATGAAGCAATTGGGTGGTGGAGTACTTGTGGGGGACGACGGGTGGGAGGGCCACACCGTGACCACCACCTTCACCATGGCTCAAGACACACTTCCGCCACCAACACACACACCTCGTCCTTCAACTCCCCCCCCCCTTCCCAAAGGCACTATTGTCTTCACACTTAAGGAAGTTTGAGTAGTGAAATGACTCCCTTATTATCACACTACTAATTTTTACTGCCCTACAAAGTCTTGGTGATGGTTTAGCCACTCTTCCTGCTCGACCTTCCTTGAATCAAGCCTGATTACCTTCCATTCCCCGGAGATTAATAATAATATACGATTTATATTATTATAATTATTATTGTGATGGGCAACCGGAAGACAGACATGAGGGAAGAATATGCTCGAGTTAACATGTATAAACTATGGCCTCAAAAATTCTAACATGTTGACAGTTGACTGAGGTTAACTTAGAGCAGCACAACCCCAGTTAACACGGCTGATCTTTGTTGCAACCTTTGGTTACATTGTCTCATCTTGACAATTGCAACATCCGTTTTTTTCCTGACTTTGTTGACGTTTGGTGAGAAATGCCAGAGTTAATCTTAGGGATCCAAAGTTGCCCCTTGCGATCTAGCGTCACAGAAGCCTTTTAGGTTTAGTGCTGTACTAGACCTGTGGTCTAATACGCCTTGACCTTAGGGACAATACGCTGATGCTGAACCTCAAGCCACAACCTAATACGCTTTATCTTTGGTAACGCCTGGGACCGGTTGTCACAGATGGAATTAATGACTAATATCTCTGGCGTTGGTCTTTGTGATGTAGTGATGTACTTTGCTGTCCCAACGCTAATCTGGTAAAGCTTGAACTGTGGTCCCTTAGCACAATACCACCGGTCACAAGTCCTTAAAACAGCTCAGCTGTGGTCGTTTAGCACAGCCCCACCAGTAGCCAATGCCTGTGGCTGCCCCCTAACCCAAAGCATTTTACATGTTCCAAAGTTTCACACTACTTTAATCACTAAAAGAGCATCTACAACGTAGCCAGAAAAATAAATTGGATAAACAGAAATTCTGTAAGGTTAGAAGAAAGCACAGGCTTGGCAGTATTGTGGATGAGTGGAACAAATTACCAAGTAGTGTCACTGAAATGATCACTATGGGTAGCTTTAAAAATTAATAGACAAATACATAAGTGGGAATGTGGGGGGTTTGGACATGACGTACCTAGCACGGGCCTACTGCTGTAGGTGTTCTTATAATTTTATGATCTTACTGTGAAAAAAATATTCAAATAATCGTGCGGGGATGGTTGTTTATTGTTGTTAAACAAACCATACCACGGGTGGGGTTCGAACCCGCGGTCACAGAGTCTCAAAACTCCAGACCGTCGCGTAAGCCACTGGTTTGTTTGCAATCGTGTCATTACGATTTCGTGAGTCATATTGTTGTTAGTTTGGTATATGACCCATAGGGGTCTTATACCAATGAATGAGGCAATGAGAGGCAATCAGATTTGATCCAAGAAAGGTGGGGTAGGGAGAAGAGTGGTACTGGCTAAACCATCAAGAATAATTTATAAGAAAGTAGGAGGAGTCTGGTATCGTGGAAACCTAACAAGAAAGCAGGGGTAGATGGTACCTGCAACAACGAGTTCTTGTTGATAAAGACAAACAGTGGCTAGAAACTATTTTGACGTTTCGTCTGCGCAGCAGACTATCAGGTCTGACCAGTCTTGAAAAAGCTTACAGCTCAAACGAAACGTTGTCTAAAGTTTGCATTAACTGCTTGTGTATGTATCCACTACAGGAGGTAGGAGAGCAACATTATTCTTCCCAGCCCCGGTGAAAGCTACAAGTGTAAATTCGTTTAGTGCGTTATGAGCGAGAGGCGGGGTAACAGTAACAGCCTGTAATTCCTGCCCCCACATTACAATTCAAATGACCCTCCGAAACTCAACATCTCCACTCATCACATCAGCCGACCGAAAGTTAAAACATTGCCCCAAGAACTAGAACCAGCACCTTCGAAATCAGCTTCATTTGGCAGGACCACTGCAGCTGCTGTTGCTTTTTAAAGGGCTGCAACGGTATGAGCCTTGCTCCCAGAAGTCTGGTGAATATGCTGTTAAATCTGGGCGGGTAATGGAGAGGAAACAAGATTCCTCCCAAACAGAAACTGAAACAATATGTTCCCAATTAGGTAAGGTGGACCCCCTTGCCTAAATCTCACAGAGCACAACTGTAACCCACACTACGTTCAATATTATTGTCCTTGACGGGTTTAAGGGCTGCGACAGCTCATTCTTACTAAAATAACTTAGTCACTACCTGTAATGTAACTACGTCGGTAATGCCTCTGGTTAAAATCCTGCCGCCATTACCGAAGGTAGAATCATTATGAGAACTAATCTGCTTTCGTTAACAGAGCAGCATTATGCTTCACGGTGCGTGATAAATTTCCTATTTATAATTATATAAACTACGTGACTTGATTTGATAAATTTCTAGAGAGCGAAATGTACTACTATTTTTTTTGCAACTTGTAACTCATGTGCAGAGTACTTAGAACTGAACCGGCGTCTTTGCGATGCAAGATCACAGTTTTACCGACTTAGCCACAGAAGTTACAAAAAAATATTGTGGGTAGCCTCAACTAGTGCTCTACTTTCAGAGATATTCCGATATCAAACGTTTCGTCGATACACCATCACATAACAGTCCATTCCTGTAAGTGAAATAATAATCTCAAACCGTGAAAGTAACCTCTTTTCTTTTTATTCTGTAATGTTTGCCGTTTTCATCTCTATTTGTGGAAGCGTGCGTACTATGCTGCCGAGCACGTTATTAGCTCTCCTGTACCGTGACAAATGAGACGGTGCACATGTACCCCACCCCCAGCCTGCCTACTCACAGAGAGAGAGTTGTGGGGTCTCGGGGGAGGGGGTAAAGGCTGCAAACCTCACTTAAGGAGAAGGACCTCAAGGTGAGCACTATACCGAGCATATCGCCCGAGGCGCACATCAACCAAATAACTGCTGCCGCAAATGCCCTTCTAGCAAATCAAAGACTAGCTTTCAGAAACTAAAGCAAGGAGTCACTCACGACACTTTATACGGCATATGTAAAGCCTATATTGGAGTATACAGCACCAATATGGAACCCACACTTTGCCTAACATGTCAAGAAACTGGAAAAGTGCAGAGGTTTACAATTAGACTTGTCCCGGAGAGAGATTAAAAGAGAAACTTATTTACATTAAATGTAAGAAGGATTTGGGGTGATGTGAAAACAATGTACAAAATACTGAAAGGGACTGACGGGGAAGACACGAACAGACTGTTCGAGAGAACAGCTGGAAACTGAAAACACACAAGTCACAATGATGCTAGGAAGTGTTTCTTCAGGTAAGAGCGATCAGAAAGTGGAGTGACAGCACCCATACAGAGTAACTTTAAGAAGAGGTACGATAAAGCTCTCGAAGCCAAATGTGTGTGAGCCCAGTAGCGGCTAGCTAGTGCCAGGAGCTGAGACTCGACAGTTGAAAAGGTGAGTATTCTGTTCGGTTTTCCCTTGCACAAAAGAACTACCTACTCTATGCCAATCCTTAGGTACCCCTTCCTACTTTCATTCATAAATTAAACAAAAGCAGAAACCATTCCAAAAGTTTTAGCCCACCTGCTTTCAGTATTTCAGTGTTAATTCTATCCACCACTGCTACATTTCTTACTTCACAAATGCTTATTACATCACCCACTTCCTCCATCTCCAACACTTCCCTACTAACAAACACATTAATCACTACACTAAAATTTATGCCAAAATCAACAACTCAAATAGGTCATGTTCATCTCTACCTAATTATTCCTCACCAAGGTAACCACCACCTTCCTTTTAATTGACAACTTATTTCTCCAAAACTTTTTTCTCACCTAATTTTTATATAGCTATTAATACTGTTATATTTAGCCATTTTTCCATACATTCGCCACACGTTATTTTCTTCTCAATATATTTTTTTCGTACATTACTTTAACATTGTAAAAGTCTTTCATATGACAAATTATTCTCCCTTACCATCTTTTTTTTTTTTATCTCATTCCATCCACCGTTCCCCCCTGTCTTCTGCACCCACCCTCATGTAAACACAAACCTCTGCTTTACAATAATACATTATTAAATTCACATACTTATTCAACATTCTAGTCATTACCTTCACTCTGCCTAGCAATATGTCTGTTGTTCATACATATCATTAACCATTCTTTTAACGCTAACTTTTTCTAACCTTTATTTATACACAGACACCCTTCTATTTTTACTATATCTTCCATTTAGTTACTTTAGTACAACTAGATATGATAAGATATAACAGTCACTTCCCTAAAAATATATAATTTCAACACTGAAAAAGTGAGGAAGACTATTCAAGAAGATCGTTGTCAGAGTATCCAGGACATTACAAGTACTATATAAATTTCTCGTGGGTCATGTTGAAACATTTTGACTGAAAAATCTGAACACGAGGCGAATGGTTGCAAAATTTGTGCTCAGTTTGCTGACTAAAGACCAGAAAGCCCATGGCTTGGATGCTTGTCAGAACCTCTATAAAAGAAGCCAAGGATGACCCAGATAAAGGTCATTATTGGCGATGAAATCTGGATCTACGGTTATAACCCACAGACTAAACTATAGTCTTCACAATGGAAAAGCTCCAAATCATCCAGGCCAAAAAAGGCATGCCAAGTCAAAAGCATACTCAATTTTTTGCCAAAGTGGGAATTTTTTTATTAGGAATTTGTTCCAGAAGGGCAGACAGTTAATTAAAATTTTTACATCGAAGTTCTGAGACGTCTGAGGGAAGACGCGAAAAGGGAACGTCCGGCGCTGTGGGGGTCCAATTGGTTCAACGACTATGACAATGCCCCTGCTCATGCCACACTGTCTGTCCAGCGTTTTCTGGCCAAAAAACATGGTGGTCGTCCCCGAACCTCCCTCCTACAGCTAGCCTCCTATGACTTCTCTTCCCATAAATGAAAATAGTATTTTAGAGGGAACATTTTAACGGCGTAGAGGAAAGCCAAGCAGAATCATAGGCCGTGCTAGACGTCTTAAGGAGAGAAGAGTTCCAGAAATGTTTAGAGAAGTGGCAGAGGCGCCGGGATCAGCGTATAGCCTCCCAAGGAGGGTACTTCGTGAGAGAGAACTTCAACAACGTGGTAAGCCTATATACTTTTTTTTTCGCCGCAATCCGGTAACTTTTTTGATAGCGCCTTATATAGAGCCATTATTTTCTTTCCACAAGTGTTCGTTCATCATTATCAGTGCTCTTTGTTTTCTCATATATATACTCTAACTTTTCGTCACTGACTACATGAACACAACAACATAAGGAGGAAGCAAATGTGTAAGATCAAACCATTCTTTTAAGTGGAGCAAACATGCTAACCACGACACATTTAAATCAAATTCAACAGAGCTCTTACAGTTCCTCAAATGGAAAAGAAGTGCTAATTTTGACACATTATTTTTATTCACAAATCTTTACTGATATCGTAGGGAGTAAATAAACACAGCTATACACACCTAGTTTTTGTTAACACTGCAACAAAGATAACAATTAATCACACAGGAGAGAGTGATGGGTGAAAGGGAAGAGGTACAGAAGAAGAATCAGCAAGCAGGTAGAACAGCAGAACAGCATTATGAGAATATATCAGAAGGAGGGATAGATGGAATGGAAGGTTTTGAAGGAAAGCTAGCACTGAGGTGGACAGAGCACAAAATTACGAGAAAACAAAAAGAAGAGGGAATAATGGATGGAAAGGGGAGAAGTAATGAAGGATAGGTAGCAAGCAGGTGGAAACAACACAATATTACGAGAATGAACTTCGAAATGGACGAGTGTGTGGGCCATGTAGGGTGCGGTAGGCCAGTTACCACGCTGGCCACCACTACCATAGTAACAAGTGACAGAACTTTCCGACAGGTGCCACATATCCCAGCTTATTCACACACATCAACAGTAAACTGAGTCCCTCTATAAACACCATGATGGGAAAATATGAAACAGGAACACGTTTACTAAATGTATAACTTGATGCATCTGTAGTTAGTTTGATATCTCCATTATGCACCCCATACCCATCCAGTGGACGGTAGTTAAAAGTTTATGGCCGAAAGCACATCGGGAAATGCATATCCATAGGCTATTGACTTCGAATCCCTTATTTACTGCCAATCACAGCTGGCAAAGCAATTATTCATTGTGTTGTCATGTACGCTGATTCTGCAGCCAGTGTGAGCAGAATGTAAACAGCCTTTACTCTCATAAGATGGTCCTTTCCACAGGCTAAATTTTCACACCACTACACTTATCTTCTGCACTACCACCACTACACACTGAAGATACACCTGGAACACACGTGATGGTCACAACACCCACCACTACACTTGTACCGCTCCTCACACACCACACACTCAACACTGACTGACAACAGCTCGCCAACACAAGCCCTCTCACCTCCCCACTACTCCCTACCTCCCCTCTTATAGTCACTTGCTTCAAAGGTTTCGTTCCAGCTGAGCTGGGATTACTATTCCCACGTATTAAGAACTCCAGCCGTGCTGGAACGAAGCCTTTCAAGCTCTCATAGCTACCAAAGTAATGGAAGAATACTTTACGATATCCTCATTGCCCTAATGAAATGTTTCACCTTAGACTGATGGATTTCATTACCTCATGTATGCAACCCATCCTGTGTGATGGATTATACCCAGGGAAATGTAACTAGCTTTTGCCCCCACGAAATAATTATGCAGAATAAAAAATCAACACAGTGGGTGTACTTAATTTTGTTAAAAATAGTCTTGTTGGATGCTAAGGCCTGTCGACAAATATAGTAAATGAACTGTGTAAGTAGCAAACCTTTATTTACACAGCTTTATAAAGTACTGCGTAGAGCAAAACGTCATATGTAACTCAAGGTTTGCTCTGCAGTCTTTACCATACTGCAAAAATATTGTATAGTCGCATGCTTGGCTATCACAGCTCCCAAACCAACTTCCTCGTTGTCGGTCGGTCGCCTCTCTCTCTGTCTGTCTGTCTTCCTCACTCAGATCCACACCACATAGACCCAGCTCACACCCACCTGTTGCCTGTTTTTCACCTTCAGGCGTCCCGTTTCCAACCTCGTGCGTACCGTGTCCGGTCCCATGCGTTCCCTTTCCAGTCCCAGGAGATGGAGACGCTAGAGCGGCCGGAATCAACCGCCTTTACATGAAAAAACTTAAACGTTCCAGCAGTTAGGGTTACGACCTATCGACTGCACCTAGGTCATTGAGCATGAAATTCACCGAAAATGGAGATTAAAGTAAACTTTCAATGTATATACACAAGATATTCCAAAGTTGGCTTATTTAATTAGTTTTACATTAAGCACTAAAATCGCGAGGGTTATTCAGCGCAATGAACAGTGGAGGTTCGATCCTCCGCGTCGTTAAGTGGGAAGAGTTCAAGTAGGAAAGAAGGAACCTTGAAGACGCACTGTGCCAGGTGGCACTATTGAGGTGTCGCTGCTAGAAAGTGTTGAACAAGTGTTCTCAGCAGTGATGTACGACAGACAGCTACACCGAATGTGTAGGTATAACGTTACCCACAACATGGATGTATGCCCTTGTGTCATATCCACAGCTTCACCGCTCCCACACTCACCTCTTCTGCTGTTCTCTGTAAGGTGGGGAAGAGTGCCTTGCTGTTGAAGAGCTCTTAATCCAAGAAACTGAATCCACCCTCCCCTTCGTATCAAACCTGAAACCCTCCAATTCCCCAGGAAATGAAGGAGCCTTAGGGGGTTTACTGCTTGCATCACGAATAAAATGATAATTATCCTAGTGTGTTAGTAAAATCTTGGTTGGCTCAGAAGCGAGTGTTTGAGCATCTCTCACCAGCTTTTACCATCTTCACAAGACAATTTTCCCAGTGGATTGCTTCTCTCAACTGTCAATGGATTCATCACTTGAATGAAGTAAGTGAACAACAACCTGTAGAGGAAACGCTTAAGGCTTTCCAGTCAAAGTTCAAGAAATAATCAGCTGAAAGGTCAAGGACAAAGTATTTTGAGATAACGAGGGAGTAATCATGGTAGACTTAATGCAAATGTTTGGAGTTGTTAGACTTAATAAAAAGTTATCTTAAAATGCACTGTACTGGGTGAGGTCTTACACGAAAACAAATGAAACGAAAAGGTGGTTTAAGAAGAAACCTAAGCAAATACTAACGTTTACAGTCCTGGGACTTAGTATTCTTAAAGCACTTGTCGGTATCAATTACCAATATTTATACTAAATATGAAAAGTTGATACTTGTATACTACCTGTAGATGGTTCCTGGGGACATCGCCCCTATGGCCAGGTTATGAACCTGTGCTTTTGTTTGATAGCCTGACACTCAGGTTGCTAGTTCTAGCTAGCTGCACGCATTCAAAGGCACCACAGCCCGGTTCATAAGGTTTCCCGTGGATTTTTAAAAATTACCTCTTCAATACACGGTGGGGGGGTAAAAACCACTGATTCCCTTATGTTTAGTGAGCTCTCACTGTACTAATTACACTCATGCTTTTCACTGAAGACATTTTGTACCGTGCCTCACCCTCTGGTAAGGAGTTATTCACTGTCCAAATTTGAAACTTGTCCTCCAGGTGTAAACTGTGTATCTTTCTTTCCTACCCTCCCTTCAGTAAGCTTTGGGGGAGTTAATTAAGGGTCCCCCATGGTTAAAGTATTTGATTAAACTGATAAGGAGGAAAGTGAAATTTCTCAGAACACACTCCATATCTGTGATTTTGTTTGCTTTAAAAATGAGGCTCATCCAAACTGACGCACCTTACAACTAACCAATAAACTGAAAAAAAAAGCCGTCTTCGACCATTACCAAGGCAGGAATAACACTGGTTCAGGACGGACCGAAACGTCGAAGTTTTCATTTTTTATCTGTCTGCGGGTTACTTTAAAATGGTGCAACCGTGACATCGTAACATTCATCTGAGGCATTTACTGTATGATAAATGGCATACAACATCGACAAATTGATGACTGAGACACGTGCAACATTTAGACAATAATGATGCATAAATAATGCATGTGTCATACTCATAATCTGAGGCATTTTCCCACAGGACAATTCTGTGACGACTTACAACGTTTCATTTTGTGTAAAGCTTCAGAGCAAAACGTTGTCCTGATTAAAGCTTGTTCTGCATCGTCTCTCTCAGATTCTTCGATATGATAGGATATCTAGATCCAGTCTGACCAAGAACACTGTGCTTCACCACCTCGTGCACATGTAGCTACTCCATAACTATATTACCTTCAGCTTTGTATACTGATGACTTTCATGTTGCTACTACATAACCATGTTTCCTCATAGCCTGATGCCTTGCATGTTGCCACTATATTATATGTAAAGATAAAACGACAATACAGCTCGTATCCGAGTAAGACGAGTTCCTAGACTGAAACTACCAAGTTTAATGCACAACGCACATGCATGCGCATATATATATATATATATATATATATATATATATATATATATATATATATATATATATATATATATATATATGTCGTGCCGAATAGGTAAAACTTGCTATTTTGGCTTAAATAGCAACGCTGTTCTTGCCGAATAAAGCAAGCGAAAATTTGTGTATGTAATAATTTCGCAAAAATCATTCTGAACCTAACGAAAAAAAAAAATATTTCATTGTTTGTTTATTATTAAATTATTGTAAATTTATCTAAAATATATTTTGTTGGATTAGGCTAAATTAAATTGTGCTTGTTATAATAAGGTTAGGTAAGTTTTCTAAGGTTCTTTTGGTACAAAATTATTAATTTTTACATTAACATAAATGAAAAAATATATCTTTAAACGTACAAGAGAAAATTTTAGAAAGGACTTAATTTTAAACGAGTTATTGCTAACTGACCAGTTTTCCCTATTCGGCACAAGACACACACACATAATATATATATATATATATATATATATATATATATATATATATATACACACATATATATATACATATATATATACATATATACATACATATATACATACATACATACATACATACATACATACATACATACATACATACATACATACATACATACATACATACATACATACATACAATACATACATACATACTGAGTTGTGTATCTGTGTTTATACGTTAATGCTTGTATCTTAGTGTATATACACTGTTTACACTGAGGCGTGCATATCTATGTATATGGCCTTGACTAATGAGGCTATTACTTCAATTAATAATAAAAACCTATTCATAGATATGCCTTTCTTGCAGAAAAAAACTTCGGATTAATAACCCTGGCTTATTTAAGTTAAGGTCCTCAGGATGAGACCCACAACAGGTAACTAACTCTTAAGTATATATTCACTGCTATGTGAACAGGGAGCAGCAGGTGTTGTGGATGTGATAACATGAACACCATTTAGAATTAACAGTAAACCTGTTAAAACCCAAATATATTAAATTATTGAGGAAGTTCCAACAAGACAGATCAATGTACAGTTAGCGATAAAAAAAACTAAACAAGCAAAGAATGTAAAAGAGGGCGGCCTTCGACCGTGTCAGCGTCACGGTGCTATTACCCTAGTCACCCCTGCGTCACACCCATCGCTTACACTTCCACCCTTCCGTGTCCCCGTCACAAGATAAAGAATCCCCTGCCGTTGTTCCCTCATCAAGTGACACCAGCGCCGCCTGTCGTGCAACCTCCTCCCTTCCGCTTCCCCTGCACAGAACCAAGAGTTGCCTGCTGTTGACCTCGTCATCAAATGCCCCAACTTCATAAACTCAAAAACTGTAATAGCCACAAATATATAAATCATCCCAAACACCAGTCAATTGTTTCCCCAGTGTATATACAAATATATGTGTATATCCCAGTATATATACACCGAGAGCTTTACTGTAGTCCTATTTTTTAAGGAACTTAAATGTATTTGATGTTAATGATCCCCGTAATACCCTCCAGGTAGGTAGACACAATGGCCGTCTCCCACCAAGGTAGAGCGACCCAAAAAACTAAACATTCACTACCAATTATAAGCTGACTTGCCAGACTTGCGAGGACATCACATTCAATTGACCAACCGAACTGGAACATCCCGGCCCATTCTTCTGAGTGCAGACATTGTATTTTCCCCTCCAGGACTGAAGCAGCAGGAGTTACCGTGTATACATGTGTACATGCTCTGTGATTTCAGAGCAGTAGCGTCAGACATTAGCATGATACAGCTTTAAAAAATGTGAGTGATACTGTGAATAGTTTTACCATCGTTAGTGAAAAAATCTGGCAAGGATATGGTTGCCCGAAATGGTGTGAATCTTATAGACTTTCAGGTTATTTTTTGTGTTTTATGTACAGTACAGTAATTTTGAAATAAAAATTGAACTGAATTTAATTGAATTGAGCGTATTTTCAGTGGAAATATAAAAACCATGTCATGATTCACGAAATGTTGCAGCACAAAGAATTTATAACTAGAAACGAAAGTAAAACAACAAATAAAGAAACCAGTGACATTAAAGCTGCCAGAGTAAAACTAAACCAAGCCAGTGAGATAATCAGATTAGTGAAATTACTCACGAAATCGTAATAACACGACTGCAAGCAAATATATGTAGTAGGATGAATCTTATTAGAGCCAGCTGGTCGAGTGGTTAACGCACTGACCTGTGAGTTTTAGCACTCACATCATGGGTTCAAGCCACACCCGTTCCGTGATCAAATTAGTGAAGTGTTAGAAATTAAAAATAACAATGTTCAACGGTGACAAATCTCAACTGCTCAGATGAGAAAAATAAAAACATCAAAAGAAGCACAGTATACAGAACACAAGAACACCATACCACAGAACGTAAGAAACTGGTAAAAGATTTAGAAATAATTAAATCGGATTATCCATCGTCTGCAACCAAGGCCAGGAAAATGACAGGTAGTGTCATGAGAACTTTCAAAAGAGAAGCAAAACCAGTAATGGTACTTTTGAAATCACTTGTGCTCTAACTAGTACAATACTGTTCTGTGATCATAGCGGCTTTAACAGCAGGAGAGTACAGTTGGAAAACGTACGAGTCTTACACGACCCGAAAGGAATCAATATTTAAACTATTGGGAAGTCTTCAAAGTACTTGATTTTTTCTCTCTGGAAGGGGGAAGAGATACCTGATAATATATGTAAGATACTTGAGGGCTTGATCTCTAACCTGCACACTGCTATAAACTCAGAGAAGAGCTACACTGTCATGGATACAATAAAAACTGTCAGCATCCGAGGCCGAAGACTTCACCATTCATACTACCAGTAGATTACAGAAATTCTGCCGGAATGAAGATACAAGTTTTTAAGAAGCTAGATAGCTTCCTGCTAAAACTTCAAGAACAGTTGGGTTGTGATGACTATGTGGCCTGCTGGCCGCTAGAATAAACCTGGTTCATCAACTGGTTAACATTGAAGCCTTGCACCAGGCAGGGTTGCGGGAGTATAATCCTCGAAACCGGTCACAGGTTTGTCACAGGTTTCACTGTGCAGAGCTTCATCGAGTCACTGATAATGTTCTACACAGTGAAACTTCATCCAACTAAAAACATATTTTTGCAACTTGTATCATTTGTACATTATTGTCGGCAGTAAACCACACAAACTACACCACAACACTGTCTGAATGCACGAATAAAATAGTTAACCTTGAACTACTGTAGGAACATTAATTATAGTTTACAATATTTACAATATTATGACAAATATAGCGGAAATGGAAATTTAAGTAAATTAACACGATATGTATAATCACATCTTAAAATTAGAATGTACCGGATCATCATATGACTGAGACCCGTATCAGGAAACACTGTTTTATTCATCAGGAAACAGGACAACTAGCAATGATCTCGAGAGGCAGCCTGAATTCAATAGTATTTTCGTATCAAACTTGATAAACCCAAGAGTTTCCCCTACAAGATAAAAAAAAAAATCTGATGCTCACCTTACTAGTGACTGCTGACATTTTCTGAATTACCAAGGGACACTATAGTATTTGTTTTCACAAAGAAGATTTTGTTCGGAATATTAACCCGGAAGGTTCGTAATCTACAACCCAATAAAGCCATATAATCAGACTGCTTATTTCTATTAATGTCTCTACTCTTCTTCCCCGGAATGTGACCCACACCAATCGGCTAACAACCAGGTACCTACTTTCTGCTAGGCAGCTAGGTGAATAGGGGCAACAGGTCTAAGGACGCTTCCACTAGTCCTGGGATCGAACCCTGGTCCCTCAGTGTGAGAACATTGTCAAATAAAGTAGAACTGAAAATTTAAATACATAAAAGAGTAATACAGTCGCATTCATTTTAATAAGAATCTCGAGCTCTTAATAAACTGAATCCAATGCTAACTTGGTCATTATGTACATTCTTCCCGGAGCAGAAATCCAATAACATTTTACAAGAAAAATATAGTTATTTGCTGTGGATTTTTTTTATTTAGGTGATAGCAAAACAATACCATTTATGATTTTTTTATTAAGTGGGTTGTGCAATGGAGACATAGTTCAAACAACTGGGAAAGAAGCTATATTTTGATAAACAACTTTATTAACATAACTCAATAAAACCTAACCTAACCCCAACGGAAATAAGTCACTTTGACTTTTTTGGGTTATCCTAGGTTCTCTACACATATGCTGCTATGTATGATAATCTATGTAACTGTATTTGTGTATACCTGAATAAACTTACTTACCAGCTGTAAAACTGTCGGTTAGCTAGACTAGGTAACACTTTGATTATATTAAAAAATATGGCTTTTTCCATAAGCACTGAATATATCTCCACTGGACAACGCAGTTAATGCCGAATATTTACATAAAAAAAAATATCCGGGAGAAAGTACATACTTACCGCTAATTTTTATATCTATTATTATTTACTGTATGACTCAAATGTCATTTGATTCCCCTCACTGGAATCAAAGTTCAGTTCGAGGAGAACCAACTTCATGAACTCATGAGTTACCCCTATAAGGTGAACAAAGAAAACTGTTAACTTACCTTTCGGGCGACTGCTGCCATTCTCTGAATTACAAGGGAGTACTAGAACATTCTCATCAACAGTCTTGTATCGATATTTCTTTGTCCTTTTCGTCAATAAAACTAAACTACTTTAGTATCAAAAATGTTTTTTTAACTTAAAATGTCACAGGAGCTTTCATAGGATAATATATCACGTATTGGCACAATTCATGTTACTTTGAGCATTATAGTCACATATTTATGGCACAACATTCACTACACTGAGCAGATTCTCCTCTGTGTTAATCTTCATCCAGTGGTCCACCATCTTACGCTGTCAGTATATCTGAAAATAAAATAAAATGCAGTTAGCATGCTGTTTAGAAAGCACGGATCTACATTTCATGCATGCCAGTGTCAGCTCATCATTAGAAAACTGAGAAATTAAATTTCAAGCAATGTAAACAAAGATATTTGATGTCGATCTCAGAATCTTCAGATGAAATCTGTCACATACAGAAGCCAATGTGAAATTATGTACAACACAGAATTTGTATTATTATTATTAGCTTATTAATATTGAAGTGCTAAACTTGTGGTGATGATTCATATTCATAATGCCCGGGGAAAATTCAACACTACCTTTAATAATGTTCTTGATATGGTAGTATCAGTATAGGAGATAAGGATTAAAAAATTATATTTGAACCCTTTATGGCTGGAGAGATACAAAACATGTTGTTTCGGATTATTAACTCTGGAGGATTAATTACCCAAGAAAGCCAGATAGGCTTATTTCTCCGAGGAAATAAAGTTAGCTTGTACATATTTATTTCACAGTGAATGACCGGTGTGAGTCGTTTGCCGCAGATACATATATTACATACTTCAGCGCCACTTGGCGGCCCCTCTACAATTTTTGGTGGTGTCCGGCAGGTTACGTGAGATTGGAATCAAGGAGCCTGGGACACTTGACACCTGATTCTCTGAGTCCCTGTATCATTCTCTGTTATTCCGTTCATTTGAGAGTTTGGTTATTTTTTTTTAATTGTTACCAATCTTGACTTTTAACCCTTATCTGTTAATGCAACAAATAATTTTATATCCCACTTATTCCTTCAAAGTGGCTTTCAGCCTACTACATGAGATTTTACTGTCTTTGTGGTAACTAACTTTCTTCTTCGCCTTCAACCAATAAGGTACAGTTCAAGTCACATGTCCAGAACAGAAGAGGAAGGGTTGTCTGTACACAAGCTGCCTGTACTACTTGCAACTCGTTTCTTCACTTGTCTCAATGTGTGAGCCAGCCTCAACCTCTGCGATTCCTCTCACTGATGGTGGAAGGTACGAGTGTCGACACCTACTCTACCAAATGGATTCTCCTTCTCATAAGCGACATAGCTCCTGGCTGAGTAGAACTCTACTTGGCTCCTTATTTACTTATACCACTTTCCAACGTACCTCGTTCACGCCATGCTCGAGTTAAAATGATCCGAGACAAGTTAAGATCTGAGACACCTAAAGCCGTCCCACACCTAAGCTTCGAATACTGATTCAACCCGTATCCACTACGCGCTAACGCCTGTGCTACGAGGTACCTATAGTTACTTGACCAGATAAGCAGATAACCTATTACACGAGACTAAATAGGTAAAACAACGATAACACCAAGATAAAAAAAAAAGTACACTGATATTATTCTATTCATGGGCAAACAAGTGCTAGGTCATACAGCAAATGGGGAATGGGAGGGAATCAGTGTTTAGCCAAGGAACAGTAGGATACCTCCAATTCCTTGGAACAAGAGCCCTTCATCAGTATTCAAAACCCTTCCTTGAGGGTAGAAAAAAGAAAGCTAAGTATAGAGAGATGTAAAATGAGCAAAAGCTGCACACTACGTCACTAACACTGAAGATCATTACACTACTACTAAAAGATCTGGCAACACCTGCATACTCTTTATTACATTCATAATTCAAAAGATCATCCCACAATAGCACTAAATATTTGTGAAGATTCTATTCAGATTACAAACTGAGATGTTATGCAGTTTTGTATTTTTGTTAAGCTTTTAATTTATTTAGTGTCTTAAATACAAATTCATCAGAAAGGACCTGGTCAAATCTACACATTAAGATAACGTACTGGAGTGAGAACTATGATAGTGTAAAATATACCCAGTGAAAACCTGGGAAGTCATGAGCACAATAATACGTAGTCCAAGACTATTCAACCTGTTACCAGAAAATAAAAATATTATCGGAAATGTAGACGCTTTCAAGAGGAAACTAGATCACTGCCTCCACCAAGTCCCACACCTACAAGGCTGTTAATGGACATGTAGGTCAGCGGTCGCCAACAGCAACAGCTTGGATGAACCAACAATCAACAAGGAAGCCTGACCTCTGGCTATTCTTGAAGGATAGAAAACCCCTCGAAAACGGTCACAGATATTTTTTTTTATTAACACATCGACCGTTTCCCACCAAGGCAAGGTGGCCCGAAAAAGAAAAACTTTCATCATTCACTCCATCACTGTCTTGCCAGAGGCATGCTTACACAACAGTTAAGTAAGTAAGTTTATTCAGGTATACACAAATACATTTACATACATTATCATACATAGCAGCATATGTGTAGAATACCTAGGATAACCTAAAAAAGTCAGACAGAGTGACTTATTTCCATTGGGGTCCTTTGGGTGAACATAGACAACCAGTGTAAGGAAAAGCGCCCAATGTTTCAACCCTCGCCGGGAATCGAACCAGGACCCTCACCGTGTGAGCTTTGCCATCAGGCCACGGGAAACTGTATTAGGTTTTGAAAGCCTGTGCTAAAGGTATTTGGGGGTTACGGGTAGCTACTACCATGGCTTACCATAGAGCTAGTGGCTCTGTACCTTCCTAAGTGTGCTCAGACACAACGTGTCTTCCAACTAACGCAGTAAGTATCGCACGAACTGCCGCAGGTGCATTTTTTGAAGGAATAAAGTTTTAGGAAAAAATGTTTTAGTATTTATTTTCTTTTATATTTAACTTTTATCTCCGTATAATTACCCAACAACAACAAAACAATGGTAGCTTACGTCTGAACGCGGGGTATATACTGAAATTTCGTTCATGCACTTTTGCATGAACAATAACATATATGAAGGATGGGTTGTTGACACGCCGTGTTGCCGTGGCACCGACAAAGTACCGGCACCACTAAACGGGTCATCTTATGACAAAGACTATCAGACTATTTTTCTCTAACGAACTATCAGTAAAGTAGACGTAAAACGGCCGTAACGAGAAGCAAGTAAGCAATAATATACTAAGTATTGAGGGTTCAAAGCTTTTCAACACTTCATATATAATGGGAATTATCAAAAGATCACAAATTTCAATAAGGAACTTAACAGGCTCCCCAAATGGTTCCTTGTCAGCCGGGCGGTGGTTCCTACGTGGGGTTGTATGTAGGAGGATTTACAGCCTAACTGACAAGGAGTTCTGTTTTGGGAGCTGGCTGAATCCCCAGAACCATCAAGAAATAGTACTATACACTGGTCTTCACCACTACTAGCACCAAGGTACGTTCAACTACCTGCCCATCTAACACTACATGTTTCAGTACTCACAATCAAGAGATTACCCGGTAAAGAAAAATCTGATGACTATGATAAGATAAGAGAAAGTTAAATGATTTTGATAAGTAACAAGCATAAAATACGCAAGAGACATATCACTCGCGCGCGCACACACACGCGCACACACACACGCGCACACACACGCGCACACACACACGCACACACACACACACACACACACGTGACAGCACGGTTTCAGGGATAGGAAATTGTCACAAATCTACTTGAATTCTATGATAAGGTAAGAGAAGACAGGAGAGAGAGATGGGTAGATTGAATATTTTTGGACTATAAGAGGTCTTTTGACATGGTACCACACAAGAGATTGGTTCAAATATCAGAGGAGCAGGCAGGAATAATAGATAAAGTACTGCAATGGAGCAGTGAATACCTGACAGGAAGGAAACAGCGAGTGTTGGTACGCCATAAAGTGTCAGAGTGGGCGAATGTGTCGAGTGGGGTTCCACAAGGGTCAGTCCTAGGTCCGGTGCTGTTTCTTATATATGTGAATGACATGATGAAAGGAATATGTTCAGAAGTGTCGATATTCGCTGATGTGAAACTGATGAGGAGAATACAAGCGGGCGAGGATCATGAAAAATTACAAGATCTGGATAGGCTGCAAGTCTGGTCCAACAAATGGCTCCTGGAGTTTAACCCCAGCAAGTGCAAAGTCATTAAGATTGGGGAATGACAAAGAAGACCGCAGAGTACAGGCTAGTGGATTAAAGGCTGCAAACTTCACTTAAAGAAAAGGATCTTAGGGT
This sequence comes from Cherax destructor, assembly GCA_009830355.1. NCBI lineage: Eukaryota > Metazoa > Arthropoda > Malacostraca > Decapoda > Parastacidae > Cherax > Cherax destructor. Next base: position 113,220 of record WNWK01002331.1, on the reverse strand, counting down.
AAGCATTATACCGAGCATGGCCTCTGAGGCGCACATCAATCAAATAACCGCTGCAGCATATGGACGCTTGGCAAACCTGAGAATAATAGTTCGACATCTAAGTAAGGAGTCATTCACGACACTGTACACCGTGTACGTCAGGCCCATACTGGAGTATGCAGCACCCGTATGGAACCCACACCTAATCAAACACGTCAAGAAATTGGAGAAAGTGTAAAAGTTTGCAACGAGACTAGTCCCGGAACTGAAGGGTACGTCTTACGAGGAGAGGTTAAGGGAACTCAACACTAGAGGATAGGAGGGATAGGGGGGACATGATAATGACGTATAAAATACTGAGAGAAATTGATAAGGTGAACAGGGTTCGAATTTTTCAGAGATGGGACACAAGAACAAGGAGACACAAGTGGAAGTTGAAAATGCATAAGAGTCATAGGGAATGCTAGGAAGTATTTCTTTAGCCTTACAGTTGTCAGGAAGTTGAATAAGCTGGAGAGTGAAGTAGTGGAGGCAAGTTCCATACATAGCTTTAAGAAGAGGTATGATAATGCTCTAGGAGCGGGGAGAGTGACCTAGTAGCAACCAGCGAAGAGGTGGGGCCAGGAGCTGTGACTCGACCCCTGCAAACTACATATAGGTGAGTACACACACACACAAAGTGGCAGAGGCAAAATCAATATACAACTTCAAAGGCATGAAACGGCCAACGAGGCCGGGAACCAATAATGCCGGCGATTGTAGTTTAAGAGGCGGGGCCTGACGCTGAGAATCGACGCTCGCAATAACTCTTAAGTACAACTTGGGCGGTCGGGCACACAAGCAAGCAAGCGCACATACACACACACCTCCGGAGGAACTGATCCTCTGAATATGCTTGTGGAAACGTACGGAAGTGCTCGGGTGGTTTCGTTCACTTAAAACGTGGAATGTAAAAGAGTATCACACACAAAAGGACATACTTAGCTAATAAAACATTGACCAAGAGGAAAATACGTAGAATAAGAGGCATTAATTAAAGATAAATATTTCGTGAAGCTGGAGGTGAAAATGAGCAGTCAACACAATTTGGTCATATTGATATTACGACTCCATGGGGAAGTGGAAAAGAATCCGTAAGCCATGCGTGTCGTAAGAGGCGACTAAAATGCTGGGAGCAAAGGGGCTAGTAACCCCTTCTCCTGTATAAATTACTAATTGTAAAAAGAAAGAAAAACTTTTGGTTTCTTCTTTTCAGGACCACCTTGCCTCGGTGGGAGACGACCGGTGTGTAAAATTTGTTATTAAGATCATAAAGTTGTTTATTATTTATTCTGAAAAATGAGCTAAACCCTAGAGTCATAAAGAACTGTACATCAGAAAGAAAATGTCACAAAGAAAACAGATAATGGCCACACATCATAGAATGGTAAGAGAACAAAATGATCACACACAACAGGCAATGATCAAATAAGAGGTAATGGTTATACAGAATACAAATCATACAAACAAGTCATTCAAAACGCAAGTCATACAATACAGCTGCCATACAAAACAGATTAAGTCGTACCTAACAGATAAGTCATACAAAACTGATGTGTCCAGAAATGGTTATATAAAACTAACACATGTCATACAACAGATAAATATTTTAACATAGCCGTAGTAGTACAAAAACCACAAGACACACCAGATCACAACCTACTAACCATCCAAACCATAAAATACAAAAGAACGGGGCCATGGCCCACCAGGAGAAATTAGAGCCATGCACAAACCTATAAAACAGTAAATATATACATGATTAAGTCTAAATTACAGCTGTGCCTAGACTTGAAAGTCCCACATGGCATAGTTCACAAAATAAAATCCAAAATTAGGTCCAGATCAAAACCTACAAAGCATCAAAATTATACAGAGGCTATAAGCAGGACATGGCACACGAGGTGAAGTCGACAATATAAATCCAAATTTTGAGGCAATTCAAAGCTTACATAGCAGTTAAAATGACACACACAAAAAAAATACAAAGGGCGAGAACTGGACAAGTTCAACATGGCGTAGTGCCAACCAACTCCAAAACTAAGCCCAGGTTAGAACATACAAAGCAGAAAAAATATATCCAGGGCAATAGCGGGAGCTTGACCCACGAGGCGCAGTCATCAGAATCTAAAACTTAATTAAGCTGGGTCAAAAACAATAAAATCAAGAAAAATATTTGGGGATGAGGGTTTGGAGGGTATATTCACACTTGATCGGCGAGGACAGCTCCAATTTCTGTTATCAAGAGTTCTTCACCATCAGGAAAGTACATTTTTTTACATGTATTAATGGATCCTAGGACCACCGTCCCTAACACTTTCCCTACACCTCCACTCTTATTTTATATATATATAATAATATATAATATATATATATATATAATAATATATATATATATATATATATATATATATATATATATATATATATATATATATATATATATATATATATATATATATATATATATATATATATATATAATCTGATCGTATATTGACTGATTTTTTTTTTTAAGTAACGTGTATATTTGAAATACGGGTTAAAAGGTGAAGCGGGAAAGGCTTATTATATTCATGAGAAAGTGCTAAAGCCGCGCAGTTATACAACAGTCGGGAGAAAAGATGGCAAGTGTATATTTATAAATATGCACAATAGTGAAGCTAGAGCGGCGGCCATAACAGCGACACCAGCACTCAATTATACTGGCAGTATCGTAGTTACGGGAAACTGTTAAACCAGTAGGAATCATACAACACCTGCGAAATGGAAAGTAACAATGTTCGATCTGAGAAAGGAGAGGGTAGCTTAAATATTCTTGGATCAAGAGCCGTTCGGTGACATTAATTAAGGCTCCCAGTTGAAGGGAATGACGGCGAGAGCGTTTCATTAATAACAATGACTACACCTTGTATGTAGTTATTTCCTGCACACACACACCTGTGAAAGCTGCCCGCTGGCTCCTACACCTTGATTCTCTTCCTGTTTGTACGGTAATGTACTTGTACCTGTGACCTGTTTCCTCACTTGTTCTACCCCCGCAGCTCCACCTGTTCACAGAGGCTTCACTGGTATGCCTGATCAATCAACTTATTGCTGACAGCGGCTTGCACACCACAACCCAGGTGATCTGACACCACAACCCAGGTGATCTGACACCACAACCCAGGTGATCTCACACCACAACCCAGGTGATCTCACACCACAACCCAGGTGATCTCACACCACAACCCAGGTGATCTCACACCACAACCCAGGTGATCTGACACCACAACCCAGGTGATCTCACACCACAACCCAGGTGATCTCACACCACAACCCAGGTGATCTCACACCACAACCCAGGTGATCTCACACCACAACCCAGGTGATCTCACACCACAACCCAGGTGATCTCACACCACAACCCAGGTGATCTCACACTATCTGCAAGAACTCGTCCAGACTTCATTTCTTCTAGTGATAGGAGTGTAGGATGGAGTGGCACACGTGTTGACACACTTCCTCTGTGTAGAAAAGGTTTATTTGTATAAATAATATAATGGTAATAAGAGTGTGCGGGATATACTACTTAGACTAAACGGATGACAATTTAATCAAATACCAAAACCCACATAGTCATCACACTTCTGCTATTTTCCCTTTATTCTACACGTCGCCAGTATTTCACTTCAGTTATTTTAGTGTGTAGATAATAGACCAAACTAAGTATATTTCATCAGTCTTGTATTCACCGGGAAGCGCTAAACCCGTAGGAGTAATACAGCTCCTGGGGAATGGGGGAGGTAATCAAGTGTGAACCAAGAAAGTGCAAAGCATCTGTTAACTGTAAAATGGTTCTAGGAATTATCTTACCGACGACTCTGTCTCAGACCAAAGCCTCCTAGGACGAAAAGGAAATATTATTGGATCAAGAACTAATAAAAAGCTTATATAAAGTAAAAGTGTGTGTATACCGAATATAAATAAAAATTTAAATTATTTGCTTGTCATGTGTTCATGAGACAAAGAAAAGATCAGCAATCCTGCCAGAGTAAAACATCTAACCGCTAGGACGGCAGCACCTCCCTGGATGGTTGCTGGCTACCAACTTACGCAGCTTCAACTCCTTTAGAATTAGATCAAGAGTTGTTCACCATCTCGACAACCTCTATGATAGGGATAAATTGTACATTCTCTCCCTCACCTCTGTTCCAGAAATACATTCAGAATACCTTGAGGAAATTCCAGTAATTAGTTCAATTTATAACTCATCAATACAAACAGTAAAATTATTACTATATTAAAAAAATACGTACAGTAAGTCCTCACTTATATCGTCGATATTATTATTATAATCAAAAGAAGCGCTAAACCACAAGGGTTATACAGCTATATATCGTTGATAAGTTCTTGGAAACTGCGATTTTAAGCGAAATGACGTATAACGAAATCAATTTTACCATAGGCTAATTGATATAAACATTAAACATCAGAAGTGCACCGTGCGCCTGTAGCACTCATTACAACAGGGTTAAATCAAGAAATAAATGTTTGCAAAGCGAAAACTGTAAGGAGCACCTCCTACCACCACGCAGTTCAAAAACAAACTTCTAAACTCCACACAGACAGTGGCCCCAGCCGGAATCTATTTTTTCTCATCAACGTTATAACGAAACGACGATAAGTGAGGACTTACTGTACTTAACCTGTATAGGTCACACAACACGAGTAATAATATATATTAATATTATTATCCAGCTCAATCTCTTTTCCCTGCCTTGGAAGGCGATGTAATCACAAAATATTCTATATCAATGTTACCCAACCTTCTAGAGTAAGAGGATCCCTTTCTAAAAGTATCGCCTCTCCCCATCACCCGCAAGTTTAGCGGAGATGCACCTTGATACATAAGAGAGAAACCAAGTACTGGCTGCATGAGCAACACTGGCTGAAGCAGCAGCAACACTGGTAGACCACTCAGGATATCTCCAGGTCCCCGGGGGTCCGAGGTACACTCTAGACACAGAACAAGTTCCTCTAACAATACAATCATTAACATATTATACCTTGTGTTAAGTTATAATTCATCCTCACACTTTCCTGATCATGGTCACGTTCCCTTTGTGCTCTGTAAATTAGATTCGTGAGGAAGCGCGAAACATAAAAGGGTCATACAACACCTGGGAAATGAGAGCGATGGGGAATAATTAGGTTCGATCTGGAAAAGGGGATTGCAGCTTTAGTTCTTTGGATCATGAGCCTTTCACCAGCTGCAAGATCTGTAAACTTAGAATTTTTGCCTTAAATATTCCTAAATCACTCACATCTTTCCTCCCGTAATTACCTGTGACTGATTTCGAGGGTGATTCTACTCATATAGTCAGGCCAGATGCCAGACTTCCTTGTTGACTGCCTGGTCAACCAGGCTGTTGTTGCTAGTTGTCCCTAGACCCACATTGCTATCACAACTATGTTATTTAAGCACTTGAGTGACGTAGAACAGATTCTCTTGAAAACTTCCACCATCCTTCCAGCAATATTTCTAGCTGATGGCAACAGGCTGACCAGTCTTGGGCCACGAATCTTGACACACACTCCTACAGCACTGTAAACTCCCTATACAATACTCTCCCATGACATACTACTCTCTCTTTAAGTTGTACCTTAGTCACACAACACACACTTCCACAAATTACATCTGCTGATGGTTCTGTTCTGTTCACTGGGTGTAATTGGTTCCATTGTCGTGCAGAGCGATGGCGCTCGTCTTAAGATTGGAGTACGTATCAACAATGGGGTTGTCGCTCTTCAAATTGAGGTGCACTCAAATATGTTCATATATCTAAAGTTGATTATTTAATTGTAAGTGATTCTCTATCATACAAAAATTATCTTAACTCCACGAGTCTCAAGTGTGACATGCTCGTGTCTGAAGATAGACACAGATATGGTGGAATTAGACATGAGTCAGTACACAGTGCGTGAACTCCATCTAACACTGGTCTTCAAATGTATGCTAGAACTGATGAATTGGCATGAACATATATGCCTTCAAGGAATGAGTAGATAACTTTGGGTTATCCACTAGTAGCTTGAGGACAATAATAGGAACGAACTTCATATGAACTTCACTGACGTGAGACTGAGGGAGACTGACACAAATCAGTCCATCTATCATTCTGTAATGCAGGAGGAGCCACGTGTCTATGATGCGTCCAACACAATGAGCAGACTCCTGGGTGTTACTACTGTCGAGCTGGACTACAGCTACGAGTACAGTACTTCTGGGAGGTTGCACCATCAGCTGATCAGCCCGGTTTAACTAAATGCTAATTATGCCAAGGAAATATTGTTACATCTTGTATCATGTGCTGAAATGCGGGAAAAACGTTAATTCAGTAACAAATCACTCACAAATGTTCAAGAGATGCCATATATTTTATCCACAGTGGTATATTACCAGACTTTCTGGAAAAATACCCTGACTTTGCGCATTATAAATAACCTTTAACCACTTACCTAAATTCAACCATAATTTGTTCAAATATTAAAAATAATTCACAACCTCGTATGTTTTGTAAATGCTTTTTTGCAAATGGGTTCATATCTATGGGTGTGCCAAAGTATCGTGTAATCTTTATGGTATCTGTATCGACCTAAACCATCGCTATCGGTGGTATCTGCTAATGTCGGCCCAATATCGAGTATTGGCATAAGTTTTGGTACTGTCCCATCACTATTTATACTTGTACAAAAACAAAAAAAAACTTATTACAATTATCTTCAGATCATAAATTTGTAAATAGTTAATTGCCACTATAACTTGTTTAGCTATTAAAACACAGGGGCCCAGTCCCTGGACCCATTATGTGCCTCTTCTTTTGACTATTGTCCACAGGATGGGTATAAGATGCATAATGAAGCTATTAAACTAATTAAACCAGTACCTGTCCCAGTACACTGGCAAATGTTGTTACCTTCAGAACACATGCTACTTGCCCTGACCTTGAATGTCTTCACCTCCCACTACCTTGGCCTGACGACTTTCTCCCCTTCTTGTTCGCGTCCTGATAACTGTACAAGGTGGAGTGTAACGACGACTATATACCCTCATAATGGTTACTGTGCACCTGAGGTTTGATCCAAAGTAGTGGGTAGTTCCAATTCCTTGAAACCAGAGCCCTTCAACAGTGTCAAGGCACAACCCCTCTTTCCCTTGAAGAGGGATCAGGTGAGGTTAGGCAAGAGCCCAGGTGAGGCGAGAAAGCCAGGCGGAGATCAATAATATTCACGAACAACGGTAATAAGACTGCTAGCCTAGTTGCTTTTAAAACAAAAGGACTGAGTAAATGCAACTGATAGGATTAAGTAAAACTAAGAGGATGGAGTAAATGTAACTAAATGGATGGAGTAAGTGTGGTTGGGTGTGAGTTGAACTTGCCTAGCATGGGTCAGTGCGCCTGCTGCAGTGCTCCCGTGTTCTTGTATATATAGAACGAAACGTTGTGCAAATAAAAATCTGTTCTACAGCTAGCCTTTTTTCACGACATTTAGAGCAAGTAACCAAATCACGTAAACCGGTGAGTACAACCTGGCAACAGAGGGAGGGGAGAAGATACACCGGCGTGGCTTAAATCCTTGTAAACCATGTTATGTAGCGTGCTGTCCTGTGCTGTCCTGGCACCAACACAGGCCAGGGAGACTAGTATTGTGGCGTCACAGTAGTATTTGTACCAGGGATCAAAAAGTTGCAGCTCACCTTTTGCCATTGTTGCACGGTAAGTGGTAGTTACACCTGCTGCTGCTGTGGTGGTGGTGAGTGGTAGCTGCTGCTGCTGTGGTGGTGGTGAGTGGTAGCTACTGCTGCTGTGGTGGTGGTGAGTGGTAGCTGCTGCTGCTGTGGTGGTGGTGAGTGGTAGCTACTGCTGCTGTGGTGGTGGTGAGTGGTAGCTGCTGCTGCTGTGGTGGTGGTGAGTGGTAGCTGCTGCTGCTGTGGTGGTGGTGGTGGTAGCTGCTGCTGCTGTGGTGGTGGTAGGTTAGCTGCTGCTGCTGTGGTGAGTGGTAGTTACACCGCTGCTGTGTGGTGGTAGTTGACCTGCTGCTGTGTGGTGTTAGTTACACCTGCTGCTGTTGTGGTGGTTGTTACACCTGCTGCTGTTGTGGTGGTTGTTACACCTGCTGCTGTGTGAGTGGTAGTTACACCTGCTGCTGTTGTGGTGG
>WNWK01002331.1:52500-100000 GCA_009830355.1 Cherax destructor | reverse complement strand
GAGGACCTCAGTTGGAGGTCGAAATATAAAAACATTATCTTTCCAGGTTTTGTCTCTTGGTTTATTTCCTCTCGTTGACAAACGGACACTTCACCTTGAATCACCAACACCGTCACCTAGTTTATTGGGGACATATCACAAGTGAGAGTTCAGCATAATATTCTTTATCCCTGACAATCCCAACACATCCTACTAAATTTCTTTTTAACATAATTTAAGACCGTGGAAAAGGCGACGCTGACAACAAACTATAACGTGGGTTTTGTGGTATTACGACTAACTCTTGTCTTCTCCTTGGTTCCTTACTTTTTCGGTTTGCTTGTGACGACAATCTTCACAAAATCCAGTAAAAACATTATATACTCTGCTTATTAGAACCTACCATGCGCCTACCCTCCTCACAGTACCCTCCATGCCAAAATCATCCATACAAATACCCTCCAATCTATGGAGACCTTACTTCTAACCAAGTAACACTTACATCTAACCATGTAACATCCGCAAACCTCCTACGACAGGACGCCACTTCAGTAACAGCTCGGCCGGCCAACAACTCCAGGAAAGCAGCCAATCTCCACCAAGCGCCCTGTAAACACCAACTTCAGGAAGCGCCCTAAAACCAATCTCCTGCCTCAATAAAAGGCAACAGCAAAAACAATACTTACTACCAACTCACCACCATGCATGTATACAAATTGTATAAATGTGTGCCGCTGGCGGGTAGTGTGGTATACCCCTTCCTATGATTTTCATGAATAACACTACACACACACACACACACAAACACCTTTATTACAATGCACCAAAGTGGTTAGGCCAATTACTTTTATTACCCCCTCTTTCCACCCCCACCCACCCTTTTACCATATTTCCATCCTTAGCTATCCTTCTCCCCCATCTTACCAAACCTCTGGTCAAAAATCGCCATACCCTCCACATCGGTACTCTTCGTTCCCTTCACGATAATACCCTCCTTATTTTTCTACAGTTAATTCCATATCCTGAGGAAATGTAATTAACCACACAGCCAAGTTGAAGGCAAAACATTTTTCCCCAAGGTAGTATTCTGGGTCCTTTATTATTCCTGTGTTATGTAAATGATATGCCCATCAGTGTAAAGTGCAAACTCCTACTGTATGCGGATGACAGTGCTCTGTTAGTGTCAGGTAAAGACCCACAAGATATATCTAATGTATTAACACTGGAACTGGAGTCCTGCAGCAAATGGTTAGTAGACAACAAACTATCGTTACATCTAGGGAAAACAGAAGCCATACTCTTTGGCACGAAATATAAACTGAGCAGGGTAAATAATTTTAATGTCCGGTGTAATGGGGAATCCATCACTTCAGTTTCCTCAGTAAAATAACTGGGAATCCCCTTTGACCCATGCATGTCAGGAGAATTGATAGGGAACAGTGTAGTAAAGAAAGGGAATGCCAGACTGAAGTTCCTCTACAGACAAGCACAGTGTCTACCTACTGAGGCTCGCAGGACCCTATGTCTAGCCCTTATACAATGTCATATGGACTACGCTTGCTCTTCATGGTACTCTGCCTTGACAAAAAAACTGAAAGATAAGCTGCAAATCACCCAGAACAAAATGGTAAGATTCATCCTGGACCTGGGACCAAGAGAGCATGTAGGCCAGGATGAATTACAACAATTGGATATGCTGAACATTGAAGACAGAGTAAAACAACTTAAATTAAATCAAGTTTATAAAATTGCTCACAAACAGTGTCCAGAATATCTTGCTGCCAATTTTGTCAAGGCTGGGAACTAAAGCAGTCATAGTACTAGGGGGAGAGAGCACAACTTTGTAGTACCCACAGTCAATGGCCAGGCTTCAAACACCTTTTATTGTACAGCAATAAAGGAATGGAACAGACTGCCTGCACATGTCAAAGGCAGTCATAGCATGAGCCAGTTCAAGAAGAGAACCAAAAAGTACCTAATGAATGTAGCGACAGAAAGGGAGGAGAATGATTTTTTATTTTTTTAGTTAACACACATGTATATGTAAATAACTCTTCTTACCTTATTCCTAGTATACATATATCCTTTATAATATAATGACATATATATCCTACAATGTAAAAATTAAGTATAAAAAGGACCCCAATGGAAATAAGTCACTCTGTCTGACTTTTTTGGGTTATCCTAGGTTCTCTACACATATGCTGCTATGTATGATAATCTATGTAAATGTATTTGTGTATACCTGAATAAACTTACTTACTTATTCATCGATACACTTGACTTGAGTGGCCAGCCAGCCGCCTCCTCTCAACTTGCATGTAAAGCTAGTTTTTACATGTCAAAAAAGACATGTTGTAAAACTAGCTTTACAACAGTGTAGACTACAGACAACAGTGTAGACTACAGACAACAGTGTAGACTACAGACAACAGTGTAGACTACAGACAACAGTGTAGACTACAGACAACAGTGTAGACTACAGAGCTCCTCACTTCTGAAGCAGTTTCACACCTCTCAGGCATACTGACACCCTAACATTAATATTCTTCTCCAATCTGCCAGACACTCCTTGAATTTAGGCCAGTGTTGACGTCACTGTTGTGTACTGTGTGTATTCATGCGTATTCTGTCAAGTGTTATTATTCACGGAGAAACGCTAAACTCTTAAGGATCCAAGTGCCTGAGAAAAAGGGTATAGGTGATCAGGTCTGACCCGAGGGAAGAAAGTAGCTCCAGTTCCTTGCATCAAGAATCCTTCACCAGCATTATGGTAAAGGGTCTGTCATATGAGATGTATTAACTCCAGGTCTAAGCTATATGAGTATACTTCTATTGTTTATTATTTTAGATTTAAGGTTTAACAAGACTTTAATCTACATTGTTTCTTTTTGTGCTGCTTGTATAGTGCTCCCGTTCGAGTTTTTATACCTAAATTAATCAATTTGGCTCAGAAATTTCTAGTATAATCTTTCAAACAAAATTTATGCAAAATCAAAATTAAAAAAAAAATTTAATATACAAAAGCATAATTTAAGTATGTTGTAAATCTATTAACTGAATTGTCTTAGTTACGTAACTCATGTAGACAGAATTTTAAATGATTTTAAAATTATGCCTTACTTTTTGTAATATATTTTAAGATTTTGATAAAAATATCCGAAATGTCAATAAAGAAACTGGACATCCGTTAAGGATGGTGTTTGTTGCAGCCTTGATCCTGGGCCAGTGAGGGGGCTCTTGATCCAAGGAAGTGCACCTGACCACCTCTTCCTTAGATCTAGCCAGATGCCTAATTGCCTTCCATCCTCCCAGGCACTGTACGACCCTAGGTTTTAGCGCTTCCCCTTAAACGTTGCCATTATTGTAATACATTGTCCGGAGAGAGAGAGAGAGAGAGAGAGAGAAAAAAAAAAGTGAGTGAGATTGAGTGAGTGTGAGTGAGTGTGAGTAAGAGTGAAAGTGAGAGAGAAAGTGAAAGTGAGAGAGAAAGTGAGAGTGAGAGAGAAAGTGAGAGAGTGAGTGAGAGAAAGTGAGAGAGTGAGTGAGAGAAAGTGAGAGTGAGAGAGAGTAAGAGCTGAGAGTGAGAGTTGTGTACGTACCAACCTGCCTGGCCACGACAATCACAGACCTCTTGTTTGTTATGGCTACTGTAGCGACCACGACCTTCGTCACTACCACAACACGAGACGGAAATCCCAAAATATCGTCGTCCTCCTCAGCCGCCGCCATAGCTGCCACGATCCACTGTGCTCCATTCTTCTGTTTACTCATTAATAGTCATTCATAACGACTTACCTTGGTTTTATAGACTGCATAGCTTTGAGGAATACGAGGCTTTGATATAGTGTTCTAACACAGCATTCCATGCTGCAAGCCGGCATGGAACGCCGGCTTGCAGCTGAGCACCCTGCATCATGTTCACTATTTGTTCTTTTCTTCCTGTGTATTCTGCTCTGAAGATGGATCCATAGCGATTCTGAAAAACTTACCCAACCATTTTCTTACTTCTGAAAACTATTATTGATATTTTTATTCAAGTATTGCTGAATTTATACCTATGATGGGAGATCGAAATCGGCGAGGTGCTCTTGATACAAGGAAATGTACCTAATCTCTCTTACTTTAGATCAAACCTGAATGCCTCCCATTCCCCAGGCACTGTATAGCCCTACGTGTGTAGCTTGCCTTATTCGGCAAGAATAGTTTTGTTTTAAGCCAGAATCGCAAGTTTTACATATTTGGCACGACATTATATATATTATATATATATATATATATATATATATATATATATATATATATATATAATGTCGTGCCAAATATGTAAAACTTCGATTCTGCTTAAACAAAACTATTCTTGCCGAATAAGGCAAGCGAAAAAAAAAAAAAAATTTTATTATGTCTGTTTATTATTAAATTACTGTAAACTTATCTAAAATATATTTAGTTGGATTAGGCTAAATTAAATTGCGCTTGTTATAATAAGGTTAGGTAAGTTATGTAAGGTTCTTTTGGTACAAAATTATTAATTTTTACATTAACATAAATGAAAAAAATATATCTTTAAAAGTATAAGATAAAATTTTAGAAAGGACTTAATTTTAAACGAGTTCTTGGTAATTGACCAGTTTTACCTATTCGGCACGACATATATATATATATATATATATATATATATATATATATATATATATATATATATATATATATATATATATATATATTTGATTAATAAAACTTTATTTTGGCTTAAATAGCAGCGCTCACCTTGCCATATAAGACAAGTGAAAATTTGTGTATGCAATAATTTCGCCAAAATCATTCTGAACATAATGAAAAAAATATATTTCATTGTGTTTGTTTATTATTAAATTAATTTTAACGTATCTAAAATATATTTAGTTGGGTTAGGCTAAATTAAATTGCGCTTGTTGTAATAAGGTTAGGTAGGTTTTCAAAGTTTCTCTTGGTACAAAATTATAAATTCTTACATTAACATAAATGAAAAAAATATATCTTTAAACGTATAAGAGAAAATTTTAGAAAGGACTTAATTTTAGATGAGTTCTTGCTAATTGACCAGTTTTACCTAATCGGCACGACATATATATATGTATATATGTATGTATGTGTGTGTGTGTGTGTGTACTCACCTAGTTGTGGTTGCAGGGGTCGAGACATAGCTCCTGGTTCCAACTCTTCACTGGCCGCTACTGGGTCACTTTCCCTGCGCCATGAGCCCTATCATACCTCTTCTTAAAGCTAAGTATGGAACCTGCCTCCACTACATCGCTTCCCAAACTATTCCACTTCCCGATCACTCTGTGACTGAAGAAATACTTCCTAACATCCCTGTGATTCATCTGAGTCTTCAACTTCCAACTGTGTCCCCTTGTTGTTATGTCCCATCTCTGGAACATTCTGTCTCTGTCCACCTTGTCAATTCCTCTCAGTATTTTATATGTCGTTATCATGTCCCCCTATCTCTCCTGTCCTCCAGTGTCGTCAGATCGATTTCCCTTAACCTCTCCTCGTAGGACATACCCCTTAGCTCCGGGACTAGTCTTGTTGGAAACCTTTGCACTTTCTCTAGTTTCTTTACGTGCTTGGCTAGGTGTGGGTTCCAAACTGGTGCTGCATACTCCAATATGGGCCTAACGTACACAGTGCACAGGGTCCTGTGTGTGTGTGTGTGTACTCACCTAATTGTACATTTGTGCATGTGTTTGACTCACCTTTTAGTTGTGTGTGTGTGTTAAGTTATGTGTAGGTTAGCCAGTTGGTTGTGCTCTACGGCACTTTGTGTCCGGGATTTGACACTTCTACTATGTGGTGAGAAATTCCTGACTTGACTCTTTGGTCTTAGCTTCAGTTTTTCCTGTCTGTGTCTTGACACTGTCATGTGTGTGTGTGTGTGTGTGTGTGTGTGTGTGTGTGTGCGCGCGCGCGCGCGTGCGTGCGTGCGCAAGACACAGGGGTTGGAAATCTTATGCTCAAGTACTTTCACACTTCTTAATGCGTCATCAGGAGCTGTGCAATGTTGCAAGGGCAGCAACAAGATAGATAGGGGAAGTTTTCAGAGTATGGTAGTGCGGTGGCACTACCATACTCTGAAATATATATATATATATATATATATATATATATATATATATATATATATATATATATATATATATATATATATATATATATAAATACACACACATACATAGTTGAATAGGGAGAAAATATTTGAGACAGGAAACAGGAACACAAGAGAACAGCTGGAAGTTGATAACTCAAATGAGTCACGGATGCTAGGAAGTTTTTCTTCAGCCGTAGAGTTGTCAGGAAGTGGAACGATCTGTAGAGTGAAGTGGTAGAGGCAGGATCCATACATAGCTTTAAGAAGAGGTACGATAAGACTTTTCAAGCCAAGAGTGTACGGACCTAGAACCGACCAGCAAAGAGGCGGGTCCAGGAGCTGCGAATCGACCCCTGTAACCACATATGGGTGATTGCACACAATAAAATAAATATACCATTAAAGGTATTTTAATTTCAGAGTACGTCAGAATAATGTGTAGAAAAGGGCACTATCAAGAAGATAATGAGTATGACTGCGGCATGTCATAAGAGGTGTTCAGGTGGGAGGAGCAAGGTAGGAGTCACGCGTCACCTTCACAGGGCGTGACCTCACTTCCATTAATATCACTGACAGAATAATTTGAATGACAGGAGTTCTGTAGAGATTACCACTGATTTGGTCACGAACTACTGTGTTAAAATTAAATTGGCTTTCATACTCATTAAAGTTTAGAACCGACGCAATTAGGTTTCATTATAGGATAAGGTTTGTATAATTATTAGATTTAAGCATTAACCTGCAAGTGTCAACTGCTCTGAATACGAAAGAGGTAATAGCGACAATGATAAACGAAAGATATTACTGAACAACCTTTAATGTAAACAATGTTTGGTGCTGTGTATGTAATCAATAAAAGCGTGTTCTGCAACGTTCACATCGATTAGTGTAACATTCCTTTTATTCAAAACAACCACTGTGAAAAAAGTGAATTTCTAATAGCTTTCGCTATTTCTCACATTATCACAGTTCCTTGATAATGTGAGAAATCACGAAAGCGCTTGAAAATTCACTATTTTTCACAGTGGTTATTTTACTTACTGTGATATCACTTGTTTACTGTAATCTTATTGTAATCCTCTTATGTCCATAGGATTATTCAAACATCTTCCTGTTTCGTGTACATACTAGTATAATTTACATGGCCACAACTTACAAGAGAGAAAATTTAATCAGTGTTGTCTGTGTATTTAATATTGATTATTAATGTCGAAGGTATTACTGTATCTGTATGTAATTTTGTCTCCAATTAGAGCGTGCATTATTTGATGAGTATCCATTCATGCATTTTTGCGCGCTCGATTTTTTTTCAGAAATTTTAATATTTGTTATTCTCGATTAGGTGAAGGTAGGTTTGTGTTGTTTAAATATACATTACATACATTTACGTATTTACAAATACGAAATAAAAAAAATAGGGTGGCTTACGTCTGGTAGCGAGGGGCATATAGAAAAATTTCGCTCGATTACCTGGAGTATACCTGGAGAGGGTTTCGGGGACCAACGCCCCCGCGGCCCGGTCTGTGACCAGGCCTCATGGTGGATCAGGGCCTGATCAACCAGGCTGTTACTGTTGGCCGCACGCAACCCGACATACGAGCCACAGCCCGGCTGGTCAGGTACTGACTTTAGGTGCCTGTCCAGTGCCTGCTTGAAGACAGCCAGGGGTCTATTGGTAATCCCCCTTATGTATGCTGGGAGGCAGTTGAACAGTCTTGGGCCCCTGACAATTATTGCGTTCTCTCTTATCGTGCTAGTGGCACCCCTGCTTTTCATTGGGGGGATGTTGCATCTTCTGCAGAGTCTTTTGATTTCATATGGAGTGATTTTTGTGTGCAAGTTTGGTACTAATCTTAGCTGCTGTATAATACATTACCCGCCTACCTACTGAATCTTTGGCATAAGTCTTTTATTTATTTTTTTCAGCCTTCCATTACAAGATTACACAAAGCATATATTGAAGTCTTTAGTTATGGTATCCAGATCTGTAAAAAGATGCTGTGGTAGCAACACCGGCTTTCTGAAATAAACCACTGTGGGTTACCTAAGGTTACCTCAAGACGATTCCCGGGGTCACCGGTCCCAGACGAAGCTTCCTGGTTGATGACCTTGATCAACCAGGCTGTTGGTTCTAGACGCACTCCCGGCTGAACAAGAACTACCTAGACATCTAGGGGGTCTTACTGGTAATTTAAGTTTATAAGCAGGGAGAGTGTTGGCAAGTTTTGGTTAGTCCCTTCATCATTGGCGATATTTTACAACATACAACGAGCCTCTGACTATGTAGTATTTTCGGTGTGGAAATTTTTTGACCAGTCCATCCAGAATCTTGCTGGTGTAAGCTCTGACGTATCTTTCTCACCTATGCTTTAGGAGCACAGTTCGAGTGACCTCACACGTAATACACATTCCCGAAAATATTACACGCTATATGTCTGATGTACTGTCTCAAGTCCTGAGTGTTTATCATGTACGCCATCCAAGTTTCATTATTACAGTCATGGCAGGAGCGCTAAACCTATAGGGTTCAAACAACACCTTGGAGAATGAAAGGCATTCAGGCTCGATTCAGGGAACTGGAGCACAGGTCAAATTCCTTGCCTCAAGAGCCCCTCACCAGCCTTAAGGAATCTCCCCTGAGAGGCCATCCAACTTTCAGAGATGATGAAACATAAAAGTCTGCAATGTTCTTCAGGATCTACACGACCCCATTACTCCTTCACTCACAAAAAGGAAAACAGTATAAAGCTCCACTTTCCGCGTTTTTCTCGGATTACACTTTTTAAAGCTAATCTTTATTCTTGTTATTGTATGAAAAGTTCAGTGACACTTCCCAAGACCTTCACACCTCAGGTGTGAAGTATAATGAAGCCTCTAACACAAGAGCTACAATAATAGTGATGCCTCTCAACACAAGAGATACAATAATAGTGATGCCTCTCAACACAAGAGGTACAATAATAGTGCTGCTTCTCAACGCCACAAGAGGTACAATAATAGTGCTGCTTCTCAACAAAAGAGGTACAATAATAGTGCTGCTTCTCAACAAAAGAGGTACAATAATAGTGCTGCCTCTCAACACAAGAGGTACAATAATAGTGCTGCCTCTCAACACAAGAGGTACAATAATAGTGCTGCTTTTCAACACAAGAGGTACAATAATAGTGATGCCTCTCAACACGAGGTACAATAATAGTGGTGATGCTTCTCAACACCACAAGAGGTACAATAATAGTGATGTCTCTCAACACCACAAGAGGTACAGTAATAGTGATGCCTCTCAACACCACAAGAGGTACAGTAATAGTGATGCCTCTCAACACCACAAGAGGTACAGTAATACTGATGCCTCTCAACACCACAAGAGGTACAATAATAATGATGCCTCTCAACACCACAAGAGGTACAATAATAGTGATGCTCAACACCACAAGAGTCAATAGTGATGCCTCAACACCACAAGAGGTACAGTAATAGTGATGCCTCTCAACACCACAAGAGGTACAATAATAATGATGCCTCTCAACACCACAAGAGGTACAATAATAATGATGCCTCTCAACACCACAAGAGGTACAGTAATACTGATGCCTCTCAACACCACAAGAGGTACAATAATAATGATGCCTCTCAACACCACAAGAGGTACAGTAATACTGATGCCTCTCAACACCACAAGAGGTACAGTAATAATGATGCCTCTCAACACCACAAGAGGTACAATAATAGTGATGCCTCTCAACACCACAAGAGGTACAATAATTAAAACAACTACAAGAACAAGCTGGTGTGTCTAGTAGAAGTTGTCAGGATGTAGAGTGATAAGTGTCCCCAAAGGAATTGTCATTAGACACATCCTTATTACATTTCCTTTTCTTTCTCTCTCGTCTCCTCCTCCTTCTCTACCCTGTGAGCCATGAGGTGGCCCAGATCAGGTAGTGGATAGTGTAGACGGTTGTGAAGTAATATATCGGATAATGAAGTCAGGAGACAGAGCAAACAAATACAACATATGGGTCAGTCCAACCAGTTTCCCATCCCCCATCCACCTGGCCCTGTCCCCCATCTATCTGACCCAGTCTCCACCCACCTGGCAGCTAAATACGTAGGTGATGCAACATAACAGGGAAACGTAACTAGATTTTGTTTAATTACTGGTAGTAATACCGTCAATAGGTAAATGAAAACATACAAAATAATGAGACATTTATTATGGCAACGTTTCACATACCAAGGGACTTGTTTTGTCCATACATACATAATATAAACAGTGAATATATATTTGGAAAGGTGTAGTAATAGTATCAGTCGAGGTGTCTCAAGTGACGGCGGTGTCGTGTTTGAAGTAGAATTCTCATTAGAATCTTGGAGATAACAAAGTTGCCTTCATTCCGTGCAACAGTGTTAGAGACAGATATAACGGGTTCCTCCAGTCAGCTGCTTTCTTTCTGTATAACAGTGCTGGCGACAGGGATAAGGGCCGCCTCCATATACTTGCACCTCCGTGAGTTTAATTCTTGGATAACCAGACGGGCATCGTGGCCTGGTGGCCAAGGCTCTCGCTTCACACAGCGAGGGTCTGGGTTCGATTCCCAGCGAGGGTAGAAACATTGGGCGTGTTTCTTTACACCAGTTGTCTATGTTCACCCATCAGTAAAATAGGTACCTGGGAGTTAGTAGACTGGTGTGGGTCGCATCCTGGGACAAAACTGACCTGATTTACCCAAAATGCTCTGCATAAGAAGGGCTTTCTATATAGTAGTATATCATTGATGTCAGCTAGGCCTGTATACCTTGTACATGTACTTGTAGTAAATAAAGATATTATTTCAATTGTAGGATAGTTGTGTTCTGATGCTGCATGCAGGCGTTGTTCAGGTTGCTGCATCTGCTGGCATGTGTTGGTTGAGGCGTGTTTCGAGGGTCTCAAATACTTCTATTTCGTATCCCCAGCAGGGAATAGCGTCAACATCTGTGTGGACCATTTCAGAGTACGAAACTTAAGTGTTGGAGGTAGTCATTGATGGAGACGCTTGTGGCAGTGGCGACTTTTGAATTTTGCTTAGGATGAGTGCTAGACATTTATGGGGGAACACTGACAATTAGGAAAGACGATGAATTTGCGTGAACTCGTTATCACTGCGTGGAGACTTAGAGTTGGAAATGCATTTCTTGCAATCTGCAATGAAGAAGGTAGGGAAATGGAGTTTAAACATGTTGCATTTATAAAGGGACAATTTCAGCTAGGAACTTTGGGCTACAAATACAGAAGACTCTTGGGAAAATACCTTTTATATCTCATTTGTTTTTGGTGTCCTAGCTGAAGTGAATGAGATCGCTTTTGTTAACAGGTTTTCTGTGGATTTTGAGAGTGAAGATGTCGAGGAACAGAAGATGGTCGTTGATTTCCTCTTCCAAAGTATACTGGAGGCTCAACTCCATTGAGCTTTATAAAGTAGGGTAGCAGAAAGATATACGTCATGAAATACTTTTTTCCAGTCTTAAGGTCTACATATACAATGTCAAGATTAGGTACGATTGGACCCTGAAGGCCTTGAATCAATAATGCCGTTTGTTAGCAGTAAAGAGGTGGGTCCAGGAGTTATGGTTGCATATATATACCCAACACACGTTAAGAGTATGATTGTTATAAATATACGGACAATAAATTTAAGTAAATGAACACATTTATAGCGTTTGCATATTTATTTAGGCTATGTTTCTTTGTCAAATGTGTCCATTTATTTAAACATATATTGAGCCAAAACCTGATCAGGCACGCGAAGACACAAAAGACATTCAGAGGAACTGATGGGGAAGGAAGTTGAAACATTGTATGGACCTATGAGATTAATCGGGATTTTTGTCAATAGTCATACACACTCATTCACTCAAGTTAAAATTCCACATAAAATACACAAGAAAACGGTTTAAGAAATCAGGAAGCGGGGTCACAAGCCAACACCTAACCCGGACATAAAAATGGGCGAGTACACGTACGTACGTCACACACACACACACACACACACACACACACACACACACACACACACACACATGGTGGCATGGTGGCTAGCGCTCTTGCTTCACGCACGGAGGGCCCGGGTTCAATTCCCGGCGGGGCCGAAACATTTCGAAGTGTTTCGTTACACAAACACACACATAAAACAGGCCTAGTGTCTAATCGACATGTGCCTAGGACAAAATGGTAACTAACACACGGCACAGCCCCGGTGGCCTGGTGGCTAAAGCTCTCGCTTCACACACGGAGGGCCCGGGTTCAATTCCCGGCGGGGCGGAAACATTTCGAAGTGTTTCCTTACACACACATACAACAGGCCTAGTGTCTAATCGACATGTGCCTAGGACAAAATGGTAACTAACTCGCATGATTGAGAAAAAATAAATCAGATGAGGACCAAGCAGAACTACAAAGGGATCTGGACAGGCTGCAGGCCTGGTCCAGAAACTGAAGTTCAACCCCACCAAGTGCAAAGTCATGAAGATTGGGGAAGGGCAAAGAAGACCGCAGACGGAGTACAGTCTAAGGGGGCTAGATACCACAAACCTCACTCAAGGAAAAGGATCTTGGGGTGAGTATAACACCTGTCACATCTGAGGCGCACATCAACCAAATAACTGCTGCACCATATGGGCGCCTAGCAAACCTAAGAATAGCATTCCGACATCTCGATAAGGAATCGTTCAGGACTCTGTACATATTGTATGTCAGGCCTATATTAGAGTGTGCAACACCAGTTTGGAACCCATACCTAGCCAAGCACGTAAGGAAATTAGAGAAAGTGCAAAGGTTTGCAACAAGACTAGTCCCGGAGCTAAGGGGCATGTCCTACGAGGAGAGGTTAAGGGAAGTCGACCTGACGACACTGGAGGACAGGAGAGATAGGGAGGATATGATAAAGACATATAAAATAATGAGAAGAATTAACAAGGTGGACAGACAGGATGTTCCAGAGATGGGACACATCAATAAGGGATCACAGTTGGAAGTTGAAGACTCAGATGAATCACAGGGATGTTAGGAAGTATTTCTTCAGTCACAGAGTTGTCAGGAAGTGGAATGGTCTGGGAAGTGATGTAGTAGAGGCAGGATCCATACATAGTTTTAAGAAGAGGTATGATAAAGTTCATGGAGCAGGAAGTGACCTAGTAGCGACCAGTGAAGAGGCGGGGCCAAGAGATGTGACTCGACCCCTGCAACCACAACTAGGTGTGTACACACACCGACACGCGCGCACATCTGCCCTTTCTTCGTGTGACTCTTGCAAGAATTTTTTTCCATGTGCAAGAATAAGTGTCTAGTAATCACAACAGTTGCTCAACGTGTTTAATAACAAGTTTACAACACCCGAAAAAAGTGTTGTATTCAGTGCTTGGTACAAGTGTCGAGTTACAACACCTGAGAGTCACTATTTCTACTTTGTTCAAACACATGCTACAAGCAGTAGCATTGTACACAAAAGTGGTCGTGTTTTAACACTTGATAAGTGGAAGCGTTACACCTAATAAATGGGGTAGCATTACAACACCTGTTAAAAGTGGCAGCATCACAACACCTGATAAAAGTGGCAGCATCACAACACCCGATAAAAGTGGCAGCATCACAACACCCGATAAAAGTGGCAGCATCACAACACCCGATAAAAGTGGCAGCATCACAACACCCGATAAAAGTGGCAGCATCACAACACCCGATAAAAGTGGCAGCATCACAACACCCGATAAAAGTGGCAGCATCACAACACCCGATAAAAGTAACAGCATCACAACACCCGATAAAAGTGGCAGCATCACAACACCTGATAATGTGGTAGCGTCACAACACCTGATAAAAGTGGCAGCATCACAACACCTGATAATGTGGCAGCATCACAACACCTGATAATGTGGCAGCATCACAACACCTGATAATGTGGCAGCATCACAACACCTGATAATGTGGTAGCATCACAACACCTGATAATGTGGCAGCATCACAACACCTGATACAATCAACTGAAACAAAACGTAGCGTTGCAAAATGAACGACAAAAATTTAGTCTATAAAAAAGGTGTTTCTTGGCGTCCCGACAATTTCAGGCTTCACCTTCAAATACTAACTGATCTAAATTTGCACCTGGTGACCTCGATGACAGCACGAGCAAGTGGTTCTCATCTGAAGCAATAATTATACTCTACAGCAAAAACATTTGTACACACTTGTTGTGTATAACCTCTCTATCTGTAGTGTATAACATTGAAATTTTATAAGGCAGCCGTTGAAGGAGCTTTACAAGGCAGCCGTTGAAGGAGCTTTACAAGGCAGCCGTTGAAGGAGCTTTACAAGGCAGACGTTGAAGGAGCTTTACAAGGCAGACGTTGAAGGAGCTTTACAAGGCAGACGTTGTAGAAGCTTTACAAGGCAGACGTTGTAGAAGCTTTACAATGCTAACGTTGGAGCTTTACACGGCAAACGTTGGAGCTTTACAAGGCAGACGTTGAAGGAGTTTTACAAGGCAGACGTTGAAGGAGTTTTACAAGGCAGACGTTGAAGGAGTTTTACAAGGCAGACGCTGAAAGAGTTTTACAAGGCAGACGCTGAAGGAGTTTTACAAGGCAGACGCTGAAAGAGCCTCACAAGGCAGACGTTGAAGGAGCTTTACAAGGCAGACGTTGAAAGAGCCTTACAAGGCAGGCGTTGAAGGAGCCTTACAAGGCAGACGCTGAAGGAGCTTTACAAGGCAGACGAAGGAGCTTTACAAGGCAGACGTTGAAGGAGCTTTACAAGGCAGACGTTGAAGGAGCTTTACAAGGCAGACGCTGAAGGAGTTTTACAAGGCAGACGTTGAAAGAGCCTTACAAGGCAGGCGTTGAAGGAGCTTTACAAGGCAGGCGTTGAAGGAGCTTTACAAGGCAGACGTTGAAGGAGCTTTACAAGGCAGACGTTCAAGGAGCTTTACAAGGCAGACGTTCAAGGAGCTTTACAAGGCAGACGTTCAAGGAACTTTACAAGGCAGACGTTCAAGGAACTTTACAAGGCAGACGTTCAAGGAACTTTACAAGGCAGACGTTCAAGAAACTTTACAAGGCAGACGTTCAAGAAACTTTACAAGGCAGACGTTCAAGGAACTTTACAAGGCAGACGTTCAAGGAACTTTACAAGGCAGACGTTCAAGGAACTTTACAAGGCAGACGTTCAAGGAACTTTACAAGGCAGACGTTCAAGGAACTTTACAAGGCAGACGTTCAAGGAACTTTACAAGGCAGACGTTCAAGGAACTTTACAAGGCAGACGTTCAAGGAACTTTACAAGGCAGACGTTCAAGGAACTTTACAAGGCAGACGTTCAAGGAACTTTACAAGGCAGACGTTCAAGGAACTTTACAAGGCAGACGTTCAAGGAACTTTACAAGGCAGACGTTCAAGGAACTTTACAAGGCAGACGTTCAAGGAACTTTACAAGGCAGACGTTCAAGGAACTTTACAAGGCAGACGTTCAAGGAACTTTACAAGGCAGACGTTCAAGGAACTTTACAAGGCAGACGTTCAAGGAACTTTACAAGGCAGACGTTCAAGGAACTTTACAAGGCAGACGTTCAAGGAACTTTACAAGGCAGACGTTCAAGGAACTTTACAAGGCAGACGTTGTTGAAGTTTTACACAATAACGATGTTAGAAAAGTTTGACAAAGCCTTGACGGTAAGTAAAGTGTTCGCAGTAAAGGTAGGCCTTCAGGGCAGCCTCGCCACAACACTTCCTTTTATAACCCGAATATTTCCCCAAGGTAATAAGCTATTTCCTGTCGTAACACTCCCAGCTGATAATGAAAGCAATTGCACACATGTGCACACACGTACACAAGCACGCACACGCAATAACCCAAGGTCACAATTACAGATTCAGAAGACGTATGAATGATGTCTGAATATCCATAACCACTTATAATTACCCATTCATAGCTATCTATAATCTTTAAGCAGACCCAGTAATTGAGATGCTCGACTGTACTTATACACACAGTGAAGGTTCTCTGAGTATTCTCCAGTTTCTAATTTCGCTTGCCTTGAAAGGGGCTGTTAGTGTACAGCAGTATTTCAGCCTAGAGAGAAAAAGTAACTTAAAGAGGATCAATACTGGCTTGGCATCATTTGATTTGAAGGTTTTCGTTATCCGTCTTATCACTTTCCTTGCAGTTGTGACAATGATAATGTTTTCTTTGAAAGTGAGATCCTCTGACATCATAACAAAGTCCTTCACATTAGTCTTTCGCTCTACTGTGTGGTTGGAATTTGTTTTATACTCCGATCTATCTTTTATTACCTCAAGTTTTCCATAACGAAGTACGTAATTAAAATTTGTCCTCGTTGAACTTCCTACGGCCCAATGGACGACTTGGTTTATATCCACTTGGAGATTTACGGTGTTTTCAATAGATGACACTTTCGTGCAAATTCTAATATCATCAACAAAGGAAGACACGAACTAGGGTTTACAACTTTACATCTTTGTCTATATCAGATATGAGGATGAGAAAAAGGATAGGGACAAGTATTGAACATTGTGAAATGGAGTTTTTCATTGCTTAACTGTGTTCTATTGGTTAGAAAGTTAAAGATCCATCTGTGCACTTTTTCAGTCATTCCTTTAGTAGGTATTTTGTGTGATGTTACACCATGATGGCACTTGTCGAAGGCTTTCACAGTGTGTATAGTACTTCTGCATTTCGTTTGTCCTCCAGTGCATCCAAGATTATGTCATAGTGGTCTACAGTAGTTGAGAGAGGCAGGAGCGACCTGCTGTAAACCCATGTTGCCCTGTTGTGCAACTGTTGGAAATTCAAGTGGTTGGCGATCTTGCTTCTTAGGACCCTTTCAAAGATTTTTATGATGTGGAATGTCGGTGCTATCGGTCTATAATTCTTTGCTACTGATTTGCTGCCCCCTTTATGGAGTGGAGTTATATCAGTTTTTTTTAGTGATTGTGGGATGACCCCATGTTTAAGCTCCCTCTCCATAGAATACTTAAGACATTCAAAAGGAGTTTCTTGCAGTTCTTGATGAACACAGTTCCAAGAGTCTGGGCGTGAGGCAGAGTACATGGACAGGTCGTCAATAGCGTTTCCAAAGTCCAGTGGTGTTAGGGTTAGGTCAGAAATTTTGGAGATACTGACAAGATTTTGAGTCTTGGTCATAAAAGTTCATTCAAATTAGCTACCTGTAGTCTGATTAATGGCTCGCTAAACACAAGTAATACTGAGATTTCGATATCTCGCTCATTTCTTTGCTGTCATCAGTGTAAGTTATCTCGTTTAAGCAAAGGCCTGATACTGCATCTGGTTTTTGCCTTGGATTTGGCATATGAAAATAAATATTTGGTATTTTTTTAAATTCCAATAACTGCTTTAAGTTCCTTCTGTTTCTCCTGGATCCTGCAGGATTCATTTAACTTAAATTCAATATTTTATATTTCCTTAGTGCTTACTTCCGCATTTCAGATAGACTGGCTTCCTAGAGAAGCTCTGAGATTCTTCGCCTTCGTCTGTAGGGGAAGCGTCTCTCTTTCTAGTTTACATCTTATCTTTTTTTCTTAGGGAAATGTGCCTTGGGCATACCTCAAATACCAAAGAGTTGGTCCTTTCTAGGCACTTGTTTAAATCCATGCTAAGATATCTTCCCAGCAGGTTTCGTTAAGGACATGATTAATTTCATCCCAGTGGGAGTTCTTGTTGTTAAAGTTGAATTTGGTGAAGGCATTCTCATAACTAATCACGTTTTTTCTGGTCAGGACACTTGTGCATGTAAGTCTGAACTTATATCGGGTTGTGATCCGAATTGCCTTCGATACTGTTATATTTCGTACTAGGTCGTTATTATTTGTGAAAATAAGGTCAAGTGTATTTTCCAGTCTTGTTGGCTCCAGTATTTGCTGGCTTAAGAAGAATTGAGTTTTATTCGCTTTTAATTTTCAGTGCCAATATTTAACTGAATTACAAACTTGTGCCGCACTTTCCACTATTCCCATTGCGTACATTGAGGTTCAGAGATCAGGAGTTATACAATACAGGGATACCTTTTTCGGATCACGCAGCGACCGAAATATCCCGTTTATTTACGCCTATCTTCTACCTGTACAAGTCTTTGTGATACAGCATAGTAGTTCTTTAACTATAATATAGTCTTTTCTTTAATACTTAGTGCCTACTGCATAGAAATAAAGCACATGTGGAAGTAGTGAAGAGAATGAGTAAGGTATATACACCGAAAGGTGTGGGAGGGAAGAAAGCAGTTGAGGAGTGTGTGGAGGTGGAAGACGCGTGACACCTGGACTCGTCACAGTAACCCAACACTAAAGTATAACCACCTTCCTCACCTCAAGTTCCATCACAGTCATAATATCCAATATTCTCATTCTCACTCTACTCTGCCTGTCTGTCTGTCCATCTGTCTGTTCTCTCTCATACAGCAGCTATATTGACTTGTACAAAAATTAAAACTCGAGTTTTACATTATAAACTAAACTGTTTACCATGCTAATGGCACTAAAGTTAACTTATGATAATGAGCTCAACCCCTTAATCATTACTGATTATATGTAACGGCTGAATGCACTTAATATATCTACCAAGGTAGATATATTAAAAAATCAGAACGAAATTAAGTAATGTACGATGCTTAAGAATGCCATCTCATAACGAATTATTCCTACATAATAAAAGTGATAATTTACCCAAATAAAGTACTATATACTTTGAATTAAATTGAATATAGCTTTAGTCTGTCACGCATTAAAAATAGTACCTGTATTAGGAAAAGTAAATAATGAATCAATGTCATATGAATGTAGTTAGAAGACTGAATACATATATAACACAATATGAACATATATAAGCACATTAACGAAGCAACTTGCAATGAAAACACTGATGTTGCAGTAGCCAAGCTTATGATTGGTTACAAGTATTTCTGGCAATTTGACATATATGTAC
The DNA here is from genome assembly GCA_009830355.1 of Cherax destructor. Lineage (NCBI taxonomy): Eukaryota > Metazoa > Arthropoda > Malacostraca > Decapoda > Parastacidae > Cherax > Cherax destructor. The sequence continues at coordinate 80,906 of WNWK01002331.1, read as the reverse complement.
ACAGATGATCAAACTAAACGTAAAGCATGAGGTCAATCTTATGATCACTTTCTTAAACTACTTGGCTGTCCACTTATTGGGGAATACAGACACACAATTTGATATGTCAAAATATCTTAGTAAAAATAAGGCAAGTAGATACCCAGACGCACTCCTGTTACCCTTCTGTAACCTAGATCCTTGTCCTTTCGTGTATCCGCATTCTCTTGAACTACCGTCCACTGGATGGCTATAGGGATTACAATAACTTAGCCGCTTAAAGTGCTGACTTGAAGCGAACCATAAAACTGTACAAAGGACTTCCAGACTATTGTGAGTCGCATCCTAAGGGGCCAGTATTTGAAACGAGCTGAGGTATAACAACAGCTCTTAGCCTGTAAAACTGGTGTAAAAAAAATGTGGCAAGGATGATAAATGTTGAAACGGCGAGCAAATGCAAGACAAGAAACACCTCAAGAGACCACCATAATTCGATAAATATAGGACAGACCAAGTCAAGAGGATACCCCGCAGCCAGGCCCTAGGCCAGACTTGTCTGACAAAGACAGAGAATCTCAAACAGAAAGACAGATCATGGCAGCAAGTCAAGAAGACGTACGTAAAAACGTAAGATACGCTCAAACAATAAGAGGATAGACCTCATTACAAGGTCAAGGTGTCAGTGGAGGAAATGGGAGCAGAGCACTGAGGCACCGCCACTTTATTTTCCACTAGTGTTTACAAGAAGCCTGTCTTCAAACCGTACACAACTCACATTCGCTTTCCAACGAATTAGCCACGACGGTGTGTTTACCCTGCACCCTCCTCCCCGTTAATGCAGTTATACATACGTAAATTTAGGTCAATGCTAAAATAGCGTAATGCAACTCAACCTAAAATCAAACTTATTAGACATGATTTGTAGAGACTCATTCAGAGATACACAAACGTAAAAGTTAAAAAGTGCATCTTTATTCGTCGGTGTTGATTGGTTTGTTGGTCTTCAACTGTCCCATGAAAGCCAGTGCAACCAAACCTTGTCACTATGTTGAGTACAACATTTAAAAACTTTATACTGCATTCAAAAATATATATGTTTACATCTTAACGTAATCAGTTTAAATGCAACAACTCAGCCCAACTGAAATCGATTAAATCTAGTCTCAACCAACATACACCTGCCTCCTGACAAGGCAGGTGTGGGACCGAAGATTTTATAAACTACCTAAAGAACTACTGAATAAATTTAATCATTTTTTATATGTATAATTTATCTTGCGAGAAACAAATCACGGGCAGTGCCAGCTTATTCTTCTAGTTGATAATAAAAAATTAAACCAGTAGCTATTCTCCATTCTCAAAACTGACTCGTCCAATCACGATGAGGGCATAAAAAATTATGTGACTCGATAAACATAAAACGTAAAACTTATTTTATTAGACCACTACTTTCATATCGACAAATGCCTCCATGAATCCACAGGTGATCAGTGAATGTCTCAGCAGCCATCTTGAATTGTTTAAATTCCTCAAGGGCGACAGTGGCGTTACTGTTTTCTGCTGAAAACAATTAAGCACCACAAAACATCAGGTTCACCCAAAAAAAATGTTTGGCAATCAAACTAACTCAGGGAGACATAATTAGTATTAACGATGGAAATGTAACCTATGCTCAACGTGTTTCCTAACGTGGTGTTCAATGTATAATTTCAAATGCTATACTCTTTATTTTAAATTAGGATTGGTTACATAAATCTATAAAAATGTATACCTAAGCAAGCAAAATAAGAAAAAACTTTCAAAACTTTCAAATCGGAGCATTTATCAGTGATTATGCGAGCCGAGAGTCAGGAGAAATTAATGGGAGCTAAACAAAAACAAAGTCACAGAGACGTTAATAGGTCCATGTTCAGTTTCAGAATAACATCCTGAAAAAAAACAGACTTCAAAATTATAATAAAGGGGAAGGGTACTTAAAGCACTGCTTTTTATAATCACAAATAGGCAATCGCAAACACCACACCAGCTGCACGCCCACTCTCGCCTCGAACACCATTTTCTCATGCATCGACTGCAGCCCACTGCTCCCAACACTTATGGAAAACATGTAGCTGTGGACGGCCCCAGCCACGCCTACACTTATTTTTGTAGCTGATTAGCTTTACATTGGGTTGTCTGCAGTAGGTAAAGACGTGATACGTAGCCAGCACATTTTTAGTACATCTAGAACTAAAATTTGGTTATATCTACATGAACTCATGATGCGTACTAATAGATATCTGTTGGTGCACGAGCTAGAGACATATGGCTCTAAGAATAGTCTACGGTAGTTCTTTGTGTATTTTTTTTTATTAATGCTGCTTGTTTTCTATCATACATCAGAAAGAGAATGTGAGGAAAAAATCGATAATGTTAACATTACATACATGGGGAAGTGATAAACCCGTAGGAGTCGTATACCGTTTGGGAAATGGGATATAATGAGGCTCAATCCACGGACAGGCTTTCTAACAGCTCTGAGAACATTAGTCTGTCAGGCATCATTACCACAGGTCTTAGTGATCATTTCATCATTTACTGCACCAGGAAAATCACTAGGAAACGGATAGGTCTACACAGGACAATACAAATGAGGTCAACTAGAAACTACAGTAAAGAAACACTGGTAAATATGCTACACAATTGTGACTGGACAGTGATAAGTTGCACGGACGTAAATGATGCCTGGGAAAAATTCAAAACAATGTTCACTGCCATCCTTGATAATATTGCACCAGTTAAAGAGGTTAGGATTAAACGGAGAACCGAACCCTGGATGACTACTGAGATATTAGATATGAAATTCAGAGACCAATTGCTAAAAAGATTTAAGGCAAACAGACAGGATATTGCAGCGCTAAATGAATTCCAAAGGGTGAGGAACAGAGTGCAGAGGCTTGTAAAAGGAGTAAAGGCAAGGAACTATTGCTCAAAAATCGAGGAGTACAATACCCCCAGAAAGCTCTGGCAACAACTAAAACTGTTGGGGTATAGCCATAAACCCGTAGATAGATCTAACATAGTACTAATATCGATAACGACGTATGCCAAGAAACAACTAAAGTGACAAATTGTTTTAATTCATACTACACAACTGTCGCATTCAACACCATTAAGTAAACTACCGGCTGCATCAAATACCTTTAACACAGACTCTGATAAGTTTAAAACATACTATACCAATAAAGGGGTAACCCCAAACAGTTGTCAACTAGTAAGTGTATCTTATGACTTCGTGCAAAAAGAACTAAGCAGGTTAAACCCAACTAAGAGCACAGGCCCAGATAACATCCCGTCTAAGTTTCTAAAAGATGGTGCCTCTGAACTGACAATTGCTCACATAATAAATTTGTCCGTCACCACTAATACTGTACCGGAGGGGTTCAAGGAGGCTAGAGTTACTTTTTTTATCTTCAAGAAAAATAGTAGGTCTGACGTCAGCAGTTATAGGCCTGTTAGTGTAATATACAAAATTCTAGAGAGGGCGGTATACTGTCAAGTAGTTAAGTATCTTAATGAGAACATTCTTCATAATTACCAATTAGGCTTAAGGAGATTTTACTCAACCGACACCTTCCTAATTAATCTGATGGATTACATGAGAACTGAAATGTCGATAGGGAACCTCATAGGAATGGTAACTTTAGACTTGCAAAAGGCCTTCGATACTGTCAACCACAATATATTATGTAAGAAACTTCAAGCTATCGGCATAGGTTCCATAGACTGGTTTAAGTCCTATCTTAGCAACAGGAAACAAATTGTCAAAATCAACAAAACAGAATCAGAACCTCTGCTGATAGCATGTGGAGTTCCCCAAGGAAGTATTCTGGGTCCCTTATTATTTCTATGTTATGTAAACGACATGCCCATCAGTGGCAAGTGCAAACTCCTACTGTATGCGGATGACAGTGCTCTGTTAGTGTCAGGTAAAGACCCACAAGATATAGCTGATGTAATAACACTGGAACTGGAGTCCTGCAGCAAATGATTAGTAGACAAACTATCGTTACACCTCGGGAAAACGGAAGCCACACTCTTTGGCATGAAACAAACTGAGTAGGGTAAAAAATTTTAATGTCCGGTGTAATGAGGATCCCATCACTTCGGTTTCCTCAGCAAAATATCTGGGAATTCCCTTTGACCCATACATGTCAGGAGAATTGATAGGGAACAATGTAGTAAAGAAAGCGAATGTCAGACTGAAGTTCCTCTACAGACAAGCACAGTCTCTACCTACTGAGGGTCGCAGGACCCTATGTCTAACCCTTATATACAATGTCATATGGACTACGCTTGCTCTTCATGGTACTCTGCCTTGACAAAAAACTGAAAGATAGACTGCAAATCACCCAGAACAAAATGGTAAGATTCATCCTGGACCTGGGTCCAAGAGAGCATGTAGGCCAGGATGAATTACAACAATTGGACATGCTGAATGTTGAAGACAGTAAAACAACTTAAGTTAAATCAAGTTTATAAAACTGCTCGCAAACAGTGTCCAGAATATCTTGCTGCCAATTTTGTCAAGGCTGAGAACCAAAGCAATAAAGTACTAGGGGGAGAGAGCACAACTTTGTAGTACCCACAGACAGTGACCAGGCTTAAAACACCTTTTATTGTACAGCAATAAAGGAATGGAACAGACTGCCTGCACATGTCAAAGCCAGTTACAGCATGAATCAGTTCAAGAAGAGAGCCAAAAGGTGTGTAATGAATGTAGCGACAGAAAGGGAGATTTTTTTTTTTTAGCCAACACACACAAATATAAATACGTAACACATTTTACTTTATTACTAATATATCTGCTTTAAAGTATAATAAAAAGTTATCCTATTTTTTAATAAGGTATTAAAAGGACCCCAATGGAAAAAATCACTATGACTGACTTTTTTGGGTTAACCTAGGTTCTCTACACATTTGCTGCTATGTATGATAATTCTATGTAACTGTATCTGTGTATACCTGAATAAACACACAATTGCCCTCCTAAGGCACAAAACTGGCTGTCCACTATATATTGTATATTTTTCATATACATGTCAAGTACGTTATATTACTTTACGTCAATGTAAATTATACAAAATAAACTAATTCAACAAGACGTAAAAAAATGAGATAAGCCTAACTGGGGAGTATGTTGTCGTGATGTGACAGCAACAATTGTAAACAAAACTCTGTGATTCGTACATCGGAAACCCAACGTTTTGGCATAGTGACGACGTAGATTTATTATCTATATATAATTAATCTATAAACACGTTTTCTTAAGACTAAAACGAATACAGAAGAGCAGGAAGCAGGCTAGACGGGCGCTTGTACCTACCTGTGTGAGCGCGCGTTGTTGCTGACCACTTCCGCCCACCACAGGGCATGACCGCACCCCTTAACTCTTTACTTTTATCATCTGTCCTGGCTTTTTTTTCATTTCTTCCTTTTCTACCACTCATTTTTTCCCCTTTCGGTGCATCATTCCACTCATTATCTATTTCCTTTCCCATTCTTCCCCAAAATAATCCTACAGAATCCACAAAAAATTAGTAGAACAGAAAAAAACAAGGGTGATTGACCTGCCCAAGCAACCGCAACTTTCCCAACTAAGTTAATTAAGTTCATTTACACAAATTACCGAGAGAGAACAAAAACGAAGGTATAAAAATAAGAAAAAACCTACTGAAGAAATAGGAATACATTCACATTAACAAAATCAAACTCCTTATAGGGGTGGACCGTATGCCAGCGGAAGGCCTCGGTCATATGACCAAAAGTTCCAGTGGCGGGTGATCATGACTAGGATTCATGTCAGGAAACGATAGTCATGTTTCCTGACGAATCTTACCTAATCTAACCTTTAAAGTACAGTAGGAATCAATGTTTAAAAATCCGGTGCACGTGAAAATTTCCAACTTCATTATCTCCTAGGAAATTTAAAAAAGTTATCCCATTTTTTGTGTGTGTAATTCATCCTTAGGAAAGCTGAACTACTCTTCAGGTGGTCCGGTACAATAAAATGCATCTTAGTTTTTTCATGAACTCTTCCCACCATTAAAGTCAGATACCTGGAGGGTATTGAATATTAAAACAAATTTCAGTCTTCGAAAACGTATTTTACAGCGATGTCCAAGGATTAATGTTTAGCATGGTGGTATTAATGGATAGTGATCGTGCGAATATGCGAAGTGTGTGAGCAATTGGCAGACTGAATGGGGGTCAAGCAATGGGGACTAAGACTGAGATGTTGAAAGTAACAGATGAAGCAAAACACCTGGAACTAATCCAGCCTACAAAACTTCTAGCTCAGGCCAGTAGATGGCTTGAACCTGCCTAGCATGGGCCAATAACTCCTTTCTTATGCAGTGCTCCTTCTTTCTTATGTTTCCAGACAATCTTGTCCTGAATTCTGAAAGGGTTAACCATATTTTGTCACTTAAGAACACGAATGAAGGAACACTGCAGTAGGCCTATTGCTTATGCAAGGCAAGCACAGCTCACACCCTCATATACCGGTCCATCCTACTGTACATAAAGCTACCAAAAGTTCTCGCCCCATTGATGCTACCTGGGAGTTTGTTCCACTCATCTACAACTCTACTGCCAAACTGGTACTTTCCTACATGCTTTCTAAATCTAAAGCACTCCAACTTAAATCCATTATTAAGAGTCCTGTCTTGGTTAGATACTTTCAGCACATTATATATATCTTCTTTATTTATTCCTGTTTTTCCATTTCTACAATTCAATTTATCTGCCTTAATCTAAGCTTATCCTAGAGAGTGCAAATTCAGTGTATTTAACCTGTGTTTAAAGGAAAGGTTTTTAATAAATGGGATCAATTTTGTCATCCTCTACATTTTAAAGCACATTTATATCCATTCGGTAACATGGAGACCAGAGCTGAGCAGTGTGATCTAGATGTGGCCTTATTATAGACAAAAATTTGAAGTACAACCTTAGGACTTCTATTATTTATACTTCTTGATATGAAGCCATGAATTCTATAGTTGTATTGTGTTTATGTATGCACTGTTGTCTTGGCTTAAATTTCTGCTAACCAGGACTCTTAAATCTTTTTTTTTACATTCAGTTTGAATAAGCTCTACATTATTTATCATATAAATACTACCATAGTTATTTTCTTTTCCTAAGTTTAGAACTTTACATTTGCCAGCACTGAACCTCATCTACTCTCTCTCCAACCACATAACCTAACCAGATCATTCTGTAGCTTTATGGTGTCATCAGAAATGATCTGAACCTATTTTAGTATTACTAACAAAACTTAAGTACTTATGTGGCTATTTATTCCCCTCATCTATGTCATTTATGTAGATTGTTAACAAGGGTCCTAATACTGACCCATTTATGCACATTTACAGTTTGTTATTGGTCAGCTATGACTCAACCCGAGAGATTTTCTCTATACAGTGGTACCTTGGTTTTCGTACAGCTCCCAACTCGAACAATTATGTAAGTGTATTATTGCAAGTGCTTTTGTAAGTGTATTTTTGGGGGTCTGAAACGGACAAATCTAATTTACACTTGTCCTTATGGGAACAAATTTGTTTGGTAACGGCGCTCGAACAGCATTCTGGAATGAATTATCGATGAAAACCGAGGTACCACTGTATGTATATGTGATACTACAGTACTTTCTTCATCAGTCTCCTGTGTGGGACTCAATCCAAGACCTTAATGAAGTTCACATATACGTACAATATTATATTTTATATCTTGGTCTACTGCTTTAAATACCTTAGTGAAAGAGGTTAGTAAATTTGTATGGTATAAATGCACCTTTGCAATACTGTGTTGAGATTCATTGATCAATTTATGTCTTTCAATTAGGGTTTGGCTAATTGGTCTATAAACTGAAGTTAAGGACCTATCTTCTGCCCTGTAAATGGGTATCATATTTGCCATTTTCCACTGTCTGGTATAATATCCATTTGTAGTGATCTGTTGAAGAGACTAGCTAATGGTTTTCTAAGTTCCTCATTACATTCCTTTAGTACCTTTGAAAAGGCTCATAAGAACTGGGTGACTTATTTGGTTTCAGTCTCTCATGTTTTCCAAGAACCATGTCACTAGTGACTTCGATCTTCCATAATTTATTCCCGTCCAGACCTGCATAATTATTGATCTCCAGGATTTCACGTGAATCTTCTTGTGTAAAAAACAGGAAATACGTGTTAAAATGGTGCATTTTTCTGTCACTAACAGTAAGTTGGCATGAACTACATTTAAGTGGGCCGATCTTTTCTTTATTTGTTTTTCTTCTTGTTTTATGAAAACAATCTATAGGTTTAATCAACCCTTCTAACTAAATATGTACGTATATCAATAAAAATTTAAGCCTTTGGCAGTAGAAAATGCCACTCAGGAAAAAACATATCTTAAGCCAGTATACCTGAAAATAAACCTAAAACTGTGATTGATATTGGTGGGTAGCATAAAAATTTATGGTACTATTGGTATCGGCCTAAAACTGGGTACTGGTATTGGCAAAAAATTTTGGTATCATCCCATCCATATCTCTTAGATCAGTTTTTTATTCCCTTTCAATCTTATTTTTGTATTTTGGCTTTCCCTATTCTGTTTTTTTGGACTTCTTTTTTAAATTGAATATACTAGTTAATAATGTCATTATTCATCCATTTAGAGTTTAAAGCTGATCGGAAAAGGCAGTCTCCACTTATTGCATGGACACTAATTTGATAAAATTTACAAATTAAATCTTACATAGCCAAAAATCAATGCAAATCTTCCTTTGAGCAAAGCCGATCATCACTGAAATTTTGAAAATTATCAGATTAGGAATTCTCAAGTAACTGCTTTAAGTTTATTAATTATGTAAGTAAACTAGCAAATCTGAATTTACAAAGCCTTATATTATCGAGTACTATCTTGTCCATAAGATGCATCAGCCATTAACCCATTCACTGTCCCACATAGATCTATGTCACTGATGCCAGTGTTGCCCACAGTTCTACATTGGCCTAGACATGAAGGAATTGGGCTTGTGTGGCTAGTATGCACAGTTTAAAAAATCCAGCCCCAAGCAATGATTGATGTGAAAAGCAACTTTTTTACTTTGTGTCTGGTTTAAAATAGTGACTGCGATGTTTTCTAGGATATTTCTTATCATTTTAATGGCTGTTTCTTGGTATCATTTAATAGGATGGAATACATACGTACTGTTGAAACTGAGATGATTTTGGTTGGTTTCAGGGCTCAAAGTGGCAGAAATATTCTAGTTTTTTTTTTTTTTTTACAATTTTGAAAAGTATGGGTAGTGCCCTGCCCCCTCATCTGTCTTATGGGTCTTTACCAGGCCTGCTTCAATTATTGGGATGGCCTAAACCATGACCAATCATTCTTGATTAAATTTCATTATCCAAGAAATAGGGTAAAACTTTGATTTTTTGTAAGATGGATTCAATATGAAGGACAAGTGTTATATATGAGAGGCCTGGGGACATGATTAATGAATTGAGGAAAGGTTGTTGTAGTGGCAAGAATGCCTAGATTGTTTATTTTGGATTATTTTTAAAATGAAATTTAATTTTGTGTAAAACTGACCAAATTATCAGAATTCTATGCACATTATAGGGTAATTCTGAATAGGCAGTTTCTTGTTATGAATCAATAAAATGGAAATCATACTAGAAAAGTAGCTAAAAAATTTATCAATTTGAGCATTGTAATTGCTTTAAATATGACTCAAAGTCAACAAAATTGCCAATGCGTAAATTACACCCAGCCCGCCCAATTTGTGCTTGCATAATTTTGTAAGTTTTCCATCAAATTTTGTGTTTTTGGTGTCATTTCCTTCAGAAAAAGTTTCTACCTTTCCAGAAGATCATTTTTAAATTGCTACATTGGTTAACGATGGTCCCCAAACTCGCCCTTTTATGTAAGTTTATTTTTTTAAATGGTTTTGTAAGTGTATTTTTAGGGGTCTAAAAGGACTAGTCTATTTTACATTATTCCTTATGGGGATAAATTCGTTTGGTAATGGCACTTGAACAGCATTCTTGAACGAAAAAATATCGTTAACCGAGGTACCACTGTACTTTTAATTTTAAGAGTCATGTCATTGAAAGGGGTTTACAACTGACACCACCTTTAAGATGCATACTCAAAGTTACTTCAAGGAAAGAGTAGTGGACCATTTTAAAAGTAAAATTGGTTCCTGCATACTTCAATAATACTCTCAACCTTCTAAGTACGATGCATCAATAACGAAAAATTTTGAAGATAAGAAAAGTTTTCCAAGTTATCACATGAAAACCAAAAATCAGGAATTGTCTACATAAAATTTATCAAAGAACATCTGCAAATAGTAATAGTAGCATGAACGTTTTCCTAATTACAATACACCAATGTGAAGCTGATCTGACTAGGCTCTCAAGATATGTAATACAGTGGACCCCCGGCTAATGAAAGGTTTAGATAATGAAAAAAAATCGCTTAACGAAAGCTTTTTTCGCTCTCGGATAGCGAAAAAAGCTCGGATAGCGAAACGTATTAGACCTGTCTGCCTGCTCCGCGCCTGCGCAGGACGCCCGCCAGTGAAGCGTTGTTTACCACTGAGAGAAGATTACCTAGCGCGCTCTTTCAAACATTCACAATACATTTGGTGTCTTTTTTGGTGGTATATAGTGATTGTCACTGTGAAATAAGTCACCATGGGTCCAAAGAAGCTTCCTAGTGGCACCCCAGTGGTAGCAGGAATGCAGGGAGTGTAGCAGGCATGCAGGGAGTGTAGCAGGCGTGCAGGGAGTGTAGCAGGCATGCAGGGAGTGTAGCAGGCGTGCAGGGAGTGTAGCAGGCGTGCAGGGAGTGTAGCAGGCGTGCAGGGAGTGTAGCAGGCGTGCAGGGAGTGTAGCAGGCGTGCAGGGAGTGTAGCAGGCGTGCAGGGAGTGTAGCAGGCGTGCAGGGAGTGTAGCAGGCGTGCAGGGAGTGTAGCAGGCGTGCAGGGAGTGTAGCAGGCGTGCAGGGAGTGTAGCAGGCGTGCAGGGAGTGTAGCAGGCGTGCAGGGAGTGTAGCAGGCGTGCAGGGAGTGTAGCAGGCGTGCAGGGAGTGTAGCAGGCGTGCAGGGAGTGTAGCAGGCGTGCAGGGAGTGTAGCAGGCGTGCAGGGAGTGTAGCAGGCGTGCAGGGAGTGTAGCAGGCGTGCAGGGAGTGTAGCAGGCGTGCAGGGAGTGTAGCAGGCGTGCAGGGAGTGTAGCAGGCGTGCAGGGAGTGTAGCAGGCGTGCAGGGAGTGTAGCAGGCATGCATTAAAAAAAAAAGAAGGGAAGTAACCCCAGAGAGGGACTTGTTACCTGAAGTCCTTTTGGAGGGGGATTCCCCTTCCAACCACTAACACCCTGCCCCTGTCATCCTCCCTATCTTCCAGATGCCTGCAAGTCTCTTCAATAAAGGTAAGTAAATGTTATTTATATTATATTTTGTGTGAATATTTTTTTGTGGAACGGATTAATTGTATTTACATTATTTCTTATGGGAAATAAGGGTTTGGATTACGAAAGGTTCGGGTTGGGAAATAGCTCCTGGAATGGATTAATTTCGTTAACCGGTGGTCCACTGTATACATAAATGAAAACCTCTGCAAAATATTGAAATAAATTCTTTTCAATACTTTTTTCTGATATTATTTTACCAAATGCATTCATATTTTGTGCACATGTTTAATTTATGCATGTGTGGGAGACTAATATTCATTTGGTACAGACTGCCACAGAACTTTAAATACATTGGAACCTCGGTTTTCATATGCCCTAGTTTGTATGTAAAACTATAGTTATTCTCTATAAAATGTATTTTTTGTTAATATTTTTGGGTGTCTGAAATGGATTAATTGTAATTACATTATTTCTTATGGGAAATATTAACAAAAAATACATTTTATAGAGAATATCTATACGTAGTTTTACATACAAACTAGGGCATATGAAAACCGAGGATCCACTGTAATTACAATTTTATTGAAGCTAACTTATACAGTGGTACCTCGACTTACGATATTTTTTCATTCCAGAATGCTGTTCAAGTGCCATTACCAAACGAATTTATCTCCTTAAGAAATGTTGTAAAATAGACTAGTCCTTTTAGACCCCCAAAATTACACTTACAAAAGCATTTAAAAAAATAAACTTACATAAAAGGGTGAGTTTGGGGACCATCGTAAGTCGAGGTACCACTGTAAATGCAGTTTATAAATTAATATTACTTATTAATTTTCTCTTAGTTTTTACCAAATGTATTAACAATCTGTCCCTTTTCAAGTTATGTAGCTGTGGAACATTCAAGTTTTTTTTTTTTTTTTGGTACAGATTGACAAAGAATTGCTGATTTAATAGTTATGAAGTTTTTAAAGCTGAATTATAAATATAATTTTTTCCTTCATTATTTTCACCATATGCATTGTTGATACTACCTGTGCCTTGTTGTAGCAGATGCAATGTGAGAGTGGAAGAGGGGGAGGCACTTCTGTTGCTGCTGCCCATGAAGTGTCATACGAAGGGAGAGTGAGAAAGAATGGAAGGGTAGAACTGCAATAGACAGAGGGAAGGGAAATAGACAAAGGTACAGTCATACCTCGGTTAACGATGGCGTCGGATAACGATAAATTCGGTTAGCGATACATTTTTACGTCAAAATATTGACTCCATTTACGATGATTGATTCGGTTTACGATATTCGTCCCGGACGCGTCCGCGTGGCGCCCAGCTGTGCGGGCACTCCAGGGAGCGTCAGTGTGCTATTGTTTATAAGCGAGAGCGACCACCACCCACTCCACCCACGCATTCATACCAGTATATTGTCATTATTCCACTGTTTTTAGTGCTTGCAACTGCTAAATAAGCTACCATGGGTCCAAAAAAAGCTCCTAGTGCCAAGCCTATCGTAAAGAGGCTCAGAAATACAGTAGAACTGAAGGAGATAATAGAAAAATATGAAAGTGGAGTGCGTATCACTGAGCTTGCCAGGCTGTATGGTAAAGCCTATTCTACCATCGCTACCATTGTGGCCAAGGAAAATACACGTAAAATCAAGGAAGCTGTTGTTGCGAAAAGTGCATATGTGATCACAAAACAGAGATCGCAAGTGCTGGAAAATGTGGAAAATTTGTTGTTGGTGTGGATCAACGAGAAACAGTTAGCAGGAGATAGTGTTTCGCAGGCAATAATATGTGAAAAAGCAAGGCAGTTGCATGATGATCTCGTTAAGAAAATGCCTGCAACGAGTGCTGAAGTAAGCGAATTTAAAGCCAGCAGAGGCTGGTTTAAAAATTTAAGAATTGAAGTGGCATACATAGTGTTGTGATGCATGGTGACGCAGCCAGTTGTGACAAAAGTGCGGCTGAAGAATATGTGCCTGAATTCCAGGGTTACATAGAGGCTAAAGAATTCCTCCCCCAACAAGTGTTTAATTGTGATGAAACAGGCCTGTTTTGGAAGAAAATTCCCAACAGGACCTTCATTACTCAGGAGGAAAAGGCACAGCCAGGACACAAGCCTATGAAAGACAGGCTAACTCTGATGCTTTGTGCTAATGCCAGTGGTGATTGCAAAGTGAAGCCTTTACTGGTGTATCATTCTGAAAATCCCCGAGTGTTTGGCAGATGCGGTATCACCAAGTCTAACTTGTGTGTGATGTGGAAGTCTAACAAAAAGGCATGGGTCACAAAGGACATTTTCTTTAAGAGTGGTTCAATGGCGTGTTGGTCCCAGTGTGAAGAAATATCTCCAGGAAAATAATTTGCCACTTAAGTGCCTCCTGATAATGGACAATGCTCCTTTTCATCCTCCAAACTTGGTAGAGAAAATTGTGGAGGACTTTAAATTCATCAAAGTGAAGTTCTTGCCCCCTAATACCACTCCTCTCCTCCAGCCCATGGACCAGCAGGTCATTTGCAATTTTAAAAAAACTCTACACCAAAGCAATGTTTCAAAAGTGCTTTGATGTGACCACAGACATGAATATAACCCTAAGAGACTTTTGGAAAAATCATTTCCATATCCTGCATTGTGTATACCTTATAGGTAAGGCTTGGGAGGGAGTGACTACCAGGACTTTGAACTCTGCCTGGAGAAAATTGTGGCCAGACTGTGTCCTAGAGAGGGATTTTGAAGGTTTTGGGGCTGAGCCTAAGAACCCTGAGCCTGAGCCTGTTGTGGAAGAAATTGTGGAACTGGGCAAGTCCATGGGGTTGGTGGTGAGGATGTGGAACAGTTGGTGGAGGAGCACAATGAAGAGCTAACCACTGAAGATCTGCAAGAGCTTCAACAGCAACTGCAACAAGAGACCACAGGTCAAGACAATGGTTCAGAGGAGGAGGAGGTGGAACAGAGATGGAAGAAGGTGCCTTCTTCAAGGATTAGGGAGATCTGTGCCAAATGGACTGATGTGCAAGGCTTTATGGATGAATATCACCCTAACCATGCTGTTGCAGGCTGTGCTGGCAACCTGTACAATGACACAGTGGTGTTTCATTTCAGGGATGTGTTAAAGAATCGCCAGACACAGAGCTCCCTGGACAGATTTTTGGTTAGAGAGGGGTCCAGTGACTCTCAACCTGGTCCTAGTGGCATTAAAAAGAAAAAGGCCAGTAACCCCAGAAAAGAACTTACCACCTGCAGTGTTAATGGAAGGGGATTCCCCTTCCCAACACTAGCATACTATACTCCATCCTTTCCCCTCCTCCCGTCCTCCACACATCAACAACTCTTCAATAAATGTAAGTGACATGTTATTGTACTATATTTACATGTATTTCTTTAATGTTCATTAAATTGTGTATTATTTAATGTCAAAAAGTTCTAAAAAATATTTTATTTTACTACTTTTGGAAGTCTGGAACGGATTAATTTTATTTCCATTATTTCTTATGGGGAAAATTGATTCGGATAACGATTGATTCGGTTACAGATACGCCCTCTCTGACGGATTAATATCGTTAACCGAGGTATGACTGTATTGCAATGGAGGGTGAGATGGGAAGGAGGGAGTTGGAACAGTAGATTTTTTTTTTGTTGTTAAAATTATAAATGAAATAAGACTAAGAATATGGGTGGGAACCCATCTCAGATTGCAACATGGATATAAAAGGGAAAATGAATTTTGAATTTCGAATATTCAAGTAACAAAATGTTTAAAACACAATATGGTTATAATTGGGAGACCTACTGTACAGTATTTGCCTTAATTGGATTATCTTATATAAAATCTTCATTATTCACTATTTTTTTTATTAACACATCGGCCGATTCCCACCAAGGCAGGGTGGCCCGAAAAAGAAAAACTTTCATCATCATTCACTCCATCACTGTCTTGCCAGAGGGGTGCTTTACACTCCAGTTATAAAACTGCAACATTAACACCCCTCCTTCAGAGTGCCGGCACTGTACTTCCCATCTCCAGAACTCAAGTCCGGCCTGCCGGTTTCCCTGAATCCCTTCATAAATGTTACTTTGCTCACACTCCAACAGCACGTCAAGTATTAAAAACCATATGCCTCCATTCACTCCTATCAAATACGCTCACACATGCTTGCTGGAAGTCCAAGCCCCTCGCACACAAAACTTCCTTTACCCCCTCCCTCCAACCTTTCCTAGGCCGACCCCTACCCCGCCTTCCCTCCACTACAGATTTATACACTCTCGAAGTCACTCTGTCTCGTTCCATTCTCTCTACATGTCCAAACCACCTCAACAACCCCTCCTCAGCTCTCTGAACAATCGTTTTGGTAATCCCGCACCTCCTCCTAATTTCCAAACTCCGAATTCTCTGCATTATATTCACACCACACATTGACCTCATTATTCACTAATGTATGCCTATACTATAGCATTTTGTTTAATGCAATAGCTAAAAAGTTAAAACACAAATTTGTAAAAACCTTTGTATGTAAATTAAGCCTACATAAATCAGTTTACAGTATTACTGTAGCATCATACTAATGTAGTAATAATACGAGTCAGACTATCAAAATAAGTGTTGTAGAGTTATTTGCTAGAATAAGAAACTATGGTACCAGACATTTTCTATTCATATGCTGCACATTAAAACTATGATAGCATTAAAGTAATTGTAATGGAGCCATGTAAATGCATTTGGTAGATCTCTATGGTCATGCACAGCAAAACACAATCCAAACACAGTGGAACTCCGGATTTCATATGCACCGAATATCGTACATTTCGGATTTAGACCTCTTTTTTGGGCAAAATTTTGGTCCGGATTTCGTACCTCCCCCCGGAAATCGTACGTATCAGACCCGTCCCGCCCAGGACGCCGCCACTCATGCGTACGTGTCTCAGTCTGGCTCTGTCACTGGTCGAGTGAGCATTACTTCACGCATTCATCCAAAACATTTCGTAATAATCCATTGTTTTTTTGTGCTTAACTATTGAGTGCGACTGCGAAATAAGCCACCATGGGCCCAAAGAAAGTTCCTAGTGCCAGCCCTTTGGTAAAGAAGGCAAGAAACATGATAGAATTCAAGAGAGAGATTGTAGAAAAATACGAAAGTGGCGTACGTTTAGCTGAGCTTGATACAAGCTGATATAAGCCGTCATTGTCATTAAAATACTTAATTACCAATAAACTGTTTACATAATCTGGGACTGTCAGTCTTATTTTCATTAAGGACCTTTAATCCTTTCCTCTAGGATGTGACTTGCAACATTCGACTAACACCTACGTACTTACTGCTAGGTTTATAGGGGCAGCAGGTGCAAGAAAACATACCCAATGTTTCAGCCATGCCAGTAGGTGATCCCTAGTCCCTAAGTGTGTGAGCTGACAATGCTATCAACCAAGCCACGAGTACCCGAGATATACCTATATGCGTAACTAAAGACATCCATACAAGTATTCAATGTTAAAATATTGGAATTCACATTGTAATTTGTGGGTATTTTATATAACATTTGTATTTTGCGTAATTTTATACAGTTGTAGTAATATGTACTATTATTGTTAAATACATGTATGTAAATTATTTATATTCAGACTTGAATCATGTAAACTTGCAATGAAATAAAATTATTATTATTATTATTATTATTACACACTCACAAAATTGACATTTTATGACGACCAAAGATATTCCAACAGCTTAATTGGGTAATCCTAGAAACCTAGATTATACCTATAATTAACTATATCAAAGGATACATATAACAATATTGCATTTATTACAACCACTGTATAATAGTTTGTATAAGTATATGCAGTAAACCCAAAGTTTAATTTTCTTACTCAAAATTATTAAATTTGATAAAGTGTACTACAGTAACATCATTAGGAAATACAATATAGCTATTTATTACCTTTTATGTTTGGGAAATAAGGAAAAGGAAAAATGTACACTACTGAGATGGGTCATACAGCAAATAAGAAAAAGATGGCTCTGATCCCATGGATCAAGAGTAATTGACCAGCATCATGGCACTAACTTGACCACAGTGGAAATAAGTCACTTGTCTGACTTTTTCGGGTTATCCTGGGTAATTTACACCATGTATGGTAATTGTACGTATGTGTACTTATATTTAATAACTTACTTAATGTTTTAAATATATTTAAGAAATTGTTAGGATAGCCCAGGTCATCACTATAAAATGTCACTTGTATTCATTATCTTGCGATATAATTTGTTACAAATAAAGTTAAAACAGAAATTACCTAAACGTATCGTAATTACCTTTTGTATTAGCTTAGCCAAACTGAAAAATTATGTTAGGCATTTATTATTATTGACCTATGAAAAAACTTGGCAAGACTAACTTTTCTGCGAAATTTCCTTTGCCAATCAGAATATTACCGTGGTGCATAGCAGGGAGGTGACAGCAGAAGGGCAGCATAAAGAGGGTCAAAGTTCCTCAGAGGAGGAGCACAACAACACTCACTCACCACGTCTTTGACACTACTGAGACACAACCTCAATGTTGTTGTTGATAACTGGTCCCATGGTTCATTATACTAGATTATTACTAAATATTATGGTTCATAATAATACTATGATACCAATGGTAATAATGTTCAATTAAAACACAATTTGGAGAGGAAAGTTGAACTGGTGTTTCTCCCCTCCCAGGACTATTATTATCAAGGAGTGACAACACTGTCACCCAAACAGTAATAAGAATTGTAAAATAATAATAATAATAATAATAATAATAATAATAATAATAATAACAATAATAATAATAATAACAATAGTAATAATTAATAATAATAATAATAATAAAATTAATAACAATAATTAGAAAACCTGCTAGGATGAGTTGAGTGCTAATTTAGTTGATAGTGTACAATATCAAAAATAATAATAATAATAATAATAATATCTTTATTTACTACAAGTACATGTACATGGTATACAGTCCTAGCTGGCATTAATGACACTACTATATAGAAAGCCGCTTGTTATGCTGAGCATTTCGGGCAAATTAGGTCAGTGTCCCAGGATGCGACCCAAACCAGTCGACTAACAATCCAGGTACCCATTTTACTGTTAGGTTTGATTAGGTTGCGCTACGTTAAGTAAGTTCATTTAGGTAATTACACATAAATGCAGTTAAACAAGTTTTGAGTAATTATAATCGTCAATGTGAGACATTGGCAGTTGCCAAGCATTGAAAGGTTTACAAGGGTTCAGGTATCTCTTGTATTGGTGTCTTATGAAGAGAAAACTGATTCGTTGAATCCGGGAATGGTTAGGTATTGGCGTAGGGAGTGCAGGTACTTCTGCTAAAGACTAAAGATTTTATTTCTTTGCAAAGTTTACAATGTGTGATTACAATTTTGATTTCTTAAGTACAGAGAAAGCCACTATCATACCGGTGCATTTCGGGCAGACTACTATCATTGATATAGAAGGGGTCATAGTTTGATGTCATTTTGTCTGAAAAGTAAATAGTAAGGGCTTGAAGTGACTATTTTTTTGTTCTCTGGACTGAATACATTAACTCCAGGCTGAGGGACTTGTTACCTCAGACTCCTGATCTTCACCATTCTTCTTTGTATTGGACTGATGAAACCACTTTATGGTGAAACGTTTACACAGTAAAGATACCTAAGTGTTGCACATGTGTCTTACTTTATGAAATTTGTTCTCTGGGTTTGTGGCGTAGGTGTCGAAGAATTAGCTAGGCGGACAGTGTAGGCTGGGAGATAGTGACAGATGGTGAAAAAAGAGTGAATAGGAGTGACAAGATGGTGAAAAGGAGTGAATAGGAGTGACAAGATGGTGAAAAAGAGTGAAGAGGAGTGACAGATGGTGAAAATGAGTGAAGAGGAGTGACAGATGGTGAAAATGAGGGAAGAGGAGTGACATATGGTGAAAAAGAGTGAAGAGGAGTGACATGGTGAAAATGAGGGAAGAGTGACATGGTGAAAAACAGTGAAGAGGAGTGACAGATGATGAAAAAAGAGTGAAGAAAAGTGACAGATGGTGAAAAAGTGTGAAGAGGAGTGACATATGGTGAAAAAGAGTGAAGAGGAGTGACAGATGGTGAAAAAGAGTGAAGAGGAGTGACAGATGGTGAAAAAGAGTGAAGAGGTAGGAACGTTAACAATAAGAAAATCATAAGTATTTTTTATTATATTTATAGGGGAGCGCTAAACCTGTAGGGCTCCATAAGGGTTTAACTGGTGTATTTGTGATCATTCTCTTTAAATCACTTGTTCTCTCTAGGCTGAAATACTGCTGTACACTAACAGGCTGGCGAAATTGCAGAGCTAAATATACAGAGAACTTTCACTGCACGTATAAATTCAATAAAGCACCTCAATTACTGAGAACGTTTGAAGTACCTTGACTTGTACTCCTTGGAACGCAGGTGAGAAAGATAAATCACAATTTACACCTGTAAAATCCTAGATCTCCACATGGAAATCGCTCCCGACGAAAGCAAGACTGCAGGCGATGTAACATCTCCCCAATGAAAAACAGGGGCGTCATGAGTGAACAAAAACAAACTTTCTTTGTGTAGTATACAAAGTGTAATTTACATGTACTGAAATATTGTTAAGCACAAAGAAAGCCACTAAGGGGCCCAAGACTATTCAACTGCCTCCCAGCATACATAAGGGGATTACCAATAGACCCCTGGCTCTCTTTCAAGAGGGAGCTGGACAGACACCTAAAGTCAGTACTTGACCAGCCAGGCTGTGGTTCATACATTGGATTGCGTACAGCCAGCAGTAACAGATTGGATGATTAGACCCTGATCCACCACGAGGCATGGTCATGGAATTGTCTGCAGGAACATTGACCCCCCAGAACACCCTCCAGGTCATTGAGTGTTGAAGTTGTGAGTAGGGGAAAGATGGCATTATCCCTTTTTGACGAAACTGAGTCACAGCTTGATTATGCAGCAAACCCTCCTTAGCCTTCAAATAGATCTTCCTTTCTCTCAAGAAAACGGGGCTCTGATGAGGATATGAGCTATGTGCTTCGCTGTACTAGTTAATATAAGATTGGTTGCAGGATGGATCATTATGGCCTACTGCTCTGCATTACTATTATTACATTCATGCAAGAAAGCATGAAGGGGTGGAAACATCGGAAGTGTTCACCCATCAGTAAAATGGGTACCTGGGTGTTAGTCGATTGGTATGGGTCGCAGAGGTCAAGAACAAATTTAGAGCATGAGTGCTAAACCCGTAAGGGTCATAGAGCACTGCTGTAAGTATGCAAGAATAAGGGTTAATGAGGGTAGTGGAGAATGCTAAAGCTAAAATATGATCAAAGCTACTGCAGTAAGTTAGTTTCTGCTAAAAAGTCAGTGTGTACATCAAAGGTGGGACTTTCAGCAAGGTCAGGTAGAGTAAGTGCATTAGGAAGGTGGAGATGTTGGAAGTAAATTGTTTGTTCAATGACTGACATGCAACTCCCGAATCTGCGGGTGTGGCAACTGAATAATACTTCCATGTTCAAACTCCCTGCCAGATGGTCTCTCACCAGAGGGTCTCCCAACATGACCGAAGATCAAATTTTCATCTAGTGCAACACGACCACCACAACAATGAACGTTAGGACAGCGGCTGTACAGTGGTCTCTTCTATGAGCTACATTAGACATCTAGGCGAGTACAAATAGGAAGTGTGTCTGTTTTGCACTTAGGAGACAGAGGATCAAGCCTCCACCACATCTTGCAATGAATGACTCGCATGGGTTTAGTGCTTAACATGAATTAAATAATTTTTTTTTTTTTTTAACACATTGGCCGATTCCCACCAAGGCAGGGTGGCCCGAAAAAGAAAAACTTTCATCATCATTCACTCCATCACTGTCTTGCCAGAAGGGTGCTTTACACTACAGTTATAAAACTGCAACATTAACACCTTGAAAGGTAATTTATTTGAAATTCTTCGAATTTGTATGCAAACACTATTTTAGCATAAGGGGGATTACCAATAGACCCCTGGCTGTCTTCAAGCAGGCACTGGACAGGAACCTAAAGTCGGTACCTGACCAGCCGGGCTGTGGTTCGTACGTTGGACTGCGTGCGGCCAGCAGTAACAGCCTGGTTGGTCAGACTCTGATCCACCATGAGGCCTGGTCACAGACCGGGCCGCGGGGGCGTTGACCCCCAGAACTCTCTCCAGGTAGCAGAATCGGCAAGCAAGCAACAAACTTCATTGTGCAAGGTTTTTTTACATCTTGCAATAGTATTTAGAAAACTTTGTTCACTGCGAAAGTGATTATTATATATATAGAAGGAAGCGCTAAACCTATAGAGGTCAAACACGTAGGGAATACTAGGCAATTGGATTTAATCCAAGGAAAGGATATTTAATTCCTTAGATCAAGAGCCCTTCACCAGCATCAATTTCTATTTGATTATAATAATAATCACCAGCATCAAGGAACCTCTGGAGGGGTGTATTTTGAATGCAATTCCTTATTACTTTTATCATTACAATCAAAACTTTAGGTGCCTGCTTGAAGACAGCCAGGGGTCTATTGGTAATCCCCCTTATGTAGGCTGGAAGGCAGTTGAAGTCTTGGGCCCCTGACATTGTGTTCTCTCTCAACATGCTAGTGGCACCTCTGCTTTTCATTGGGGGATGTTGCATCGTCTGCAGTCTTTTGCTTTCATAGGGAGTGACTCGTGTGCAAGTTTGGTACTAATCCCTCTAGGATTTTCAAAGTGTATATATGTAATAATCTCTCTCTCCCGCCTGCATTCTTGGGAGTACAGATTTAGGAACTTCATGTTCCCAGTAATTGAGGTGGTTTATTGCAGTTATGCATGCTGTGAAGGTTCTCTGCACATTTTCTAGGTCAGCATTCATGGATGAAGTGCTAAACTCATAGGAGTCATACAGCACCTGGGCAATATCAGAAGTATTCAGGTTTAAAGGCAGGGCAGGTCCAATTCCTTGGATTAAAAGCCCTTCACTGGTATTTAAGAACCTCCCAACCTCCCTTGAGGGGTAAACACTTCTAGCTTTCAATAGAAGTCCTATATTCATAATGCAGTGTTCATGCCTCTAAGGAGTGATTATAATTAAAACTAAGTGCTAAACCCACAAAGGTCATACAGCACTGTTGTAAAGAGTAAGCCCAAAGCAAGCGAAATGTTTTAAAAGTGGAGTAGTATTTTCGGCTCTTTTGCTCAAATTCTTTTAACAATTGCATTAAACTTCAATTTCCAGGCTCAACATTTTTTCCTTTTACGAGTACAAGGGTAAGAACACTATTTTAAAGTTTGTAAATATTTAGCATTGTTTTATTGCAAATAATGTGCTTCTTTACATTGCTTTACAAAATTTCCTATGCAAGCGTGAAACCAGGGCTACACTTGACATGTCAATCACATTAATACAAGACAGTACTGGCAACAATCACGCCTTGGACAGCCTCTTTAGGACTCACTTTGTGTAGTTTGATAAGCTCGAGTCATATAGAAGCACACCATGGCTGCCTTTTGCCAATCTTGTCTCATACAGACAAATTTGGGCTTGAAAAGGAAAAAAATAATAAGCACATATATAACTTATTCAAAATGATTATGATTATATTAACCCATAAGAAACTTACTACTGATAGAACTCCGAGGCTTATTAAATATCCTCTCAGAAAGCACCCCTTACAATAGTCGACATCAACACATCTACTTCCACCTTGAGAATGCCAGCAAAGTTTGCAATTTATAAAGCCCCATATCATTCTTGATCACTATTTGAGAATGAAGGTATGTTCATAAAGCTAAAGTGATTCCTTCCCACCAGACATTTCTGAGCCTCTAGGCCCAGAGCAGTATCTGCCATGTACAGAGAAAGGATTTGTGTATTTTTTTCATCAGCAATTACGACTATTAAAGTGACCTTAATAAGGTTAAGTAGTTCAATAGTATTTCAATTACACAATATCATAAAAAAAAAAGCTTTTTAATACTTTGCTCAAAAACAAAATATACTCAACAAAATAAAACAAGTTTGAATTTTTCTACCAAATGTTTATTCATGTTTTTCTTTGTCTGATATTCAACCAATATAAATTAAACTAACAATCTGTAAAATACCCATAATTACTTTGCCTTTAACAAGATGTTTATAGTAATAGGCAATCACTATGGCTAGTGTCTAACAAAACTCTCCATATGCAGTTTATATTGGTATAACCACATTATAAAACTTTATAGAATGTTGTCTGTATTATTATTATTTTAGAGAAACAAGTAGATAATATTTAAACACTGCAGATTATTTAAATAAATCCACTATCAACCCTATTAATCAAAGAAATATGATGTACAGTAACTCAAAACTACTTCAGGTGATTGTTAATCATGCCCCATCAAGATATCAAACAACTTTCAATTGCTATGCTCTTCATAGAAACAAAGGTTCATTTGAAATCAAAGTGCTTCTTGTTGCATAGACTTTATAATTCTGGTTTCTTTATTTTATCATTCTTGAAAGCCAGTAGAACCATAAATTCTAAATTTTCATTAACTGGTGGGGTAAACTCTAGACACATCCCAATGTTGGTGTATTTTCATGTATTCCTTTTTAAACCAGTTGTAAAAAGCTGTTCAGTAAATATTTTATAACAATAACAACAATAATTATAATAAGATATCCACTGACTATTCCTAAGTTTGAGTCTTACTGATAAGAAAAGCTTTACACAAGGCAGAAGGCAATATGCCAACGTGAGAGAATAAGAGAAATTCGAGACTAAATATTTGGCAAATATTAAAGGACTTAATTCCCCAGCAAGACAATTTGTAGGCTGTGCTTATTTATCAAATTTGGTAAGAAGTCCATACTAACTCAGTCTCAAATTTTGTGACAGCAACTCAACTCCAGATCAAACAGCAACAAAAGACTTACACTCCCACTGGTGTTCACCTGCAAAACTTAGGTACCAACAGGTATCTACCCAAGTTAACTGGAAAAACTACTATTTACCCTAAAGCTATTATGAGGTGTACATTCCACACCAATCACATTTCACACTTGGTTATGCAGTTAAAACTACTTGGTATCACCGACAGGGAAATAAGGCAGCCAATACAGTTCTCTGTCTGTTTAGTGTCTATCAACCAGCTTGCTTGATATGAACATGGGCTCTCATGGCTCCATAAATAAGGACAAAGTCTGCATTACTGAGGTACATGGCCACATTCCATTATCCATAGAGTAAACATTTGCAAGAAATTATTCCTTAAACTGGATATGGACATACTTTTCTATACTTCAATGCAGCAGTTATTAGACGGCTAGACTGAAAGCAATAGAAGCTTTCTGCGTATTACAATGCATGGTATGGGTGTGATGGTGCTAGCAAATATACAATGTGACCTAATTAAAACAAACCGTAAATATTCCAATTGCCCCATATATTTTCTTTTTTGCTTCAAGACATGATTAAACCATTGTTTTGCAGCCTTAATGCAATTAAATCTATTCGAATTACAAGCACAATGAAATATAAACAGCAATCCATATTTTTAAAGTGCTTATATTTCTCAGCACGAAAACAGACAGGTATGGCAAACCTACTCCTTTATTTAAAACTTATATTATTTGTTTTTATAGTGTACTGTATAGATTTATAATCACACATTTATTACCAATTCTCTCTTGGCAGACACAGAAAATTAGCACTGCAATGCTATTACTAACCCAGGGAACATCAGCCTGGAGCAGCAGAGATTGCTGATAATGATGTAGATTGGTGGAGAACAAGGATAAACAGAGATTGATGCAAAGATGAGCAAACAATATTATCATGTCCTCAAACAACCTTATAACCCCTGCAACCAGACATTGTCTTCCACCAACCTGCAACTTTCCGAGTGATGAGTGTGTACAGTAGTTATTTGTGGAGATATTAACATAAGACAGGCGTCAAGAATTAGGAATTGAGGTGGGCTTGGGATAGACGGAACATTAGAGGCTCTTCAGTAAAATGAGTTAGGAAGGGGGGGTTAGCGGGCACAGCAGTTGTTGGAGGAAGATCCGCTAGGGAGTTCGGTGGGCTCCACAGTGATTAACTTATCGCCAGGAGGTTGATTCGTTCCGCTGTCTGGGAGCTGCTGCCTCGAGACAATGCGATAGATTTCTGTGGGAGTAAATTGGATTTCTTAATTAACATTATGTGAAGGTTTATAATTGAAATCTTAATGTAAGATACAATAATAATCATTTATGCAACAATCTCTACCAAAGACTAGTGGAATATAAACTATTAAAATACTAATATAACAAAAAAGGCACAATGCCGTGACTGGAATAATACACACACAACAAATAGCATTGATGAGCGTGGTTTGTAAACTAAAACTACATAAGCTATTTTTTGTAATTTGTGTTTAAAGATATTAGTATTTTACACACACAACCCGCACATATAAAAGGAGAGGAGCTTACGACGACGTTTCGGTCCGACTTGGACCATTTACAAAGTCACACTAACACCCCTTCCACCTGTCCTTCGTGTTAGTGTGACTTTGTAAATGGTCCAAGTCGGACCAAACGTCACGTACTCCTCTCCTTTTATATGTGCGGGTTGTGTGTGTAAAATACTAATATCTTTAAACACAAATTACAAAAAATAGCTTATGTAGTTTTAGTTTACAAACCACGCTCATCAATGCTATTTGGTGATAGCATACCCAGTACAGTAGTGAACAACAATCACAACTATTAAACCCATGAGGATGATTTGCTGCTGCTGTTCAGTATTTCTGTGAATTGCATCTCGATAAAAAGAATAGAAGAGGGTAGCTAGTTGGAGATATGAAAGTCCAAAAATGCACCATTTGCAGTCATAGAAGATATATGCATTTTAAAGGAACAAGGAAAAGCAAAGATGTGGTTGCAGGAAAATACAGAAATAAAAAAGAAAGTACAACACTGTTAAGTGTCTCAAAGACAGCTAGGCACAGGAAAGGGTACTGGAGATGCCCCTTTGTAAGGTAAAGGCAGGAGGGAAAGCAGATAGGGAAAGAAAGCAAGTTTTAATATTCACAGGCTGGTAGCACCAGAATAATTTTTTTTTTCCAACAAGTCGGCCGTCTCCCACCGAGGCAGGGTGACCCAAAAAGAAAGAAAATCCCCAAAAAGAAAATACTTTCATCATTCAACACTTTCACCTCACTCATACATAATCAGTCTTTGCAGAGGAGCTCAGATACAACAGCTGAGAATAAGTCCCTCCCAGCTGTCACTATCCCAGACATCTCCTTTAAAGTGCAGGCATTGTCCTTCCCATTTCCAGGACTCAAGTCCAACTAAATCAATTAACTGGTTTCCCTGAATCCCTTCACAAAATATTACCCTGCTGACACTCCAACAGCTCATCAGGTCCCAAAAACCATTCATCTCCATTCACTCCTATCTAACATGCTCACACATGCCTGCTTCATGACCAGGCCCCTTGCACACAAAATTTCTTTTTCAAAATTTATTTCAAGGAATTTCAACAACAACCAGCCACTGGTTTCTAGCATTTTAGTTATCTACAAACATGGCATATGGAGGAAGATTGCTAATCAACTTCTTCAAAGGAATTAGAAACATTACCTGCTGAAGAATAAAGAATACAGAGACTAAATGCAAGTAGTTCTTGAGATTTGACTGTCATCTTACATGTTTATGAGATGAAAATATAACAAATCATCCAGCCAAAATACTATACATTTAACAGATTCAACAGACTGTGTGGTAGTACTTCCCTGGATGGATGCTGTCTACTAACCTATAACCATTTTTTATGTGAACAAGATTTTTGCATTAAACAAAATGGTCAAGGTACCAACTTGTCCATTGTCACTCTGAACCAATGAACTGTATAATGTATAACTCCACACTTCTTGGCATTTCATTTATACAAAATATACCTATCATGAAGCAGGTCATCAATATAAAACCAAGACAAATTCACCCAGTCATACTGAAATTAGTGCAATAAAAAGGAACAGCTAGTGTACATGCTTTATTCCAGGAAAAAACTAGACCAACTTCACTGCCGTTTGTTTTCACACACTTAAAAATAAGCCATAATGTAAATGTAGTAGAAAATGTAAATATTCAGATATAAACATCTTATATAAAACTGAAATAATGGTAACCAATAGTTATGTACATACATCAAATTCTGTTTATCAGATACATGATACTGTACATGGTAATCCCGATGCATATAAGCACAGCCCATTCAATATAGAAAAATCATGCTCAGTTGGCACCTGATCTACAAGCAACATGTAAACATGCCATGCTAGCAATACTGCAAACACAACTACCAGAACTTATCAAACTACAGTAGGTATTTCCTCCTGGTTGATAATGCACTGAAGTCCCAAGCTGGATGTTGCTCTCTTTCAATCAAATTTAAATGTATCTTATGAATTACAGGAGAGTATTGCTATTTTCCACAAGGAAGACTATTCTACAGTTGCCTCCTTTACCAAGAAAATGAACCTGCATGGTCAGGGGGATTTTAGTACAATTTTCCTGGAATACCTCCATG
The DNA here is from genome assembly GCA_009830355.1 of Cherax destructor. Lineage (NCBI taxonomy): Eukaryota > Metazoa > Arthropoda > Malacostraca > Decapoda > Parastacidae > Cherax > Cherax destructor. The sequence goes on along the minus strand of WNWK01002331.1, from coordinate 52,883 downwards.
AATGTTGTCAGATATTCCAGTTGTTTATTACTTTAGGAAGATTCATAAATATAGTGTCTCATGCATTTAGCTTGTCTGGTTATTGTTACAACTTCCCATTATGCCAATGATCATGCTATATTACCCTTTATTACATTTGTCAGGCAAAGGCAGTAGGAATACAAGCAGTAAGTGGCTGTAGCCTGTAGAAAGCTGTATTTAACAGTACGTTTAACAGTCATTAATAAAAAGATAATAAGGTTAGAGATTTCCCTGTAGCAAACCAGCAAATTCAACCTTATTATGCTTCTACTACTATAAAATATTTACATCTTCAAACATTTCAGCATACTCTTCTCGTGACAGGTTCAACTGAATTCGGATGTGTATAACAAAGCGCATAC
>WNWK01002331.1:5000-42500 GCA_009830355.1 Cherax destructor | reverse complement strand
CATCAATAATCCGGCACCATCGGGACCTGTAGGGTGCCAGATTAGCGATTTTACCGGATTACAGAGTGGTTAGGTTAGAATACATTTAACCCAATGGCGTTATTTATGCATTGACGATTTCACCCACTTTACTCCCTATTTTTGGCCCATTCCATTGTTCCAGTCTACCAAACTCATAGCTATTTCACTAGTATTCCTTCTATTCCGTCGACTGAGTACAAGAAAACCCATTTACCTATTTCAACTAATAGTTTTCAGAAATTGGTAATTTGGACAATTTCAAAATAGGGTCCAGAATAAACAATGCAGGCATTTTCTCTGTTCATTAGTCACATCTCCAGGCCCCTCTTATATTACACATGCTTTCCATTTTAAATTTTTATTCACACAAAAAATAGAAGATTTACTGTTATGTAGCCTATTGCATTATTGTTATAATTGTATAGATAATGTCAATCCATTCGTGACTGCGTATTAGATTGGCCAGTTGGACATGTATTGGATGGTGACATCATTTGTTTACTCTTGAACATCGGCAAAAATCAATCATTTCCACTACTTTGAGCTCAATTTCATGGTACTGTACTTTCCTTCATGAAACCCATCAAAATCATGTTTATTTCTGTAATATATCTTCCATTCTCTCAAATGAGACCAAAAAATATGAGAATACAACCATAAAAACCATACGAAAATGCACCGCAAAGTCAGCTTTACACCAAAAACACTGTCACAGTTTTTTCTCATTATGCACTGCGTGCTACATGATTTTTTTTATGTAGTGCACACTTACCACACAGGCCTATTCTCTCATATGTAGGCCCAAATATACCAGTCACAGCTTATCTGAGTGAGCTGAGCTCATGGCAATCGACAGTGGCTTCGAAGCCACTTTACCTTTTATGGACAAAGTACGGTGTGTGTGTTTTACACAACGAGAAGCATTTCTTTTATTTGTTGGAACCATGGCTAGGGCTAAAATTGAGCAGGTTAAAACAATACATGAGAAAAAAAAAAAAAAAATTGGAATGACTTATGTAGCAAGTAGCGCCACCAAACAGTAGCGGCAAGTTGGTGTGGCAATCCCGGAAATTTGAATTACATTATAATCATGAGGGAGTGCTAAACCCATAGGATTATACAGCACATGTGGGGGGGGGAGATGGAAGGTATTCAAGCTCAATTCAGGGAACTAGAGCACATACTGTATCTAATTCCCCAGATCAAGATCCTCTCATCAACGTCAAGGAACCTCCCTTGAGGGCCGGAAATTTGAAATTATGCTAGCTGAAATTAGTGCCAAATTACTGATGGAACCGGATTATTGATGGCCGACCTGTACTACTAAATTGGTAATTTCAAATAGGTATGATTTTTATATTTTGGAAACTACTAAGATAACAGCCACCTTTAGGTGCTGGCTCAATTACAGTAAGTATACAAAGCATGTACTCAGGTCTGGATGCAAGGGCATTTTTTTTTTTAATACTTTTTAGCAAAGGTAAAAATCTTATGAATCCGAGGATGGGCTGCACTTTCTAGGTGCATGTTTCCCTGGGGAAACATCAAAAGCTCTCTCATTACAAGCACAGAGTTCATGCTCTTTGGAATGAGTGCAAGAATACACTATTTTCATTTAATGAGCTAAGGGAGAGACTAAGATAAGTCATGAACAAGATTAAAGGACAAGCTGAATGTCATAAACAAAGATAAAAAAAAACCCAGCATATTTACAATGGCATAAGAACAAAAATGCTTGGAGAAGACTAAACTTTCTGACTTGCTGCTTAGTGGGAATGGTGTATTGTAGGTAGGTATGTACAGTGGACCCCCGAGTTTCGTAAACCCCGGAAATCGTACATTTATGTAAGTATAATATTGTAAGTGCTTGTGGAAAAGTATTTTTGGGGGTCTGAAATAGACTAACCTACGTGACATTTTTCCTTAAGGGAGTAAATTCATTCGGTAATGGCACTTGAGCAGACTTCAGGAGTGAAGTTTTTACGAAACTCGGGGGTCCACTGTATATATAGATAGCTAAATGGACTGAAATAAGTTTAATAACTTACCTACAAGCATGATGACAATATTTTGATCAGCATGGTCTCTAAGTTCTTTCAGCCAGCGTTCTACATTGGTATATGTGAGCAATTTGGCAATGTCATACACCAAGAGAGCACCTACAGCTCCCCTATAGTAGGCTGATGTGATGGCTCGATACCTTTCTTGTCCTGCAGTGTCCCAAATTTGTGCCTTTATGGTCTTTCCATCCACCTGAGAAAAATAAAGTGTATAAAAGATTAAATATCTCCATGGGGAAGTGGAACAGAATTCTTCCTCCGTAAGCCATGCGTGTCGTAAGAGGCGACTAAAATGCCAGGAGCAAGAGGCTAGTAACCCTTTCTCCTGTATATATTACTAAATTTAAAAAGATAAACTTTAGTTTTTCTTTTTATGTAACCCTGCCATGGTGGGAAATGGCTGGTTTGTTGAAGGAAGAAGAAGAAGAAAAAAGAAGATTAAGTACAACCTTAGAACACGCATCACCTTTTGAATATTTCTTGAAAAGTTCAAATAAGGGGTAGTATTCATGTAATCTTAACTACATCCTATCCCATCTAGAAAGGATACCCAAACAATAAAAATTTACCAATAATAACCCCTCACACATCACTCCACTCACGCTGTTTTCCACCGTTTTTCACGTATCCCAAAACTCGAGCTTGTCTAAGCTGTGTCTCAAGAGTTGCTTCGATACATGTACCAAAAACAGTACTTGGAAGTATGTTAGCATCCCCAACACACACACATTCATCCTCCCACCCCATCTCCACACACTCAACCCCAACTAATTCCCACTCCCTAATAATCCCCCTACACAACCACAACCCCTACATGCAGACAGACAGACTCGCACTCGTCTAGTGGACCTAGTAGCGATCAGTGAAGAGGCAGGGCCAGAAGCTATGACTCAACCCTTGCAACCACAAATAGGTAAGAACAGTGAGGTTCCTGAACAATCAGTCCTAGGGCCAGTGCTGCTTCTTTTATACGTGAATGACAGGACAGAAGGATATAGTCAGAGGTATCCTTGTTCACAGATGTGAAACTAATGAGAATACAAGCAGACAAGGACCAGGAAAGGCTACAAGTGGATCTGGACAGGCTATAGGCCTGGTCTGACAAGTGGCTCCTGGAGTTTAACCCCACCAAGTGCAAAGTCATGAAACCTGGTGAAGGACAAAGACAACAGATGGAGTACAGGCTTCAGGGGAGGAGGGGGGGGAGGGCTGTCACTCAAGGAGAAGGACCTTGGGGAGAGTATCATAAGTAAGGTGTCATTCATAACCCTGTACACTATCTATGTCAGGCCAATATTGGAGTACGCAGCACCAGGATGGAACCCGCAAGTCGTTAAGCACATCAAGAAATACAAGAAAGTGCAGTTTTGCAATATGACCAATCTCAGAACTAAGGGGCATGTTCTATGAGGAGAAGTTAAGGAAACTCAACCTGATGACACTGGAGGACAGAGGGACTAAGGGGATATGATAACGATGTAGAAAATACTGAAAGGAGTTAACGAGGTGAACAGGGACAGAATGTTTCAGATGAGAAATAGGAACAATAGGGCCCAACTGGAAGTTGAAAACTCAGATTAGTCAGAGTAATGTTAGGAATCATTTCACCTTAACCCTTTGAGGGTCAGTCCTGTACATGTACGGCTTGATAGCCAGTGTCGGTCCAGTACTTATACGCCAAAATTCTAGCCCCTTCAAATCGAGCGGGAGAAAGCTGGTAGGCCTACATATAAAAGAATGGGTCTGCGTGGTTAGTGTGTGTGCAGTATAAAAAAAAATTCTGCAGCACGCAGTGCATGAGAAAAAAAACTTTTTGGTTTAAAACAGCGACTTTGCAGTGTATTTTTGTATGGTATTTATGGCTGTATTCTCGTTTTCTTGGTCTCATTTGATAGAATGGAAGATATACTACAGAAATAGAGATGATTTTGATTGGTTTCACGATGAAAAGTACCTTGAAATTGAGCTCAAAGTAGTGGAAATGTTCGATTTTTGCCAATGTTCAGGAGTAAACAGATCACGCCACACATCCAATACACGTCAACTGGCAAGTCTAATATTCTTTCACAAGTGTGCTGATATTATTTATACCATTTTTACAATAATGCAGTAGTCTGCATAATAGTAAATCTTCTATTTTTTGTGAGAATAAAAATTCAAAATGGAAAGCAAAAGTAATGTAAGAGGGGCCTGGAGACGTGACTAATGAACAGAGAAGATGTTATTTTAGTGCCAGGAATGTCTGCCTTGTATATTCTGGACCCCATTTTGAAATTGGCATTGTTTGAAATTTGTGTGAAATTGGCCGAATTGCCAATTTCTGACTACTTTTTTGGGTAATTGAAATTAGTAAATGGGCAGTTTTTTGTACCCAATCGATAGAAGAAATGGAGTTCTAGCGAAATAGCTATGATTTTAGTAGACTGGAACATTGGAATTGGCCAAAAATAGGGTTCAAAGTGGGCAAAATCGCCGACGCATAAATATAGTAGAGACCAATAACTTCGTGAGAGCATTTTTTTTTCCAAAAAATTTTCGACCCTGAGAACGAGTTTGGGAGAGCACCTGTCGACCCCCAAAGGGTTAAACCTATGAAGACATTAAGGGAGTTATTCCTCAAGTTTTTAATAGTGATGAAACTGGCCTCTTTTAGAAAAGAATGCTTAAGAGAACCTACATCACACAAAAAGTAAAATCATTACCAGGACACAAACCCATGAAAGACATTGCTAGTCTACCACTGAAAATCCAAGGGTGTTTAAGAAAAACATAGTGATAAAAAGTAAACTCAGTGTAATGTGGAGGGCTAATAGTAAAACTTGGGTAACAAGTCAGTTCTTCACTTAGTGGATACACGAAGTGTTTGCCCCAAGTGTGAAGCAGTATCTTGCGGGAAAAAAAAATTACCATTAAGGGCACTTCTGGTAATGGACAATTCTCCTGATTTCTTGCCTCCCCCCCTCCCCTAACAAATTGGGACCAGACTATGTGTCAGAGATTTTGAAGGCTTTGAGGCAGAGCTTGTAGTGAAGGATATTATTTCTCTGGGCCAGTCCATGGGTTTGGAAATGGACGATGAGGACGCAGAGGAGCTGGTGGAGGATCACAAGAATGAGATCACCACAGAAGAACTTCAAGACCTGCACAAGGAGCAGCAAGAAGCAGTTGAAGAAATTTCTTCAGAGGAAAACAGTAAGGGCAACATTTCCACTGCAGAAATTAATGAACTGTGTTACCATTGGGCTCAAATACAGAGCCTGGTGGAAAAATTGCATCCTAACATTATTGTTGTGAATAGAAGCATCAATAATGTTGAAGGATCAGTTATGGAAGGAAAAGAGGGAATATAAATGTGTAAATTCAAGGATTATGTGGATTAAAATAAGGGTCGGATGCGAAGTGGGTCATAATAAGCGTGTATGCACCTGGAGAAGAGAGGAGTGTAGAGGAGAGAGAGAGATTTTGGGAGATGTTAAGCGAATGTATAGGAACTTTTGAACCAAATGAGAGAGTAATTGTGGTAGGGGACCTAAATGCTAAAGTGGGAGAAACATGCAGAGAGGGTGTAGTAGGTAAGTTTGGGGTGCCAGGTGTAAATGATAATGGGAGCCCTTTGATTGAACTTTGTATAGAAAGGGGTTTAGTTATAGGTAATACATATTTTAAGAAAAAGAGGATAAATAAGTATACAAGATATGATGTAGGGCGTAATGACAGTAGTTTGTTAGACTATGTATTGGTAGATAAAAGACTGTTGAGTAGACTTCAGGATGTACATGTTTATAGAGGGGCTACAGATATATCAGATCACTTTTTAGTTATAGCTACAGTGGGAGTAAAAGGTAGATGGGATACAAGGAAAATAGAATCAGTAAGTAAAAGAGGTGAAGGTTTATAAACTAAAAGAGGAGGCAGTTAGGGTAAGATATAAACAACTATTGGAGGATAGATGGGCTAGTGAGAGTGTAGGAAATGGGGTCGAAAATGTATGGGGTAGATTTAAAAATGTAGTGTTAGTGTGTTCAGCAGAAGTTTGTGGTTACAGGCGAGTGGGTGCGGGAGGGAAGAGGAGCGATTGGTGGAATGATGATGTAAAGAGAGTAGTAAGGGAGAAAAAATTAGCATATGAGAGGTTTTTACAAAGTAGAAGTGATGCAAGGAGGGAAGAGTATATGGAGAGAAAAGAGAGGTTAAAAGAGTGGTGAAGCAATGTAAAAAGAGAGCAGATGAGAGAGTGGGTGAGATGTTATCAGCAAATTTTGTTGAAAATAAGAAAAAGTTTTGGAATGAGATTAATAAGTTGAGGAAGCCTAGAGAACAAATGGATTTGACAGTTAAAAATAGGAGAGGAGAGTTATTAAATGGAGAGTTAGAGGTATCGGGAAGATGGAGAGAATATTTTGAGGATTTGTTAAATGTTGATGAAGACAGGGAAGCTGTGATTTCGTGTGTAGGGCAAGGAGGAATAACATCTTGTAGGAGTGTGGAAGAGCCAGTTGTGGGTGTAGGGGAAGTTCGTGAAGCAGTGGGTAGAATGAAAGGGGGTAAGGCAGCTGGGATTGATGGGATAAAGATAGAAATGTTAAAAGCAGGTGGGGATGTAATTTTGGAGTGGTTGGTGCTATTATTTAATAAATGTATGGAAGAGGGTAAGGTACCTAGGGATTGGCAGAGAGCGTGTATTGTTCCTTTGTATAAAGGCAAAGGGGACAAAAGAGAGTGCAAAAATTATAGGGGAATAAGTCTGTTGAGTGTACCTGGTAAAGTGTATGGTAGAGTTATTATTGAAAGAATTAAGAGTAAGACAGAAAGCAGGATAGCAGATGAACAAGGGGCTTTAGGAAAGGTAGGGGGTGTGTAGACCAAGTGTTTACAGTGAAACATATAGGTGAACAGTATTTGGATAAGGGTAAAGATGTTTTTGTGGCATTTATGGATTTGGAAAAGGCGTATGATAGGGTAGATAGGGGGGCAATGTGGCAGATGTTGCAGGTGTATGGAATAGGAGGAAGGTTACTGAAAGCAGTGAAGAGTTTTATGAGGATAGTGAGGCTCAGGTTAGAGTGTGTAGGAGGGAAGGGGACTATTTCCCAGTAAAAGTGGGCCTTAGACAAGGATGTGTGATGTCACCGTGGTTGTTCAATATATTTATAGATGGGGTTGTAAGAGAAGTGAATGCAAGGGTCTTGGCAAAAGGTGTTGGTCTAAAAGATAAAGAAGCAAATACAAAGTGGGAGTTGTCACAGTTGCTTTTTGCTGATGACACTGTGCTTTTGGGAGATTCTGAAGAGAAGCTGCAGAGGTTGGTGGATGAATTTGGTAGGGTGTGTAAAAGAAGAAAATTGAAAGTGAATATAGGAAAGAGTAAGGTGATGAGGATAACAAAAAGAATAGGTGACGAAAGATTGGATATCAGATTGGAGGAGAGAGTATGGAGGAGGTGAATGTATTCAGATATTTGGGAGTGGACATGTCGGCGGATGGGTCTATGAAGGATGAGGTGAATCATAGAATTGATGAGGGAAAAGGGTGAGTGGAGCACTTGAGTCTGTGGAGACAAAGAACCTTGTCCATGGAAGTAAAGAGGGAATGTATGAGAGTATAGTTATACCAACGCTCTTATATGGGTGTGAAGCATGGGTGATGAATGTTGCAACGAGGAGAAGGCTTGAGGCAGTGGAGATGTCATGTCTGAGGTCAATGTGTGGTGTGAATATAATGCAGAGAATTCGGAGTTTGGAAATTAGGAGGAGGTGCGGGATTACCAAAACGATTGTCCAGAGAGCTGAGGAGGGGTTGTTGAGGTGGTTTGGACATGTAGAGAGAATGGAACGAGACAGAGTGACTTCGAGAGTGTATAAATCTGTAGTGGAGGGAAGGCGGGGTAGGGGTCGGCCTAGGAAAGGTTGGAGGAGGGGTAAAGGAAGTTTTGTGTGCGAGGGCTTGGACTTCCAGCAAGCATGTGTGAGCGTATTTGATAGGAGTGAATGGAGGCATATGGTTTTAATACTTGACGTGCTGTTGGAGTGTGAGCAAAGTAACATTTATGAAGGGATTCAGGAAACCGGCAGGCCGGACTTGAGTTCTGGAGATGGGAAGTACAGTGCCGGCACTCTGAAGGAGGGGTGTTAATGTTGCAGTTTTATAACTGTAGTGTAAAGCACCCTTCTGGCAAGACAGTGATGGAGTGAATGATGATGAAAGTTTTTCTTTTTCGGGCCACCCTGCCTTGGTGGGAATCGGCCGATGTGTTAATAATAAAAAAAAAAGAAGCATCAACCTGTTCAATGACAATGTTGACCAATTTAGAAAAATTTTGAAGTTGTCAAAAGCAGACAACATTGGACAGCTTCTTTAGCAAAGAAAAAAAATCAAATGTTAGTGAATCCCTATCATCTTCAAGTGCTACTGCAGAGACAGAAAAGAGAAAAAACACCAGACGGGCAGTTACCTGATGTTTTTATGGAAGGTGACACCCTTTCCAAACAATAACATCTCTTCACCTTCCTCTTAGGCAATCAGCACTTCTCAGTAAAGTGCAGTTAAATTTTCATTTCAGGTATTTATTGTTTTTATAGCTTTCATGTATGGTTTTATGCATGCAAATATTATACAGGTTTAAAATAGCAATATTTTTCACTTAAAATGTTTTAAAATTGGTAATATTTTGGGGTCTGGAACAAATTAACAATTTACATAATTTCCTAGGGGAAAAAATTGATTCAATATTTGTACAACACGTTATTCGAACAGACTCTTGGAACGGATTAAGTTCAAATATCGAAGTACCACTGTATTAACCTCTTGATGGTCCATGCCGTAGTTCTAAGGCTTTGAAGCCAGGGTCAGTGCCTGCTGTAGTACTACGTCATAAGCTCACCTCACTTAGATAAGCTGTGAGCAGTAAATTTGGGCCTAGATATGAGAGAATGGGCTTATGTGTATTTTCTTTTGGTTGTATTTGTGGTTTCTTAGTTTCATTTGACAGAATGAAAGACATATTACAGAAATAGAGATGATTTTGATTGGTTTTATGAACAAAAATAGCTTGAAATTGAGCTCAAAGTAGTGGAAATGTTAATTTTTTGCCGATGTTCAAAAGTAAACAAATCACATCATTCGTCCAATACACGTCAACTGGTGGGTCTAATGTGCATTCATGAAAGCAATGATATTATTCATAAAATTATTGCAATATATTGCATAAGAGTAAATCTTCTATTTTTTGAGATCACTAAAAATTCTTTGTGTGAATAAAAAAATCAAAATGGAATTCATGTGTAAAGCCTGGAAACGTAACTAATGAACAGAGGAAATGTTATTTTAGTGCCAGGAATGCCTGCATTGTTTATTCTGAACCCTATTTTGAAATGTGTGAAATTGGCCAAATTACCAATTTTTGATCACTTAACTGGGTAGTTGAAATACAGTGGAACCCCGACTTTCGGCCATAATTCGATCCAGGAGGCTGTTTAAAGTGCCGTTACTGAACGAATTTGTTCCAATAAGGAATAATGTAAATTAGATTAGTCCGTTTCAGACCCCCAAAAATACACTTACAAAAGCACTTACAATAATACACTTACATAATTGTTTGAGTTGGGAGGTGGCCGAAACTCGGGGTTCCACTGCAGTTGATCGAGAGTTTCTTGTGCTCAATTGATAAAATAGAAGGCATACTAGCGAAATAGCTAAGACTTTGGTCGACTGGAACAATGTAATTGGCCTAAAATAGGAGTCAAAGTTGGCAAAATTGCCAATGCATAAATATCGCCAACTCAGCAAACTTTGCGAAAGCATAATTTTGTCAATTTTCCACCAAATTTCATACCTTTTGTTTTATTACCTTCAGAAAAAGATTCTCTATGATTTCATAAGAAAAAATAAAAAAAAAAATTGGGGAAAATTCTTTTACTCTGTGGACACTTCAGATTGGGGCTCTGTATCCTCAAGGGGCTAAGCGAGCCTAAAAAATGCATATACAGGATGACCATCACTAATCGGCATCATTGGGACCTGTAGGGTGCCAGATTAGTGATTTTGATGGCTTACAGAGTGGTTAGGTTAGAATACACTGTCATTTGTTTACATTTGAACATCGGCAAAAAATATTTCCGCTACTTGGAGCTCAGTTTCAAGGTACAGTGGACCCCCGGATTTCGTACTGCTCCCAACTCGAACAATTATGTAAGTGTATTTTTGTAAGTGCTTTTGTAAGTGTATTTTTGGGGGTCTGAAATGGACTAATCTAATTTACATTCGTCCTTATGGGAACAAATTCGTTCAGTAACGGCACTCTAACAGCCTTCTGGAAAGAATTATTGACAAAATCCAGGGGTCCACTGTACTTTCCATCATGAAAGCAATCAAAATCATATGTACAGTGGATCCCTGACTATCGGCCGGTCTGAGTATCGGCCGACTCGAGTTTCGATCGCTTTTTTCGGCCCAATTTACCCGACTATTGGCCCACGTACCAGACCTGTCCGCGCAGGCGTCGTGAGCCAGTCTGCTTTGTTTACCATTGAGTGAACATTACCTAGCACGCTCATTCAAACATTTCACAATACTAATTTTAGTGTGTTTATTGATTGTCACTGTGAAATACGTCACCGTGGGTCCAAAGAAGCTTCGTAGTGGCACCCCTGTGGTAAAAAAAGTGAGGAACACCATCGAACTGAAGAAGGAGATAGTATAAAAATATGAGTGGCGTACGTGTGGGGGAGCTTGCTGGGATGTACAACAAAAACAAATCTACTATCACCTCTATCCTGGCAAAGAGAAAAGAAATCAAGGAAACTGATGTTGCAAAAGGTGTTGACATGTTTGCCAAAAATAGATCAAAAACAGTGGATGAGGTTGAGAAGTTGTTGGTGGTGTGGATCAATGAAAAACAGATAGCGGTTGATAGTGTTTCCATGGCGATAATTTGTGAAAAGGCAAGGCAGTTGCATGCAGATTTTGTCAAGAAAATGCCTGGAACCAGTGCTGATTGAGTGATTTTAAGGCCAGCAAAGGCTGGTTTGACAGTGTTGTAAGGCATGGTGAGGCAGCCAGTTCAGACAAACTTGCTGCTGAAAAGTTTGTGACAATTTAAGGGGTTTGTAGACACAAAAATTCAAACCCCAACAAGTGTTTAATTGTGATGAAACAGGCTTCTTTTGGAAGAAAATGCCAAAGAGGACCTACATTACTCAGGATGAAAAGGCACTGTCAGGACACAAGCCTATGAAAGACAGGCTAACTCTCATGTTGTGTGTAATGCTAGTGGGGATTTTAAAGTGAAGCCTTTACTGGTGTATCACTCTGAAAATCCCAGTGTGTTCAAGAAAAACAATGTCACCAAGAGTAAATTGTGTGTGTTTTGGAAGGCTAACACTAAGGCATGGGTCACGAGGGAAATTTTCATAGAGTGGGTTCATCAAGTGTTTGGCCCCAGTAAAAAAAATACCTACAGGAAAAGAAATTGGGACTCAAGTGCCTCCTGGTACTGGACAATGCTCCTGCTCATACTCACAACTTGGCAGACTTTTTGTCTGATGAGTTCAGTTTCATCACAGTGAAGTTCTTGCCTCCTAACACCACTCCTCTCATTCAGCCCATGGACCAGCAGGTCATTTCTAACTTAAAAATTCTACATAAAGCAGTGTTTCAATGTGCTTTGAGAAGACCTCAACACTGAGTTGACCTAAGAGTCCTGAGGAATCACTTAGTATCCTCCATTGATAACCTTATAAGTAAGCTTGGAGGAGTGACTCCAGCTTTGAACTCTGCTTGGAGAAACTGTGGTCAGGTTGTGTCGAACAGAGGGGTTTTGAAGGGTTTGAGGCTGACCCTGACCCTGACGACCCTGTGCCTGTTGTGGAAGGTATTGTGGCATTGGGAAAGTCCCTGGGGTTGGAGGTGAGTGGCGAGGATGTGGAAGAGTTGGTGGAGGACCACAGGGTAGAGCTAACCACTGAAGAGCTGCAAGAGTTTCATCTGGAACAACATCAGACCAGAGTAGAGGAAATTGATTCACAGGAGGAGGAAGATAAGGAGATTTGTTCAAAGTGGAATGATGTGCAACGGTTTGTAGAGAAATATCACCCTGAGCAAGCTGAAATAAGTCATCTCTGAAACAAGTTCAGTGACAAGAGCCATATTGCACTTCAGGAACATGTTAAAGAGGCACCAGAAACAGATCAACCAGGCTGTGATGGATATGTGGGGCAGCGGGCCTCCAGCAGCAACAGCCTGGTTGACCAGGCAAGCACCAGACGAGCCTGGCCCATGGCCGGGCTCAGAGAGTAGATACTCTCGAAACTCTTCAAAGGTATATCAAAGGTACTTTACATTATTCCTTATGGGAACAAATTTGTTCGGTAATGACACTTGAAGAGCCTTCTGGAATGAATTATGGCCCAAACTCGGGGGTCCACTGGATTTACATTATTTCTTATGGGAAATAATGGTTCGACTTTCGGCCAGTTCGAGTTAAGGCCTAGCTCCTGGAACGTATTATGGCTGATACTCGGGGGTCCACTGTACTTCCATAATACAACCATAAAAACCATATGAAAATGTACCGCAGTCTTTGTTTTACACCAAAAACACTGTCGCATTTTTTTCTCATTATGCACTATGTGCTGCAGGATTTTTTTTATATATGTAGGCCCAAATTTACCTATCACAGCTTATCTGAGTGAGCTGAGCTCATGGCGACCAAAAGTGGCTTCAAAGCCACCTTATCTTTTATGGACAATGTACAGTGTATGTGGTTTACACAATGAGAAGCATTTCTTTTATTTGTTGGAACCATGGCTAGGGCTTTAAAAGTGAGCAGGTTATAACAATAAATGGAGAAAAAGAAATTGGAATGACTTATGCAGCAAGTAGTGCCACCAAACAGTAGTGGCGACCCCAGAAATTTGAAATTATGCTAGCTGAAATTAGTGCCAGATTACTTATGGAACCGGATCACCGATTGCCAGATTAGTGATGGTCGACCTATACAATACACACATTACGTACTTACCTTAAAATATTTTCATCCTTAGCTTATAGTGAGTGGTGAATATGTTATTGTAGAAGTCTGAATAAATGAAGAATGGGTATAATTGAAAACCGCTGTATTATGCTGTAAAGCGTGGCCCTTTTGTATTAGCAAGCCCAAAGGCTACATGCGCTTGATATTTACATTTACATAAAATATAGTAACAAAATTAATAAATTTTAACCCTTTCAGGGTCCGTGCCGTAGTTCTACGGCTTTGAGTTCAGGGTCCAAACAGTAGTTCTACGTCATGAGCTCAGCTCACTCAGATAAGCTGTGAGCTGTAAATTTGGGCCTAGATATGAGAGAATACATCTATGTGGTAAGTGTGCACCACATAAAACAAATCCTGCAGCACACAGTGCATAATGAGAGAAAAAAAACGTCTAATACGCGCCAGTTGGTGGGTCTAATATACGTTCACAAATGTGGTATTATTATTTGTACAATTATTACAATATTGCATAACAGTAAATCTTCCATTTTTTGGTTTGAATAAAAATTCATTATGTGAATAAAAAATAAAAATGGAATTTCATTTGTAAATACTGAAAATGTAACTAATGGAGAGGAAATGTTAGTTTAGTGCCAGGAATGCCTGCATTGTTTATTCTGCTCCTTATTTTGAAATTGGAATATTTTGAACTGAGTTAAATTGGCTAAATTACCAATTTCCAATCACTTTATTTTGTAGCTGAAACAGTTGACTGGGCGATTTCTTGTGCTCAATCGATAGAATAGAAGTAATACTATTGAAATAGCTAAGAATTTGGTCGAATGGAATAATGTAATTGGCCTAAAATGGGAGTCAAAGTCGGCAAAAATGCCGATGTGTAAATATCGCTGACGCATCAAAATTCGCGAGAGCATAATTTTGTAAATTTTCAATCATATTTCGTACTTTTTGTTTTATTACCTTCAGAAAAAGATTCTCTACCATTTCATAAGAAAAAATAGGATTTTTTTTTTTTTTTAAATTCTTGGACACTGGCACACCCCTTCCAAAAATGACCTTGGACCCTGAAAGGGTTAAGGTGCAGTACTGCCTTGTGAAATTAAATATTTTTACTATCCAAATGTATATTAGATACTGACATAAGTATTATCTAAAGGTAGTTACAATACCAAATTCTACAATGTTGCACGGATTATTCTTTTAACATGCAAATGTTGGCTAATTTGCTGCAAATATCCTCTTACCTCTATGCTGCGCGTTGCAAATTCCACACCAATAGTGGACTTTGACTCAAGGTTGAATTCATTCCTCGTAAATCTTGAAAGAAGATTACTCTTGCCAACACCAGAATCTCCAATTAACACCACTGCAAAGGAATATCAAGTGTTAAGAGGATAATACATTTCACCAAAAATTACTAATTAACTCAATTACACATAGTATACGTAATCAAATGATTACAGTACTTTTGAGCAACTGTTGGGCTCTGTGACTGGATTGCATTGAAAATACAGTACATACATAGATCACATATCACCAATATCACAAAGGAGATACCCAGTGTAAGACTGGCAAAATTTTGGCAATTACTGGCAGATAATCACATAGCCTATCCATTCTTGCTTCTTACATCAGGAAGCGCTGTTGTGCGCTAATAAAATGGGTAACCTTAAGTGCAGACCTATGCTTATTTATTGCTTAAAGAATCCCAGTGCTTTAAAACGAGGAAACAAAACCACTTCCCTTGTTATCTGGAAGTCAACCCAGACAGCATGGATAACAGTAGAATTATCTGTTGACCAGTTCGAGCATCATTTTATTCAAGAGGTCATGTTTTATCTGTACAGGAGGCCCTCCACATTCGTGAGGGTTAGGGGATCAAGAACCTCGCGAATCTTGAAAATTCGTGAATGTTTGGTTCACAAATATGATGTAGGGAAATATAATAATACTGTACTGTAGCGTTCGCGAGTGTTTTCATGCGCAATTTTTTTTTTCAACAAGTCAGCCGTCTCCCACCAAGGAAGGGTGACCCAAAAAGAAAGAAAATCCCCAAAAGAAAATACTTTCATCATCATTTAACACTTTCACCTCACTCATACATAATCACTGTCTTTGCAGAGGAGCTCAGATACGACAGTTTAGAAGTCCCTCCAAACTGCCAATATCCCAAACCCCTCCTTTAACCCTTTGACTGTCGGAGGCCCCATTCTGAAACTGTCATTCTAAGTCGCAAAATTTTGGGAAAAAAAAAAAAAAAAATTATGAAATAATAGAGAATATTTTCCTGATGAAAATGACACCAAAAGTACGAAATATGATGGAAAACGTACGGAATTATGGTCTCGTGAAGTTAGCGATGTCGGCGATATTCGTATACACATCGGCAATTTCGCCGAATTTGAGCCCTATTTTCGGCCAATTCCATTGTTACAGTCGACCACACTCATACTATTTCTTTAGAACTCCATTTGTTCTATCGATTGAGTACAAGAAACCACCAATTTATCGATTTCAACTACCCAATAAAGTGGTCATAAATTGGCAATTTGGCCAATTTCATGCAAAATAAAAAGATGTCAATTTCAAAATAGGGTCCAGAATAAACAATGCAGACATTCCTGGCACTAAAATAAGATTTTCTCTGTTCATCAGTCACGTCTTTAGGCCCCTCTTATATTACTCTTGCTTTCTATTTTGATTTTTTATTCACACAAAAAATAGAAGATTTACTGTTATGCAGACTACTGCATTATTGTAAAAATGGTATAAACAATATCAGTGCACTTGTGTAAGAATATTAGACTCACCAGTTGACGTTTATTGGACGAATTGCGTGATTTGTGTACTCTTGAACATTGGCAAAAATCGAACATTTCCACTACTTTGAGCTCAATTTCTAGGTCATTTTCATCATGAAACTAATTAAAATCAAATCTATTTCTGTAATATGTTTTCCATTCTATCAAATGAGACCACGAAAAAGAGAATACAACCATAAATACTATACGAAAATACACCTCAAAGTTGGCGTTTTAATCCAAAAACACGGTCAGAGTTTTTTTCCTCATTATGCACTGCGTGCTGCAGGTTTTTTTTTATACAGCGCACACTGACCCCACATACCCATTCTCTCATATGTGGGCCTACCAGCTTTCTCCCGCTTGATTTGAAGCCACTAGTATTTTTTAGTATATATACGTCCGAAACACTGGCTCGTTAGACGTATATATATGTACGACCAAAACAGTCAAAGGGTTAAAGTGCAGGCATTGTACTTTCCATTTCCAGGACTCAAGTCCAACTAAATCAATTAACTGGTTTCCCTGAATCCCTTCACACAATATTACCCTGCTCACACTCCAACAGCTCGTCAGGTCCCAAAAACCATTCGTCTCCATTCACTCCTACCTAACATGCTCACATGCTTCCTGAAAGTCCAAGCCCCTCGCTCACAAAACCTCCTTTACCCCCCTCCCTCCAACCTTTTCAAGGACGACCCCTACCCCGCCTTCCTTTCCCTACAGATTTATACGCTTTCCAAATAGTATATGTAGTAGGTTAGTAGACAGCAACCAACCAGGGAGGTACTACCGTCCTGCCAAGTGAGTGTAAAACGAAAGCCTGTATTTGTTTTACATGATGGTAGGATTGCTGGTGTCTTTTTTCTGTCTCATAAACATGCAAGATTTTAGGTACGTCTTGCTACTTCTACTTACACTTAGGTCACACTACACATACATGTACACTTTTATGTATACACACTCATCTGAGTTTTCTTTGATTTTATCTTAATAGTTCTTGTTCTTATTGCTTTTCCTATCATATCCATGGGGAAGTGGAATAAAAATCTTTCCTCCGTAAGCCATGCGTGTTGTAAAAGTCAACTAAAATGCCGGGAACAGTGGGCTAGTAACCCCTTTTCCTGTATAGATTTACTAAAAAGAAAAAGAAGAAAACCGCGAAACATATTGTAGGGAAATAGAATAATAGCATTTACTTAGCCTAACAATACTGCTTCCTTAACCTATTGAACCACGAACAATCATAAAACACATGAAATCCGGGCGGCTGGGCATTCGAGAATGTTCGAAGCTCGCAAATGTGGAGGGCCTCCTGTACAGCAAATACCTCATATTCTAAATTCTCCTAGCTCTTTATAAGTACTGTGCTCATCCTGAAATGTTGAAGGATTTGAACCCAAGTGTAAAAGTTAGCTTTTTTTTTTTTTTACCATCAAATATGACATCACTGAAACAAGCAATAGATTAAGATGTAATTAAAACAATTAAGTGTCTATACACACACAAAGTGGTGCAAAAACTCCCTGCAGCAATGGACAATGCCTCAAGAGCTTGGAGTACCAGAGTTCTGGCAAAAATTCAACATTGCAGATGTCTTACCCAACATCAAAGAAGCATGGGATAATGTGCCCATTTTTTTTATTTTTTTTATTAACACATTGGCCGATTCCCACCAAGGCAGGGTGGCCCGAAAAAGAAAAACTTTCATCATCATTCACTCCATCACTGTCTTGCCAGAGGGGTGCTTTACACTACAGTTATAAAACTGCAACATTAACACCCCTCCTTCAGAGTGCAGACATTGTACAGCCCATCTCAAGGACTCAAGTACGGCCTGCCAGTTTCCCTGAATCCCTTCATAAATGTTACCTTGCTCACACTCCAACAGCATGTCAAGTATTAAAAACCATTTGTCTCCATTCACTCCTATCAAATATGCTCACGCATGCTTGCTGGAAATCCAAGCCCTTCGCACACAAAACCTCCTTTACCCCCTCCCTCCAACCATTCCTAGGCCGACCCCTACCCCGCCTTCCCTCCACTACAGATTTATACACTCTTGAAGTCATTCTGTTTCGTTCCATTCTCTCTACATGTCCGAACCACCTCAACAACCCCTCCTCAGCCCTCTGGATAACAGTTTTGGTAATCCCGCACCTCCTCCTAATTTCCAAACTACGAATTCTCTGCATTATATTCACACCACACATTGACCTCAGACATGACATCTCTACTGCCTCCAGCCTTCTCCTCGTTTCAACATTCATCACCCATGCTACACACCCATATAAGAGTGTTGGTATAACTATACTCTCATACATTTCTCTCTTTACTTCCATGGACAAAGTTCTTTGTCTCCACAGACTCCGAAGTGCACCACTCACCCTTTTCCCCCCTCATCAATTCTATGATTCACCTCATCCTTCATAGACCCATCTGCTGACATGTCCACTCCTAAATATCTGAATACATTCACCTCCTCCATACTCTCTCTCTACAATCTAATATCCAATCTTTCGTCACCTAATCTTTGTTATCCTCATCACCTCACGCTTTCCTACATTCACTTTCAATTTTCTTCTTTTACATACCCTACCAAATTCATCCACCAATCTCTGCAACTTCTCTTCAGAATCTCCCAAAAGCAGTGTCATCAGCAAAAAGTAACTGTGACAACTCCCACTTTGTATTTGATTCTTTATCTTTTAACCCCACACCTCTTGCCAAGACCCTCGCATTCACTTCTCTTACCACCCTATCTATAAATATATTGAACAACCACAGTGACATCACACATCCTTGTCTAAGGCCTACTTTTACTGGGAAATAATCTCCCTCTCTCCTTCACACTAACCTGTGCCCATATCAACAATAAATGCAGGCTAGGGAAAATTATGGCTTACTGGTGAATGATTTCAGTTTTTTTCTTGGTTGAGTGAAGTCCAGGAAATTTTTCATCTTGCAGGTAAAGGCTTTGAAGATGTGCAACTAGAAGACATCAATGAACTCTTTAAAAGATGAGAAGGAAGAAAAGTCCAGAGGAAATGTTAACAGTGCTCAATTCCCAGATAGAAGGGACATAGGAAGATCCTGCAGCGAAACAGTTAACACTACAAGAGTTACACAAGCAGTTCCATGTTGCTGCTAAACTTGCAGATTTTTTCATTGAAAAGGACCAAGCAATGGAGCTCTACCATCAGCTATATATAGTGCTGATGGGTAACACACAGTAGAGATGCATGACAGCATACTACAAGGCTCCCATAACAGCTTTGTATCAACCTCAGCCCATGAACCCCTGCCATCTACTTCGGCCCACAAATCCCAGACTATAACTTGCTTTAATGTGCACATAACATCTGCATCCCTTTCAAAAACATTGTACAATACAGTGGACCCCCGAGTTTCGTAAGGTTCTTATTTCGTAAAAATCGTGTTTCGTAATATTTTTTCAATTTCGAGAATCGTAAACTGGCTCGTGTTTCGTAACGTATTAGACCTGTCCGCCTGCTCCGCACCTGCGCAGGATGCCCGCCAGTGAAGCGTTGTTTACCATTGAGAGAACATTACCCAGCGCGCTCTTTCAAACTTTCACAATACATTTAGTGTCTTTTTTGGTGGTTTTGTGACTGTCACTGTGAAATAAGTCACCATGGGTCCAAAGAAGCTTCCTAGTGGCACCCCTGTGGTAGCATTCATGCAGTGAGTGTAGCATTCATGCAGTGAGTAGCAGGCATGCAGGGAGTTTAGCAGGCATGCAGGGAGTTTAGCAGGCATGCAGGGAGTGTAGCAGGCATGCAGGGAGTGTAGCATTCATCCAGGGAGTGTAGCATTCATCCAGGGAGTTTAGCATGCATGCAGGGAGTTAGCATGCATGCAGAGGAGTGTAGCATGCATGCAGGGAGTGTAGCATGCATGCAGGGAGTGTAGCATGCATGCAGGGAGTGTAGCATGCATGAGGAGTGCATGCATGAGGAGTGTAGCATGCATGCAGGGGAGTGTAGACATGCATGCAGGAGTGTAGCATGCATGCAGGGAGTGTAGCATGCATGCAGGGGAGTGTAGCATGCATGCAGGGAGTGTAGCATGCATGCAGGGAGTGTAGCATGCATGCAGGAGTGTAGCATGCATGCAGGGAGTGTAGCATGCATGCAGGGAGTGTAGCATGCATGCAGGGAGTGTAGCATGCATGCAGGGAGTGTAGCATGCATGCAGGGAGTGTAGCATGCATGCAGGGAGTGTAGCATGCATGCAGGGAGTGTAGCATGCATGCAGGGAGTGTAGCATGCATGCAGGGAGTGTAGCATGCATGCAGGGAGTGTAGCATGCATGCAGGGAGTGTAGCATGCATGCAGGAGTGTAGCATGCATGCAGGGAGTGTAGCATGCATGCAGGAGTGTAGCATGCATGCAGGGAGTGTAGCATGCATGCAGGGAGTGTAGCATGCATGCAGGGAGTGTAGCATGCATGCAGGGAGTGTAGCATGCATGCAGGGAGTGTAGCATGCATGCGGGGAGTGTACAGCATGCAGGGTGTAGCATGATGGGAGTGTAGCATGCATGCAGGAGTGTAGCATGCATGCAGGGAGTGTAGCATGCATGCAGGGAGTGTAGCATGCATGCAGGGAGTGTAGCATGCATGCAGGGAGTGTAGCATGCATGCAGGGAGTGTAGCATGCATGCAGGGAGTGTAGCATTCATGCAGGAGTGTAGCATGCATGCAGGGAGTGTACATGCATGCGAGTTACATGTGCAGGAGTGTAGCATGCATGCAGGGAGTGTAGCATTGATGCAGGGAGTGTAGCATTGATGCAGGGAGTGTAGCATTCATGCAGGGAGTGTAGCATTCATGCAGGGAGTGTAGCAGGCATGCAGGGAGTGGGGATTCCCCTTCGTAGAGGCTGAAGAATTCCTCCCCCAACAAGTGTTTAATTGTGATGAAACAGGTCTGTTTTGGAAGAAAATGCCCAAGAGGACCTTCATTACTCATTACCCTATCTTCCAGATGCCTGCAACTCTTCAATAAGAAATAATGTAAATACAATTAATCCGTTCCACAAAAAAATATTCACATACAAAATAATTAAAAATAATATATATTATTTTTAATTATTTTGTATGTGAATATTTTTTTGTGGAACGGATTAATTGTATTTACATTATTTCTTATGGGAAATAAGGGTTCGAATTTCGTAAACTTCGTGTTAAGTAATAGCTCCTGGAACGGATTAATTACGATACTCGGGGGTCCACTGTACTTCTTATTTTAGGTAAATTGTCCATTTAAAATCAAAGTTGTATAACATTTTTGGAGGTGGCAATGGAAAGTAACCCAATTTTTTCCTCCCCCAAGTTGTTAAATTCACCTACTGTGTTTTTAGGTATAGCTCAATTTTTCTAGAATGTAATCTGCACAAAAGGGGGTTGTCTACTCATAAGCAAGAGCAGCATATGAATGTTGCAATTTTGTTTACATGATCTTTCAATATTTTATCAGTCTATTCTTCATGTGACCTGATTTCTCTCTCCCATTGCTATTACCTAGCATTTATCTACATTAAATTCCATCACTACATTTACTCAATTTATCAAGGTCATCCTGAGGAGATTTAGTCATTTTTATTACTTAATGGACTTAATTTATATGCTAGGACTAGAATTAAGCACTAGTTGCTATACAAGTTTTAGGCTTGGTTTCCTGAATTGCTCTGTATAATAAGTGGCTTTCTATTTAACTTACTGTACATCTTTATCAAATTTTTAACAGTACCAGTACAGTACTGTATTGTATTTGTTTCGAAACTGTAACAAATTGGAATGTAAATCTAACTACTATAACTTCAATATGTGATCAGTTGAAATAAACATTTTTTTTTTTTTAATACTTTTACATCTGCAAACCTTCCAATATTTTTTAATCCTCCATGGTAAACCGTTTATATTAAATAAAGTATGGGAGGTGCTTGGTAGTACAGTGCCACTGATGCAGCAAAGTCTGCTGCATCGCAGATTCGTACAATATGGGCTGCCTTCACAACCTGTCCGATTTCATTGTTAATAAGCAAACAGGCACTGTATGACCCCTATAGATTTAGCACTTTCCCCTAAATAATTATGTCATTTGAGTCCTCATAATAAAAAATAAGGTTTTTATTGCACTGGGGCTTGATTTTCTATATGAAAATATCTCTGGAATTCAGTCTGATTATATGATAGTGGAAATTTGCTCTTCTTGGATGCTGAAACATTTTTATTCCCCCCATTTCCTTCAGAATGTTTTACCCCCCGTTACACCAAATGCAATCAGTTATATAATCAATCACTCAAAAACCTCATTACACACTAAGTACATAGATTATTATTACATTAACAGGAAGGAGCTAAACCCACCGAGTCATATCTTAAGATATAAATTGTGGGTTATGGCATTTAAAATGTCATAACCGATGTATCTTACATGCCAGTATTCAGTATAATTTAACTTTCACATCAAGTTATCCATTGCATGGATAATTGGGCTTGATCGAAAGAAAGGGAGGGTTGACCGAGTGCCTCGAATCAAAAAATCTTCAGCATCAAGCTGTGTGTGAAGAGTTTCGAGGCTTTTCTACCAATGAGCCTTCAGCCAGGCTTCCTTGTTCAGACAGAGAGCAGCTTGCTAGGTATATAGAATCTAGTCATCTGTGTAATGATTCATTTTTAGGATGAAGTACTAATGTATATATATAATCTTCATGACCAATGAAAATATAGATAACTACATCCTTTTCAAACAAATTCATTATTAATGATTGAATATATGAGGCACTGCAATGCATGCCTTTAGGTCCTCAATCAATATAGAGAAGAGTTCAATCTAACTACTATACACCTAAGCTCACTGAAGGTATTGCCAAATGATCCTTTTGTTGCATCTCAAATTTCAGTGATGTTATTCAAGCTGAAGTTTTGCCAGCTTAGGGCCCATAATACCTCATACCCTGAACTTGCACAATTTAGATAAGGATGTTTGCCCGTACTCATCTTAGAGTTAATAGAGCAAAGAACTACAAATTTTTGTGAACAAATGCGGAGAGCTTGTACCTGTATAGTTTACTGTTTTATTTTATGTACACATTCCTAAATAATGTTGAAAAAGAGGGTGACGTGTCGTCACTTGACCGATAAACGATGACGTCGATCAGCTGATTTGTGTCAACTAAAGGGAGTGGGCGGACACACTTCACTATATTACAAAACTTACAACGTTAAATTACAAAACTCCGCTGCAAGATTACTCACCTTTGAATAAATAATCATATTCGTCGTCCCTGTTCCCCATCTTTCACGGGTGAAATATGAAAAGTAAACAAAAGTAGCTCGTCGTGGGGGTGGAAAAAAAAACCACTGAAACGAGAAAACAAGACTGACTTATCACAATTTTTCAAGCACCATGAAAGAGTTGAACCTATAATGAACCATCAATTAGTATTCTCACTCTGTTATATACCAAGATGTCACAGAAACGAGGCGATAGCAGAGCGAGCTGTCGCTCACAATAAACTAAGATGGCGAACCGTTACGCCTCTGTGTGCGCGCAGGTTACTGAAGAGGTTCCGCGCAGGTCTGCAACACACCACCAGGAGGATTGGAACTTCCTCCTTCTGAGTTAAAGGCAATTTGATTTCTGTTGTTCACACCCCGCTCAATCCTAGACAAGAAAACTTTTTCCACAGTAAAAATACATTTGCAGCCCACTCCCTTGACTCATTATTAAACTATCCTGCGTAATGCATGTAAGAGGGTTTGCATTTAGGTTTTATCTACTTTACATATTTTTTTTTACAAAGGTTTTGAGGGCACACAGGTGTTGTGGGCACATAAAAAGTACATTAAGTATTTTAACTTATTTATCTTAAGTAAATATAGGTAGTTAATGATTTAACCTTGTACAGAGTCAGGTATATCAGGGCAGCCAAACATGTGATGTAACTGTTATTCAATACATATTAATTAAATAAGATAGATACATAATGTGGTGTACTTAATTTTGTAAAAAAAAATGTGTTTACCTAAGATACCCATCACACAGGATAAGTTTTCTAATCAGCTAATAAAATGTCAGCCTGTGGATGATTTTTTTTACAACCCGTGAGCTGATATTCTGTCTCACTTAATTTTACAGTCCAGGATCTAACCCAAGTACCTACTTACTGCAGGTTATTACCTATTTCCCGCTAGATGAACAGTAGAACCGGGTGTCAAGAAACATGCTCACTTCAGTCCTTGACTGAACCCGGATCCTTGGGTTGTGAGCCGAAGGCATTACCACTAAGCTACAAGCCACCACTGAAACTTCACCTATTAAAAAAAATATATATGCGTGCTTTTGTAATCATGTTACTACCACCCACAGGATGGATGTTTATAATAATGAACCAATAAACATAAAAGAAAATACTAAAGTTCACATAACATCACATTTATAAGATTCTATTTAGCATAAGTGATTTACTATAGTGCTTCAAGGCAACTACGACGGTGTCAAAATAGCTGACGTATACTACTCTATCTCGCTCATCAAACATGTCAATATCAAATGCTTTCATCAGGTGTGTAATTTCGCCTACACACTTCAATGGCTAAGTGCTGAAGCCGGTTTATGTAGATTTAATGATTAATGTGAAGGGTAAGTAAGTTAAGTTGATTTAGGTACAGGTACACGTTAGTACAATTATCATACCTAGTAACGTATGTGTAAATTACCTAGGATAACCCCCCAAAAAGTCAAAATAAGTTATTTCCATTGTAATATCTTAACATTTAAAGCCTTGCTGTAAAATACAGTAGAAATCAGTCATGATTATCAGCTTAATTAAAACATCTAAGTAACTCAACTGTGCAAAAATCGGTATACAGTTAAAAGGAGGTGCAATGGGATAGTTAACTGAGTTATTTACATGAACGTTAAACTGAGATGATCAGCTTACAATAATAGGTACACGAATGTTAACTATACAAGGTAAATGTATGATTTTTTTAATGACGTCATTTGATGCACAGAATTGCAGATATGTTTTTAACCCAACAATTGAATACTGGACTTCCAGCGTACCGCGGTTTTCTTACATTGGTATTTTCCCAACATATGATGTACAGCAGGATTGTGTGTTTCTAACATTTGTTGTACCTACACCATGGTGAGTGTTGTGCCCCCACTATGGTGAGTGCTGTACCCACACCATGGTGAGTGTTGTGCCACACCATGGTGAGTGTTGTGCCCCCACCATGGTGAGTGCTGTACCCACACCATGGTGAGTTGTACCTACACCATGGTGAGTGTTGTGCCCCCACCATGGTGAGTATTGTGCCCACACCATGGTGAGGGTTGTACCCACACCATGGTGAGTGTTGTGCCCCCACCATGGTGAGTGTTGTGCCCCCACCATGGTGAGTGTTGTGCCCCCATGGTGAGTGCTGTACCCACACCATGGTGAGTTGCACCTACACCATGGTGAGTGTTGTACCCACACCATGGTGAGTTGTACCTACACCATGGTGAGTGTTGTACCCACACCATGGTGAGTGTTGTACCCACACCATGGTGAGTGTTGTGCCCCACCATGGTGAGTGCTGTACCCACACCATGGTGAGTGTTGTACCCACACCATGGTGAGTGTTGTACCCACACCATGGTGAGTGTTGTGCCACACCATGGTGAGTGTTATGCCACACCATGGTGAGTGTTGTGCCACACCATGGTGAGTGTTGTGCCACACCATGGTGAGTGTTGTACCCCCACCATGGTGAGTGTTGTACCCACACCATGGTGAGTGTTGTGCCACACCATGGTGAGTGTTGTACCCACACCATGGTGAGTGTTGTACCCACACCATGGTGAGTGTTGTACCCACACCATGGTGAGTGTTGTGCCACACCATGGTGAGTGTTATGCCACACCATAGTGAGTGTTGTACCCCCACCATGGTGAGTGTTGTACCCACACCATGGTGAGTGTTGTGCCACACCATGGTTAGTGTTGTGCCCCACCATTGTGAGTTGTATCTACACCATGGTGAGTGTTGTACCTACACCATGGTGAGTGTTGTACTCACACCATGGTGAGTTGTGCCCACACCATGGTGAGTGTTGTGCCACACCATGGTGAGTGTTGTGCCACACCATGGTGAGTGTTGTGCCCCCACCATGGTGAGTGTTGTGCCACCATGGTGAGTGTTACACCCACACCATGGTGAGTGTTGCACCCACACTCTGAAGGAGGGGTGGGGATGTTGCAGTTCGGAGAATCGCTTGAATTCTGATACTTGCACACTTCTAGCAAGATAGCTATTGAATGAGTAATGTTTCCTGTTTAAGGGTCACATTACCTGGGTGGGAGACGGCCGGTGTGTTAAAAAAAATTGCGGCCCACAACAGTGCTATTACAAAGACGCCTACACAGGACAATGTATCAGTACGTCACGTCACTTATGGGCAGGGTTCCTGACACCTGCTGTGTTCACCTATATCTAATGTTAGTCTACTGTTGACCCAACTGGATATAAGTTATACTATTATCTCATGCCCATGCACTATGCCCCTGACCCAGACTCGTGGAACTCCGTGTTCATCAAGAACTGCAAGAAACCCCTTCCACGTGCCTTAAATATTCTATGGAGAGGGACCATAGACACAGGGATCATCCCACAGTCACTAAAACAACAGATATAGCCCCACTTCACAGTAAACCAACAGCAAAGACTTACAGATCGATAGCACTAACGTCTCACATCATAACAAATCTTTGAAAGGGTTCTAAGAAGCAAGATCGCCAGCCACTTGGATACCCAGCAATTGGACAACCCCAGGGTTTAGAGCAGGTCGCCCCTGCCTGTCACAACCACTGAATCACTATGACATGGTCTTGGATGCACTGGAAGACAAACAAAATGCAGATATAGTATACACAGACTTTGCGAAAGCCTTCGACAAGTACGATCATGGTGTAATTGCACACAAACTGCGTGATAAAGGAATAACAAACAGAACACAAAGAGTAATAGTAAACAGAGTACAGTCAGAGCAGGCTACAATGAAAAGCTCTGTTCCACAAGGTGCAGTACTCGTTCCCATTCTTTTCCTCATCCTCATATCTCTCATAGACAGAAATGTAAGCGACAGAACCACGTCTTCCTTTGCTGATGATACCAGAATTTGCATGAGTGTCATCCATTGAGGACTCTGCAAATCTCCAAGCGGACGACATTAACCAAGTCTTTAAATGAGCCTCAGAAAACAATATGAAGGTCAATGAAGACAACTTTCAATTACTCCTCCATGGAAAATTCGAGAAAATAAAAACTGGAGCGGAATATGAAACAAATTACAGTCACACAATAGAGCGAAAAAATAATGTGAAGGACCAGGGAATGATAATGTCAGGGAATCTCACTTTCAAAGATCACAACAATGTCTACCACATCTGCTAGGAAAATGATAGGATGGATAATGAGAACCTTCAAAACTAGGCATGCCAAGCCAATGATGATTTTCTTCAAACTGCTTGTTCTCTCTAGGCTGGAATATTGCTATACACTAACGGTCCCTTTCAAGGTAGGCGAAAATACATACCTGGAGAATATAAAGAGAACTTTCACTGCACGTATAAGTACAATAAAGCACCTAAATTACTGGGAACAGTTAATGTCGCTTGACCTGTACTCCTTGGAAATTTGGAATGCAGGTGAAAAAGATACATGATAATATACACTTGGAAAATCTTAAGAAGGTCTAGTCCCAAATATACACAAGGAAATCACTCCCTACGAAAGTAAAAGACTCTGCAAGTGGTGGAACATCCTCCAATGAAAAGCAGGCGCGCCACGAGTACGCTGAGAGACAATACAATAAGTGTCAGGGGCCCCAAGACTTTTCAACTGCCTCCCAGCATACATAAGTGGGATTACCAATAGACCCCTGGCTGTTTTCAAGAGGTAGCTGGACAGGCACCTGAAGTCAGTTTCCGACCAACCGGGCTGTGGTTCGTATGTCAGTTTGCGCGAAGCCAACTGTAACAGCCTGGTTGATCAGGCCCTGATCCACCATGAAGCCTGATCATGGACCGGGCCGTGGGGGCGTTGACCCCCGAAATACCCTCCAGGTATTAATATGTGACCGTCGATATGATTTCGGCTGAGGTCACAAGTGGTGAAGCTCTTCCTTTAATTAATATGTCTCGAGAGTGCATGTGCCTTATTCCCACAATCTGTCGGTATTAACATACTGATCTGTTGAACCTCTCCACTATGTTGTAGCAGTCACAAGATGGATATTATATCACTTGTATTGTAGTACTTAACACTGATGGCATATTTGTAGAGTATGGTAGCCTACTGACGAAGCTTAACACTAGAAATCTCTGGCTAAATACTGCACTTCCTTTGTGATTACCTTAAAGGTGAATATGGATCTTATAGGGTAGCTCTTCGCGAGTCTTGATATAAACTTTGGTAATTGATATCGACAAGTGGTTTAAAAAGACACGTGAGCAAACAGTAGGACATATTAGAAATTGTTTCGGTCCTGGGACCGTTTGTTAGAAGTAATGAAGGTCTCTGGTACGATTTTTTTTTCTAATAAATATGCCCTAGTGCTTGCTGTGTCTTTTAAACCAAGGGCTCTTGTCAGAGTACCAGAGGAAAGTGTGCTTGATCACTCATCCCTGAAACTGATGCCTATGCAGGTTATTGCTCTCTAAATTTAGCCGTGACGGTTTCTGCGCCTTCATATCTAAACACCAGCTATTTGCAATCAGTTTTTTCTGGTTAGTTCCGTATCCATTTGCTGTATCTGATGGACAAATAATGTATTATTTATTTACTGTATTTTATGTAACCATAGGACGAAATTATGTTATCTTTTATTTTCGTAATTCATAGGAGAAGTACATTGATACTTAAGTGTACAAGCATCCTGCATAACCAAGTGAAAAGAAATGACAGGGTCCTGAAAAATTCTATTTAATCGGCCAGGAAGATAATCGACGACTAGCCCACTCGGCCTAGCATGGGCTAGTAGACTTACCGCAGTGCCCCTCAGTCATGTGTTCATATGATCAGTCCTGAGTTACAGTAAAATAAAAATAAAGACGTTTGGTTACAGTGGATGGGTTGACACTGTACGAGGATGAACTTTGTTACCTGGAGAGAGTTTCGGGGGTCAACGCCCCCGCGGCCCGGTCTGAGACCAGGCCTCGTGGTGGATCAGGGTCTGATCACCCAGGCTGTTACTGCTGGCCACACGCAAACTGACGTACGAACCCCAGCCCGGCTGGTCAGGTACTGACTTTAGGTGCCTGTCCAGCGCCTTCTTGAAGACAGCCAGGGGTCTATTGGTAATCCCCCTTATGTATGCTGGGAGGCAGTTGAACAGTCTTGGGCCCCGGACACTTATTGTGTTGTCTCTCAGTGTACTCGTGGCGTCCCTGCTTTTCATTGGGGAATGCTGCATCTCCTGCCAACTAAAGTGGCAAATTGTTTTAATTCATACTACACAACTGTCGCATCAACACTAGTAAGTAAGCTACCAGCTGCATCAAATACCTTTAACACAGACTCTGATAAATTTTAAACATACTATACCAATAAAGGAGTAACTCCAGACAGTTGTCAACTAGTAAGTGTATCTCATGACTTCGTGCAAAAAGAACTAAGCAGGTTAAACCCAATTAAGAGCACCGGCCCAGATAACATCCCGTCTAAATTCCTAAAAGATGGTGCCTCTGAACTGGCAATCCCCATTGCTCACATAATAAATTTGTCCATCACCACTAATACAGTGCCAGAGGGGTTCAAGGAGGCCAGAGTTACTCCTATCTTCAAGAAAAATAGTAGGTCTGATGTCAGCAACTATAGGCCTGTTAGTATACTCAGTGTAATATCCAAAATTCTAGAGAGGGCGGTGTACTGTCAAGTAGTTAAATATCTTAGTGACAACAACATTCTTCATAGTTACCAATCAGGCTTTAGGAGATCTTACTCATGGATTACATGAGAACTGAAATGTCTATAGGGAACCTCATAGGAATGGTAACTTTAGACTTGCAAAAGGCCTTCGATACTGTCAACCACAATATATTATGTAAGAAACTTCAAGCTATCGGCATAGGTTCCACAGACTGGTTTAAGTCCTATCTTAGCAACAGGAAACAAATTGTCAAAATCAACAAAACGGAATCAGAACCACTGCCGATAGCATGTGGAGTTCCCCAAGGTAGTATTCTGGGTCCTTTATTATTCCTGTGTTATGTAAATGATATGCCCATCAGTGTCAAGTGCAAACTCCTACTGTATGCGGATGACAGTGCTCTGTTAGTGTCAGGTAAAGACCCACAAGATATAGCTAATGTATTAACACTGGAACTGTAGTCCTGCAGCAAATGGTTAGTAGACAACAAACTATCGTTACATCTAGGGAAAACAGAAGCCATACTCTTTGGCACGAAATATAAACTGAGCAGGGTAAATAATTTTAATATCCGGTGTAATGGAGAATCCATCACTTCAGTTTCCTCAGTAAAATAACTGGGAATCCCCTTTGACCCATGCATGTCAGGAGAATTGATAGGGAACAGTGTAGTAAAGAAAGGGAATGCCAGACTGAAGTTCCTCTACAGACAAGCACAGTGTCTACCTACTGAGGCTCGCAGGACCCTATGTCTAGCCCTTATACAATGTCATATTGACTACGCTTGCTCTTCATGGTACTCTGCCTTGACAAAAAAACTGAAAGAAAAGCTGCAAATCACCCAGAACAAAATGGTAAGATTCATCCTGGACCTGGGTCCAAGAGAGCATGTAGGCCAGGATGAATTACAACAATTGGATATGCTGAATATTGAAGACAGAGTAAAACAACTTAAATTAAATCAAGTTTATAAAATTGCTCACAAACAGTGTCCAGAATATCTTGCTGCTAATTTTGTCAAGGCTGGGAACCAAAGCAGTCATAGTACTAGAGGAAGAGAGCACAACTTTGTAGTTCCCACAGTCAATGGCCAGGCTTCAAACACCTTTTATTGTACAGCAATAAAGGAATGGAACAGACTGCCTGCACATGTCAAAGCCAGTCATAGCATGAGCCAGTTCAAGAAGAGAACCAAAAGGTACCTAATGAATGTAGCGACAGAAAGGGAGGAGAATGATTTTTTATATTTTAGCTAACACACATGTATATGTAAATAACTCTTTTTACCTTATTCCTAGTATACATATATCCTTTATAATATAATAACATATATATATCCTACAATGTAAAATATTATAGTGTAAAAGGGACCCCAATGAAAATAAGTCACTCTGACTTTTTTGGGTTATCCTAGGTGCTCTACACATGCTGCTATGTATGATAATGTATGTAAATGTATTTGTGTATACCTGAATAAACTTACTTACTTACTTACTTACAATGTAACATCTGTGCACGTTAAAAAATAAAGATTATTCTTCTTCCTTTTATTATTATTATTTTCTACCTGGGGCAAGAAATAGCATATTGAATTTGCATCTAAAAAAACAATGGTCTCACCTGGATTAAAAAAAAAACTTGAAAACACTCACTAAATTACCCATGCAGTTATTCCTTTTAAATGGCTATTTTTTCAATATATGATTCTATTAAAGGTGTTATAGAGGGAGGTACTTCCTCTAGTGCTATTTGGGACCCACAGCCTCAGAGAATATAAAACTACAGTACTGAAAAGTTAGGTTTCTCCCTGGAACTGTATGAGTATATTTACCTGCCACCCCCGTATGTATATGGACACTGGTGCAATAGTTATGTATTTATGCAAGAATATATTTAGGACTTCCAGTTGTTAAATTAATTTACATTTTTTTCCAGCTTATCTACGAAGCACAAGAAAACTTTTGGTCAATGGCAATTCAAATTTATATTTTTGAACAGAAAAATGTGACAAAATGTTCATATCAAAAACAATATAGTTGGAAAATATGTATCATATACGCATTTGTAAATACCAGATTCAAATATTAAACTGCTAAATACAGTTACTTATTATTAATTATGTTACCTATTATAATTTTTCATTCCATGATGCTGTAAGCTATTTGTAATTAACTACATTGGTTCTGAGTTATAACAAGACAAGGAAATTGTTTCATATAAAACAGACATTGTAAATGCCTACGAATTTCCTACATGAGCACACATCTTGAGTCTCCCTAAGCAAGTGCCTATGTATGTTAATTAAGTTTTATCTACACCTTACCTACTTCCGTTTATAACTTTTTCTCACTACTGAAAACCAACTGACCACAGTGTATTCTTTAGCTATGAGTCATTTAATGAACATACACATGTTCAAACAAGTTACAAGTGACCAGAGACTTATGTAATGGCCTCACGCCTTTGTTTCAGGCTGAGGGACTGATCACCTTCTATCATGGCTGAGGGACTGATCACCTTCTATCATGGCTGAGGGACTGATCACCTTCTATCATGGCTGAGGGACTGATCACCTTCTATCATGGCTGAGGGACTGATCACCTTCTATCATGGCTGAGGGACTGATCACCTTCTATCATGGCTGAGGGACTGATCACCTTCTATCATGGCTGAGGGACTGATCACCTTCTATCATGGCTGAGGGACTGATCACCTTCTATCATGGCTGAGGGACTGATCACCTTCTATCATGGCTGAGGGACTGATCACCTTCTATCATGGCTGAGGGACTGATCACCTTCTATCATGGCTGAGGGACTGATCACCTTCTATCATGGCTGAGGGACTGATCACCTTCTATCATGGCTGAGGGACTGATCACCTTCTATCATGGCTGAGGGACTGATCACCTTCTATCATGGCTGAGGGACTGATCACCTTCTATCATGGCTCAGGGACTGATCACCTTCTATCATGGCTCAGGGACTGATCACCTTCTATCATGGCTCAGGGACTGATCACCTTCTATCATGGCTCAGGGACTGATCATCTCTAAACTACCTCTCTATTTCTGTCTCCAATACTGTAATCACCTCTGTATTTGACTGATAAATTCTGATGCACAGGTGAAACTTTTACTTAACAAAGCTACCTAAGTTTTGCGCGTCTTACTCATCAATGTATCGGCATTATATATTATTTATATGTTGCTTATATCATTATTTATTTCCTCATATATATTGTTTATGTAGATTTAATTTCAAGGGTCCCCATTCTGATTTCTCATTTATGCAAACTCTGTATCTCTCCCGCCTGCGTTCTAGGGAGTACAGGTTTAGGAACTTCAAGCGTTCCCAGTAATTGAGGTGGTTTATCGGCACGCATAACGGCGATAAACCACCTCAATTACTGGGAGCGCTTGAAGTTCCTAAACCTGTACTCCCTAGAACGCAGGCGGGAGAGATACATTATTATATACACGTGGAAAATTCTCGAGGGATTAGTACTAAACTTGCACACGAGAGTCATTCCCTACGAAAACAAAAGACTCGGCAGGCGATGTAACATCCCTCCAATGAAAAGCAGGGGTGCCACTAGCACGTTGAGGGACAACACAATAAGTGTCAGGGGCCCAAGACTGTTCAACTGCCTCCCAGCATACATCAGGGGGATTACCAACAAACCCCTGGCTGTCTTCAAGCAGTCACTGGACAGGCACCTAAAGTCTGTACCTGAACAGCCAGGCTGTGGTTCGTACGTTGGACTGCGTGCGGCCAGCAGTAACAGCCTGGTTGATCAGGCTCTGGTCCAACATGAGGCCTGGTCACAGACCGGGCCGCAGGGGCGTTGACCCCTGGAATTCTCTCCAGGTAAACTCCAGGTATCAAACACCCATGCCTCGATCCAGGAGATAATTTCTCCTACCCTACCATGTGCCGCTACTTTCATCAGTGTTCTGTGTGAAACTCTGTCAAAAGCCTTACCGAAGTCCGTATACACAATATTGTGTCCTTTATCATGATCTACTGCATCGAATACTTTACTGAAAAAAAGATTAATAAATTCATATGGCAAGAATGACCCTTTGTAAAGCGTGCTCAGATTCATTTATCAAAATATATTTTTGAAAGTGGCTTCAAATTACATCTGCAATTATTTATTCAATAAACTTTCCAACAATTGACGTAAGGTTGATTGGACTATTATTTGAAGATAAGGACCTATCTCCCATTTTGTAAATGGGTGTGAAAATTTACAGTTTTCCATTTATCCAGGTAAAGATTCATCTCATGTGGTTGGCAGTTGTGGATGGAAAACTGGAAGACTTTCAGATCATTAATCCAGGATAATTCAAGAAAGCCAGTGTGTCTTATTTCCATGTGGGAATCATTTGTATAATACTCTACTCTGATTAGCATCAATTGTGTAAAGAGACCAAAGAGTGGTTAAGACAAGCCTAGCATCAGTCATCGTTCTGTTCATAATATATTTAATTTGAACTCTATTCACGGGGAAGGGGTACACATATTGTCGTAGCCAGTTTAAAATAGCTTACAACGCAATTAACATTCTGAACAAACTTGATCAGTAATCACAATTTCTCATATTTACCTAAAAAAATGGAAAAAATCTTGGTTTATATAACTTGCTTAGATTAAAGCAAATACTTACAATTGCCAGCGAAGTCAAAGGGAATATCAAAGTCAAAACGAAATGTTAGGCGGCAGGCACACATATCTTGGTGGGCAGGCAATAGTCTGGCCTTGAAGGTACGAGATTAATAGCTCAATAAATGAAGCTATAATGTGGACCTACAGTACCACCACAGTAGACACACTATACACCAACACACTGCATACACCAGTGACACAGTGTGCACCTCCACTGTAAACACTACCACTTACTTACACACTGAAGGTGGAAGGACAACAGGAAGTTCGTTCTTGCTCGCAAGTCCTGAACCGTCATGTGTGAGATCACTCAAGGTAGCAACCTCACATATTAATATATTAATATAACACTGGTTGGCTGGTTAACGGGGTTTAAATAAATTATTACAGTCAGAACTAAGCGCTAAATCCACAAGGGTCATACAGTTGGGTTTAAAACCTATCGACTACACGAAGGTCATTAAGGCTGCATGTAACCTCTTCACCACCAGTCAAAAACACTTTCATCCTTAAAATAAGTATTATAGTACATTCTCAGTATATACACACCTCCCGGTGAATATATCCTTGACTGTAATATAACATATTGATGTAGCATACAATATATTACTAATAAAAAATATTTATAATAATTATTATTAATTATTATTATTATTATTATTATTATTATTATTACTTGTTGTTGTTATTGCTGTATTAATACATTTCTGACAGTATATAGTAAAAGAAGCCTATAAGTAATTTTTGTATTTAGTTCCTGACTGAAAATGGAACTAAAAGTCACTACATGCTTGTATACTTACACAGGTAGTAGTAGACCAATTATACAAATATAACTACTATAATTAAAGCTAGTTGTAGACACTAAGTGGCACTGTAGTAGTGGTGAAAGTGACATGTTTAGTATAATTTAGGATAACAATTTTACAGGTAATACTAGGATTTGAGTTTGGAACTATTAAGTCTGATGGTACAGTAATACTATTAGGACGTTGTATAATAGTTATAGAGATGATAATAAAACACTGGAATGGGAAGTGTGGGCCTACTGGCGTAGACGTTTAGTCTAAAGAACTAATCCAGGATTTATGCTATGTAAGAATTGTAATTTGATATAATTTAAAAACGTAGCAATGTAACGTATATATCATACTTTTGACGCGTAAATCATTCATAATATTACACCACTGTCTAGTATATTAAATGTGTTGTTATAGAGTGCATATTTGAAATCTGATGTAACTCAAAAAATTTTCTATGGATAAGAATGTCAGTTAAGTGAGTACTCAGGCACATGTGAGGTGTCCTAAGATATGTTATCATGTTATGCGACCTTCATACATCATGAAAGAACCAGCTCAAAATCACCCTGTCACTCCCACAGCATTAGTCATGTGTTCTGGATGACTTAAGTGTAAATGTTCCTTTTAGCATGTAGCATTCAATAGTATGTTATAAACAGCAAAGGTTACGGTCATAATCCAGAGAGCAAGATGGTGGTGGGGTAAATATCAGAAAAAATATGTATATCCTTACGTGGGTGTTAGTCATGGGATGGTCCACTTGCTGGCTGAGTAATAGCTGGTGTGTCTGCTAGAGCAGTCTCTCTCAGTGAGTATATACTGGGAGGTTGCTTTAATCCATGTTTTAGGAGTTTAAATATTTTTGACTAGTGGGATACATGTGATATGCAGTATCAGTGAGTGACACATGCAGATATGTGATATGCAGTATCAGTGAGTGACACATGCAGATATGTGATATGCAGTATCAGTGAGTGACACATGCAGATATGTGATATGCAGTATCAGTGAGTGACACATGCAGATATGTGATATGCAGTATCAGTGACACATGCAGATATGTGATATGCAGTATCAGTGAGTAACACATGCATATATGTGATATGCAGTATCAGTGACACATGCAGACATGTGATATGCAGTATCAGTGAGTGACACATGCAGATATGTGATATGCAGTATCAGTGACACATGCAGATATGTGATATGCAGTATCAGTGACACATGCAGATATGTGATATGCAGTATCAGTGACACATGCAGATATGTGATATGCAGTATCAGTGACACATGCAGATATGTGATATGCAGTATCAGTGAGTGACACATGCAGATATGTGATATGCAGTATCAGTGACACATGCAGATATGTGATATGCAGTATCAGTGATGCACATGCAGATATGTGATATGCAGTATCAGTGACACATGCAGATATGTGATATGCAGTATCAGTGACACATGCAGATATTGATATCAGATCAGTGACACATGCAGATATGTGATATGCAGTATCAGTGACACATGCAGACATGTGATATGCAGTATCAATGAGTGACACATGCAGATATGTGATATGCAGTATCAGTGACACATGTAGATATGTGATATGCAGTATCAGTGACACATGCAGATATGTGATATGCAGTATCAGTGAGTGACACATGCAGATATATGATATGCAGTATCAGTGAGTGACACATGCAGATATGTGATATGCAGTATCAGTGACACATGCAGATATGTGATATGCAGTATCAGTGAGTGACACATGCAGATATGTGATATGCAGTATCAGTGACACATGCAGATATGTGATATGCAGTATCAGTGACACATGCAGATATGTGATATGCAGTATCAGTGAGTGACACATGCAGATATATGATATGCAGTATCAGTGAGTGACACATGCAGATATGTGATATGCAGTATCAGTGACACATGCAGATATGTGATATGCAGTATCAGTGAGTGACACATGCAGATATGTGATATGCAGTATCAGTGAGTGACACATGCAGATATGTGATATGCAGTATCAGTGACACATGCAGATATGTGATATGCAGTATCAGTGAGTGACACATGCAGATATGTGATATGCAGTATCAGTGACACATGCAGATATGTGATATGCAGTATCAGTGAGTGACACATGCAGATATGTGATATGCAGTATCAGTGACACATGCAGATATGTGATATG
>WNWK01002330.1:195000-215433 GCA_009830355.1 Cherax destructor | reverse complement strand
AAATTTAACAAGTGGATTTAGCTGCCCGGGAAATACTGTAGATATGTAGACTTCTTTGATGTAGGAGCTGGTAACGTGGTCGGTCTGGAGGCTGTTTGCTTGCTTGAAGTCTATCTTTTATAACATCGTAATCGAAAAAATTACGGCACACCGCTGCTCACCACTTGTCGTGTGGTCTTGGGAGAGATATATAGGAGGTCAAAGATACTCCTTGTTGGATGGTTACGGTATATTTACAGTAATTAGAGGAGAGTCCCGCACACCGTCTGTCTCGCCTGTAGGTCTAACGTAGTGAGGCAGTCTGCCTATGATAGGCTGTGCACCTGCGCTGAGCCTCTGACGTCAGCGGGTACCGTGACGTCACACGCAAAGGGACCAGCTGTATAAAGATATACTAAACAAGTGTATCTATGATACTGACACGACACTAGAGGTGTGGATATGTGGATCATGTAGCAACCTTCCTGGAACACTAGAGGTGTGGATGTGTGGATCATGTAGCAACCTTCCTGGAACACTAGAGGTGTGGATGTGTGGATCATGTATCATCCTTCCTGGAACACTAGAGGTGTGGATGTGTGGATCATATAGCAACCTTCCTGGAACACTAGAGGTGTGGATGTGTGGATCATGTAGTAACCTTCCTGGAACACTAGAGGTGTGGATGTGTGGATCATGTAGCAACCTTCCTGGAACACTAGAGGTGTGGATGTGTGGATCATGTAGCAACCTTCCTGGAACACTAGAGGTGTGGATGTGTGGATCATGTAGCAACCTTCCTGGAACACTAGAGGTGTGGATGTGTGGATCATGTAGTAACCTTCCTGGAACACTAGAGGTGTGGATGTGTGGATCATGTAGCAACCTTCCTGGAACACTAGAGGTGTGGATGTGTGGATCATGTAGCAACCTTCCTGGAACGTTGGCAATTGGAGGTTTGTAGAATGCAGCGCTTCTATGGAAGATCTAGGTCATGAGTACCTCACTGGAATCCTGGAAGTGCTGACGTGAAACACGCAACACATTCCTGGAACACTGAAACCTTCAAGACAACACACCTGACAAAAATTTTGTTTGATTTTTCATTTTCATGAGAAAACGCAAAACCCATAGAGTCATACAGGTCTGATTCGAAGAAAACGAGAGTAACTCCTTGGATCAAAAGCTTTTTTCCACATTAAAGCATGTAGATGGCTTAACACCTATAATTAAACTTGTTAAAGAAAAGAGACACATTATTCGCTCTCGATAAACATTACGTGGCTACACTGCTTCAATGTAATGATTATTTTCTGCAACAGAGTGCTGTACTTGCATGTTGCAGCTGCCGACTTTCCCAGGTCACCACGTACAGCGTGGGAAAAATAACTGAGAGACACGCACATGTTGTGATGAGAAATCTCGTCTCTGTCATTGATACTAATAACATATTCTCGTAAAAGTCATCGTCTTATTTGCTATACATTAATATGAAGCTGGGCAGGTTGTGGCGGTGTTAGAGCAGCATTCTCCGACGTCAGGTGATTCGTCTGTCGATACGAGGCGAGGTGATGGTATGCTGTTAGTGGTTAATTAATAATTATGACTTACGATAGCAGCTGTACTGAGTGACGGCCCACGGACGAGAAAGGTTATCGTGACTGTATTAGCATAGTCATCAAGGGTGAGGGACTGATTACCTAATACTGCTTCTTCACGTCTTCCTCCGTCTCCAACAGACTTCTCAAGGCTGAGGGACTTACTTATCACCTCAGTAATATCACAGTAACAGCAACCCCTAAGGCCTGTCTGGTTACCCCAATCATCTTTTATGTTTCTTGAGATAGTATTCCAAAGCTAAGCTGGTAGGATCTGAGAATCCTGATGTAGGATTGAGGATTCGAAACACTGAAGTCGGAGACTCGGTTATCTCTTACGCTAAGGATCTAGAGGACTGTTGATAAAGCCTCTTGCTCCAGAGTTGAGGATCCAGAGTACTGATGACTGAGCCTCAGGGCTTTTGCTCTGGTGTTGAGGATCCAGAGTACTGATGACTGAGCCTCCGTCTCTTGCCTCAGAGCTCTGCTGACGACTGAGCCTCGGGGCTCCTGCACCTTACGCATGATTGATATTTTTCTCACTCGCATGACTGCCAGGAGCGTCTGCCGTTGACCGCAGTCTCAACGCTGTCATGGTCATGAAGCTGATGGTCTCCCACTCACACAGCTTGTTCTAATTCCTCCGACAGTTTCTTCCTCCTTTTCCCCCGTCCTCCAGTGCATCTGTTCATTAAGTGAGAATATTATAGATCCTATTTATTTTTCGTCGGCTTTTGTATGTGTGTATGTATATATGTATGTGTGTATGTATGTATAAATGCATGAATGTATGTATGTATGTGTTTATGAGATTTTGGATGAGAAAATAGGGAAGATCTTTGACACTGCTTCTAGATTAAGGTACTTTATGTCTGTACTCACCCCTATATGTGGTTGCAGGAGTCAGTTCATAGCTCCTGGCCCCTGTGTGTGTGTGTGTGTGTGTGTTAACTCACAGCTACTTACTGCAGACCTGCCAAGAAACTTCAACGTCCGTGATCGCGGACGATAGTTAACATCACTCG
This sequence comes from Cherax destructor, assembly GCA_009830355.1. NCBI lineage: Eukaryota > Metazoa > Arthropoda > Malacostraca > Decapoda > Parastacidae > Cherax > Cherax destructor. Next base: position 212,831 of record WNWK01002330.1, on the reverse strand, counting down.
TAGCAAAGTCTTCCTACTGCTCCGATACTTCCTTTTTTTAAAGTCCAGTTTTCTTTAAAAACAGCAAAGTAAATAAAAAAGATTAAAACAAACACGTAGGCTTATCCCTGTTTGTTATATAATTTCGAAACATGAAAATAAGTAATGGAAACTAATATTACAAGCAGAGCCAGTATGATTACTTCCCATCTCACGTCCTCTTGGGATGACAACAACTGAAGAGGCCATGTGACATGTCTCCATGAGATGAAAACAGTTGGAGAGGTCATGAACATGTCTCCTTGAAATGACAACAGCTGAAGAGGCCATGTGACATGTCTCCATGAGATGAAAACAGTTGGAGAGGTCATGAACATGTCTCCTTGAGATGACAACAACTGAAGAGGTCATGTGACATGTCCTCTCGAGATGGCAGCAACTGAAGTGGCTACGCAAAACAGTGTAAAAAATATTGCTTCTTCATCTTTATTTAAAAGAGAATTTGCATCTAGGTGCTTCCCATCACAAGTTTACTTTGAAGAAAACCAGTTTTGCAGCAGTAGGGTCTCCATCTCCTGGGCACTTGCTTGCATACTCCCAGAACTCAACACCCATTGGTAGGGTTAAGGTAGAGGCAGGATGAGGTAAGTGTGTTTAGATTAGACTAAGGTAGGGTCTGGTATAATAGGTCAGTCTATGTTAGGCTAGGTTAGGGGGAAGGGAATAGATCAGCTTAGAGTAGGAGAGGTGAACCACAGTTTATATCTTATTGTACATAACAGCGAGAAAACGGAATGTAAACAATAGGTTAATAAAGTTTCCTGAGGAAGTGTGAGCTATGTTGGTGTCCTGAAGACGGCTCCTTAATTAGTAAGAAACGTTAATTATTGCTTGTCTCCTTCAAAGAAGCCAAACAGCTAATAATTCAACCAGTATCTTGGATATTTTCACTTTTCTCTATCAATCAAAATCATAAGCATTCCCGTGTTGTTTGTTAAATAACATAGATATTATAATTATTTTTATCGGTCAAGATCATGAGTAATTCGGCTTTCATTGTCAGTTATTTAACGATAATTTGATCTAACAGTAGTAGCAGTAGTAATAGCAATAGTATTAGCAGGAGTAGTAAAAGCAATAACAAGAGCAGTAGTAGATTATACGTAAAATTTACTTGACCTCTTTCTGTCAACGGTGATTATCTATTATTTATGAGTATTAATTAGTGCAATCCTAATTGAAAACTCGCTTAGTTTCCGGTTCAACAATTCTGTCATTTAAAGATCCGTCGCAATGAAGAGCAGCAAGCCAAACCATATATTTATTGGATTATATAAAAAAAAAAAAACTCTTTTGTTTTTAATCATAATGTATTCAGTGCACGATCATCGTAATGTATGCAGAGGTGGACATACGGTAGCCTAGTCAGACCCCTGGTACTGCCTTGGCCTCCTGTTAGGTGTCGCATTGGATGATCGTGATGATGATTTTACCTTTACACACACACACACACACACACACACACACACACACACACGTCAAAGACTATGAGTAGATAACATCTCACCATGGATGCTGAAGGAGGCACAGATGCTGAAGGAGACAGAGGTACTGAGGTAGGCAGAGATGCTGAAGGAGGCAAAGGTACTGAAGGAGGCAGAGATGCTGAAGGAGGCAGAGGTACTGAAGAAGGCAGAGATATTGAAGCAAGCAGAGGTAATGAAGCAAGAAGAGATACTGAAGGAGGCAGAAATTCTGAAGCAGGCAGAGGTACTGAAGGGGGCAGAGATACTGAAGCAGGCAGAGATAAGCCCAGCACATTATATTCGACGTGTATAACACATAACCACAGTCGTGAATACCATCAATAATAAGCTTTAAGCATGATAGTTCATCGCCTTTGTGGATGATTGTCCCATTCACATTGGGAATGATTGAAAGCTTTGCTTTCGGCACGACATATATTTATATATATATGATAAAAATAAAAGACATCTGATAATAATTTCAGCCCTATATTTCGTCTAAAAAAATTAATATGATTTAGCTTTCTATTTGTTTTCTTTGATTGGACACCTGGAGAAATTTTGGCCACCCAGGGCCATCCTTGGTCATCGTCTCGCCACGGACTGGCCATTCTGGCCATCTGGGGGCCATCTCGGCCACCCGCTATAATGATTTACAAAAGCAGGTTCGATTCTGAAAGGAGAGATGTGAAGAGAAGGCTGAGAGAAAGTGACGAGGAGATGAGGGGAAAGAAAGGAGAATAAAGAAAGAAAAATTGGTAAACATTCGTAATTTTTTGCATAATTTTCTTAATAATTGAAACGGGAAACAAAAAAAAATTGTAAATTCTGTTAAAACAGTGAAATTATATTATTATATAAAAGACGCAATTAATATATCTCGAAAATTTGCGTAAAGGAGTGAAACTTATAAATAAATTAGCATACAGGATATATACGCCGAGAGGTGTATTTTCTTCAGCGTATATCTGCTAAGAGGTTACTTTACTCCCTATTTTAGGGATTAAATTATTCCTTGTCTGGTGGTAGTCGATAGGCTTTCAACCCTATTAACTAACCAATCAGGTAAATTAACATTAATGCGTTTAATTGTTTGTGTATATCGTATGTATTACTGAACTGTATGACGGTTGAATATACAGAGAGAGTGTGTGTGGTACACGGTATGTTTTTACCCTCGTATACAAGTGTAAGTATACACTCGAACGTAGGGTACAACGCGACGCTCCAGGAAAGTCAGGTCGAACAGACGCCTCCAGCCTCTGATGATATAGTTGCAATCTAGCGTGTGGTTAGCTTCTGAGAAGTGATTACCGTATCACAGGGTTAATTGATCTCATTATCCAGACCAGAGCTGGTCTTGACAGTACTATGATGGGAGTGAAGCTAACTCTGTTGCCTCTAGGTGGATATATGGAGGAGCCAGTGCAGATGTGCAAGCGGGTAAGTGTGTGTGTGTGTGGATGTGGGGATGCTGCATATGTGTGTGCTGGTAGTCAGATGTATAGACGGAGACCATGTAGGAGAGTGAATGCAGTGGATGCAGTGGTGAGCTGACCTTGGATGCTGCAGGTATCGGAGAGCGTGATGGAGCTCAGTGATTACCTTGCTGTAACTCCGTATTTCAACTACCAGAATGAGAGCTTCTGTTTAGGGTTCGTGTTTACAAGATAATAGGACTGAGAAAATCAGTCAGATTTTCTTTTCTCAAAAGAGCAAACGGAGACTAGATGAACACAAACAAAAGAGAGGAAAGAATGATAATGGAAAATTCAGAAAACCGAACACTTTTAATAAAAATATTGTATGCAGATACGTATAGAAACAACGTGGTTCAAACCAATGGAGGGGAGATGTAATATTTGTTAAAATTCACATGCTATTACAATGAATATATATATATATATATTTTTTTTTTTTTTTTTAACAAGTCGGCCGTCTCCCACCGAGGCAGGGTGACCCAAAAAGAAAGAAAATCCCCAAAAAGAAAATACTTTCATCATCATTCAACACTTTCACCTCACTCATACATAATCACTGTCTTTGCAGAGGAGCTCAGATACGACAGCTGAGAATAGTCCCTCCCAGCTGTCACTATCCCAGACCCCCTCCTTTAAAGTGCAGGCATTGTACTTCCCATTTCCAGGACTCAAGTCCAACTAAATCAATTAACTGGTTTCCCTGAATCCCCTCACAAAATATTTCCCTGCTCACACTCCAACAGCTCGTCAGGTCCCAAAAACCATTCGTCTCCATTCACTCCTATCTAACACGCTCACACATGCTTGCTGGAAGTCCAAGTCCCTCGCCCACAAAACCTCCTTTACTCCCTCCCTCCAACCTTTTCGAGGACGACCCCTACCCCGCCGTCCTTCCCCTACAGATTTATACGCTCTCCAAGTCATTCTACTTTGATCCATTCTCTCTAAATGACCAAACCACCTCAACAACCCCTCTTCAGCCCTCTGACAAATACTTTTAGTAACTCCACACCTTCTCCTAATTTCCACACTCCGAATTTTCTGCATAATATTTACACCACACATTGCCCTTAGACAGGACATCTCCACTGCCTCCAGCTGCCTCCTCGCTGCAGCATTTGCAACCCATGGTTCACACCCATATAAGAGTGTTGGTACCACTATACTTTCGTACATTCCCTTCTTTGCCTCCATGGATAACGTTTTTTGTCTCCACAGATACCTCAACGCACCACTCACCTTTTTTCCTTCATCAATTCTATGGTTAACCTCATCCTTCATAAACCCATCCGCTGACACGTCAACTCCCAAATATCTGAAAACATTCACTTCTTCCATAATCCCTCTCTCCAATGTGATATCCAATTTCTCTTTATTTAAATCATTTGATACCCTCATCACCTTACTCTTATCTATGTTCACTTTCAACTTTCTACCTTTACACACCCTCCCAAATTGTATATATATATATATATATATATATATATATATATATATATATATATATATATATATATATATATATATATATATATATATATATATATATATATTATATATATATATATATATATATATATATATATATATATATATATATATATATATATATATATATATATATGTCGTCCTAATAGGTAAAACTGGTCAATTAGCAAGAACTCATCTAAAATTAAGTCCTTTCTAAAAATTTCTCTTATACGTTTAAGGATATATTTTTTTCATTTATGTTAATGGAAAAATTTATAATTTTGTACCAAAAGAAACTTAGAAAACTTACCTAACCTTATTATAACAAGCGCAATTTAATTTAGCATAACCCAACTAAATATATTTTAGATACGTTTACAATAATTTAATAATAAACAAACACAATGAAATATATTTTTTTCGTTAGGTTCAGAATGATCTTTGCGAAATTATTACATACACAAATTTTCGCTTGTCTTATATGGCAAGAAGAGCGTTGCTGTTTAAGCCAAAATCGCAAGTTTTACCTAATCGGCACGACATATATATATATATATATATATATATATATATATATATATATATATATATATATAGCATCACTGAGTGTTAACTTTGATCGGGCGCTCCACACGACACCTCACAACTTCACTCCTGTCAACGGTAATGGAACAATCTGGTTTGTTTCCACCACCACGCCCACCCAGCCAGCAACACCCACGCCCACCCACACAGTGACACCCACGCCCACCCACCCAATGACACCCACGCCAACCTACTGGCATTTTGAAATTAACTAGAGGAAGAAAATAATCCTTTGCTTGTAAAAGGAACTGAGGCGTGCTATCAGCTATCAGCTATCAGCTATCAGCTATCAGCTCTTAGCTTGTAAAATATACTGAGATAGACAAACTATTTTTTTAACTTGTAAAATGAAGTGGACTAACTGTTCTTAACTTGGAAAATAAACTGACATAAATTAACATCCCTTAGCTTGTAAATAATGAGATAGACTAACAGATCTTAGCTTGTAAATAATGAGATAGACTAACAGATCTTAGCTTGTAAATAATGAGATAAACTAACAAATCTTAGCTTGTAAACAATATTAAGATATTCTAACATGTCTTAGCGTGTAAAAACTGAAAAAGTGGGGCTAAAAGATAGTGATAAATAATGAAAATAGGTAAATAATGAGTAACCAAAAACAGATGAACATTGATAATGAAGTATCAAAAAAAAAAGAAAATACAGAAATCGTGACTAGAAAGTGGAATTTCTTACTAGTTGGTTCTTCCGCGGGGGTCGTCGCGCCCCGCGACTCGGTCCCGGACCAGGAGGTAGAGAGAGAGAATGGCTGATGTTCTGAAGCAGCATTATCCAGTCCGTGTACTCTCGAGGAGTCAACCTTGTTGAAATACCCGCCTTTCTCAGAGACTACTGAGTTATTAGTGGACAGTAAGACCCCCCGAATTGTGTGTGTGTGTGTACTCACCTAGTTGTGGTTGCAGGGGTCGAATCATAGCTCCTGGCCCCGCCTCTTCACTGGCCGCTACTGTGTGTGTGTGTGTGTGTGTTGTTAGTTAACTGTTGCCAAAGGCACTTGTCAGTAGACACTTTACCTTTTTTTTGTGTGTACTCTATTTGTAGTCACCTATTTGGGGTTGCAGGGGTCGAGTCGTAGCTCCTGGCCCCGCCTCTTCGCTGGTCGTTACTAGATCCACTCTCTCTTCCTGATCCAAGAGCTTTGAGGTACCTTTTCTTAAAGATATGTATGGATCCTGCCTCCATTAACATCACTCTCCAGATTGTTCCACTTTCTGACAACTGTGTGTGTGTGTGTGTGTGTGTGTGTGTGTGTGTGTGTGTGTGTGTGTGTGTGTGTGTTCTCTCCTCCCCCCTCGGGGCACGAGCTGTTTTATCACTTATTCCCCCAAAACAACCAGGCTGACGCACCTAACAAGCAGTTAACAAGACACTAGAGTAAGCAAACATAACCTTCATGTTCGATTTTTTTTCCCCAGGGTCGCCACTCCTCAAAATTAATGTTATTAAATTTTAAATTGGCAGCTGCGGGAATTGGGAACACAATGGATGTGTTTTAGCGAGCATTCTCTTACGTGTATTCAAAGTAAAGCGTTAAATATCAGATTTTCCATGCACTGCAGCCACCGTCATTCCTAACACCTGACTTCTGGAGCTTCCCTGTCTTAAAACAACCTATCATCTCATATCATATCTCGAATCTATATCTCGGCAATGAATCGCCTGTAAACGTTCATTATACCCTGCACAATCTACGCTAATTCCCGTAACTCGTCCTCGTTACGGCAGCCACAAGACGCAATCATCGCTTCACACCCTGGAACCGTTCGTTGTACTGACGACGAAATAGCGACGAGGTTTCTGAGCATACTGTACGGTCGGGGTGCAGGCCCCTGAGCATACTGTAAGGTCGGGATGCAGGTCTCTGAGCATACTGTACGGTCGGGGTGCAGGTCTCTGAGCATGCTGTACGCTCACTGTTATTGCACCCTTGTCACTCCTCCCTCCTCCACAGCTCACTGATCTCTCCTACATTTCTCGCGTCTTTGAGTCTCCAGTTCGTTTGCCCTTTCTACCTCAGACGTCCGCCTGTGTTTGTCCTCTCGAATAACCTTTGTTGGTCAAGTGGAGACCTCTCGGTGGATCCGTCAACCACTTCTTTGGGCCGGTTTTCGGAATCTGCAAGATGTTGACAGTGAGGGCTTTGTAAAAGGCGATGCCTTACTGTTTTCCAGCTTTAATACATAGAGTTTATGATGAAATTAAAGATATTACACGAGTAAATAAGCATTATTTTTATTTTTATTGATAATACATCCTATCATTGCATTCTACCTCTCGGTGTTCGGTTAATTGTTTGACAGGATTGATCTCATCCGTGACTGGCGTCTCCTCACCAGCCACCGCTATCTACCACTGTTTAGTACACACCATAAACATCAGTGAACACACACGCACCACCTTATTACCTCTCTTAGTCCCTTTAACTCAACACTAAACAACGTTATGTTGGTTGGAATGTTGATTTCGATGTTTATAAACGAGATTCATTTAATATTCTTAAAGAAACAATGTCAAACAATTACCAGGTACTCACCAGTGAGTGGTAGCAACCAGGTACCAATTACCTTGTAACATAATGGTTGTGCAATTGGCTGAACCTGAAGAACTTGTGTGTAGATGAATGGTTCAGAGAACCGACAAGTTGATAAATTAGACACATATGCAACACTTGGGTATCTTTATTGAGGAAACGTTTCGCCACGCAGTGGCTTCATCAGTCCAATACAAACGAGAATCGTGACGAACAGGAGGAGTTTGAGGTAATCAGTCCCTCAACCTTGAGTCGATGTAGTCAGTCCATCAATCTTGAAAAGAATACAGCATATGTGCGAAGAAGTGGCTTATATACCGTAGGCAGGAGAGGTGCAGCAGTCGTAGGTGGTGTCAGATTTGACCAATGTGGAAGTAGGTCGTGCCCAAGGGTTAGGCAAGTGAAGACTTCCCTGTACTAAGATCCCAAGATGTTGCTGTGTCTGTCAGACACAGCAACATACGACTGCTGACACCTCTCCTGCCTATGGTATATAAGCTACTTCTTCGCATATATGCTGTATTCGTTTCAAGGTTGAGGGACTGATTACCTCAAACTCCTCCTGGTCTTCACGATTCTCCTTTCTATGGACCGATGAAGCCACTGTGTGGCGAAACGTTTCCTCAATAAAGATACCCAAGTGTTGCATATGTGTCTAATTTCTGAAGAACTTGTGCTGGAAGAGACGTATGGAGACACCTGGTATCTTTGTTACCTAACAGTTTATAAAGGCACAGGAGAAAAAAAAAATTTGAAACCTTAGAAACCGCTAGACCGATATTAATGAAAGCCACAAAAATTATTCTACGATGAAATAGCACGGCTTGACTCTCGATGACTAGCATGGGTTATTAGTCTTCCATGGTTGCTAACTCAAATAAAGTCTTCTATATATTTATTTATTTCAACAAAATGGCCGTCTCCCACCGAGGTAGGGTGACCCGAAAAAAAAAAGAAACGCTCTCCTAAAGTTTTTCTTCGTTTTTCGTTTAATAATTTATACAGGAGAAGGGGTTACTAGCCCCCTGCTCCCGGCATTTTAGTGTCATGAGGATAAGCGTAAAGGCAGGAAGCCAGGAAACACATCCCTCTCCCAGTTCCCATCGTGGCCACCATAAACAATGAATCAGCTACTATAGCATGAGGCAAAACTTCCTCCAAGGGAGCCTAGCCCACGGGAGGAAAGAAGAACCAGCACACATAACTATTTTGACACGAACAAGGTCAGTTATGCCTGCCAACCACTGCTGCCAGCCTCGCCTGCCCTGCCGTACATTGGGATTAAATTATGCGACCAATAAATGCTTGGTTTCTTCGGGTGAGGTTGTGTGTTCAGACGTGAAGATACCCGACAGGGACTGCCTGCCTCCACGCACCCTCTTGTAATACTGGTTTAGGGTGCGGCTCCCTGGGAATGAGATGGTGAGGGATTTTTAGTTACTTAGTCAGCGGGCTACGTGGAGGAAGTCCCAGGTAAAGAAAAAGGAAAAGATGGGTTAATAGTAAGGGTTTATGGAAAGTTCGCCTATAACAACAACAGTGTTTGTAGAAAGCAAGCATATATCAACACCAGGGTTATGGAAAGTGTAAATAAATGAACACTAGAAATGTGCAGAAATCTTAATGCAGAATCATATGATTGGTGGACAACAACAACAACAAGAATAATAATAATATTATTATTAATACTAATAATGAGATTAATAATAATAATGTTCCTTATATCTAATAAAAATTCTAGCCAATAGTAGATTATTTGTGTTCTAGTTACTCATAACTCATCACTGTGTTATTCATCACTATTCACTGTGTTATTCATCACTATTAACTGTGTTATTCTTCACTATTCTCTGTTATTCATCACAAGTCTACAGGGTGTTCTTGCATCACTGATACTCTAGTTACCATCACCATTCTCCTTACCCATCTCTCTTCACTCTGTGGTTCCCCATCACTCTTACCTTCCTCTTTACCCATCACTTCTTGCTGTGTAGTGCTGTGCACCCGTCAGCTCACACGCTGTGTAGTGCTGTGCACCCGTCAGCTCACACGCTGTGAAGTGCTGTGCACCCGTCAGCTCACACGCTGTGTAGTGTTGTGCACCCGTCAGCTCACACGCTGTGTAGTGCTGTGCACCCGTCAGCTCACACGCTGTGAAGTGCTGTGCACCCGTCAGCTCACACGCTGTGAAGTGCTGTGCACCCTTCAGCTCACACGCTGTGTAGTGCTGTGCACCCGTCAGCTCACACGCTGTGTAGTGCTGTGCACCCGTCAGCTCACACGCTGTGAAGTGCTGTGCACCCGTCAGCTCACACGCTGTGTAGTGCTGTGCACCCGTCAGCTCACACGCTGTGTAGTGCTGTGCACCCGTCAGCTCACACGCTGTGAAGTGCTGCGCACTCGTCAGCTCACACGCTGTGAAGTGCTGTGCACCCGTCAGCTCACACGCTGTGAAGTGCTGTGCACCCGTCAGCTCACACGCTGTGAAGTGCTGTGCACCCGTCAGCTCACACGCTGTGAAGTGCTGCGCACTCGTCAGCTCACACGCTGTGAAGTGCTGTGCACCCGTCAGCACACATGCTGTGAAGTGCTGCGCACTCGTCAGCTCACACGCTGTGTAGTGCTGTGCACCCGTCAGCTCACACGGGTCAGACTTGAAAAAATCACACAACGTTTTTCTCTGGCCACACTCGCCTTGAAGCCACTGAGACAACTTAACAATACAAGGAATCTCTCTTTCACTCTCGAGATAAAGGAGAAAGAGGAGGAGGAGGAGAAAGAGGAAGAGGAGAGGTGGAGAACCCAAACTTTTTGGATCTCCAATTTCTTTGATGACTGTTGTCGTAGCCGTCAATCAGGTGTTGATGCAATGTAGTCATTTCATGGGATGGGGTGATTGTTACAGTGGTTCCCGTTTGTTTATAAGCACAGAAACAGCTAGGAGAGAAAGACAAAGACAGAGGTAATGAGCTTGTTTACATGCCTGGATAACCAGAAACTGAAATCATCTTACACTGGTCTGGTCTTCGAGGTGGCCGGCTCTGAAGCAAGAGATCGAGGGTGGCGAACTTCGACTTACTGGTTGTCCGATTCATCAGCGCCGCTACCTGCGTGCACCCCGTCAGGGAAGAGGAGACGTGGTAGAAGAGAAAAACCACGACAGTCGCTGGCAGTGTCATACATTTCAAATACAGATTGGGATCACTTTTGTGGACGCATCATTTATCAGATTGTAATCGATGCTCCGTGGGTCAGAGCTTGGGTCCGGGCCTTCCTGCTGCTGCGCTTTGCCCGTAGGGGGAAGTCATGCAGTGCCTGTGGGGGGAATTAAAGGTAATCAAGTGTAATAGTTTGGATTCCTTTGATAAAGAGCCCTTCAAGGCACCTTTCCCTTCCCCGATTCCTTAAAGAGCAGATAAACGCACGGAATAATACAAGGACGCTCTGCAAATTCGAGTTATGTTTCATTCTTACTTCTCCAGTGTTTACGTCCAGAGGAACGACAGCACTCGACCCCGGAGGATATCCTTACTGCAATGTGTAGGATAGTGTCTCATCCTTCAATTTAAATAGGGTTGAGATAGTCTTGTTACTAGAGGGTCAAGATGTTAGAGGTGGGGGTCGAGATGTTAGAGGTGTGGGTCGAGATGTTAGAGGTGTGGGTCGAGATGTTAGAGGTGTGGGTCGAGATGTTAGAGGTGTGGGTCGAGATGTTAGAGGTGTGGGTCGAGATGTTAGAGGTGTGGGTCGAGATGTTAGAGGTGTGGGTCGAGATGTTAGAGGTGTGGGTCGAGATGTTAGAGGTGTGGGTCGAGATGTTAGAGGTGTGGGTCGAGATGTTTGAGGTGTGGGTCGAGATGTTATTAGGGGTTGGTTGGTTAATGGGGGTTTAAAGCCTGTCGACTACACTAGCCTTTTCACCCTAAAATACTTTATTAATGTTCTAATAATATTATATTATTAATTAATATAGTATTAATATCAAATTACTGTAATATTACTAATAAATATTAAATTATTATGATATAGAAATGCGCTAAACCAGTTTGGGGTCATACATCGCCCGGGAAGCGGGAGGTAATCAGGTTTGATCCGAGAAAGTACTGAGTGGTTCCAGTTCCTTGAATCAAGAGACCTTCATGAGCCTTAAAATACTCTCCTTGAAGTGAGGTCACGCTCACTAGGAACACGTAGTGGCAGATAATCTATGACCCCTACGGATTTGGATCTTTCAGAGACTGACATAAAATTGGCAGTTAGACTCTCGCAGCAGGAAGTGTGTGTTGCCCACCAGAGATGGGACTGCAATCTTCTGTTTTCTTTTATTTAATGGTGTGTGGGATCGAGATGGAACAAGCCAGAGGGATGCTGGTCCTGTGTCCTGACGGACGCAGCATCACCACCAGTGTCAGGACGCGCTTGTCCTGACGAACAGATCACCACCACCAACACTGTCATCACCATTCACACCGCTTCCACCACCACCACTACCTGCCACCACCACCACCACCACCTACCACCACCAACACCTGCCGCCACCACCACCTCCACCTGCCACCACCACCACCTGCCACCACCACCACCACCTGCCACCACCACCACCACCACCACCTACCACCACCAACACCTGCCACCACCAACACCTGCCACCACCACCACCACCTGCCACCACCACCACCACCACCACCACCACGACACTTGGTCTTCTCGTGGTTATTAAAGTTTATGTGGAATTTACACATAAGTTCGGCAGTGTTGTGGTTCATGAATAAGCTGAAGATCTTCCTGGTGTTGGTGTCTAGAAGGACAACATCAGCGGCCAGGACGTGTGTGCACACTTTGTGAAGAGCACGGTACCTTCAGTCCGATGAAGGGCTCCTTGATCGAAGCAAGTGATGCTATCCTTCCCTTCGCCGGGTCAAATCCCACTGCCTCCCATTCCCCAAAAAGCTGCATGACCCCCGATGAGCTTAGCGCTTTCTCCCCACGAATACAACACAGGACACGACAACATCAGCTCCTCAGTGCTAACACTGGCGTTCCAGCCGTCAAGGGCAGGCATGCAGAGAATGCTCAGGACTTGTGTCGTCTAGCAAGGTTCCCACCAACCACACCACCAAGACGAATGCTCACGAACCTGTACATACACACGAACTCACTCACTCACCGACATACCGCTGCCAAAAGCCTCATCTTCGTGTCTCTCTCTCTCTTACAGAGCATAGAAAAAGGCACTACTTTATAATTATCTTTAATAACCTAGTACATAGACTCTGAACCATTGGATCGACCATGTAATATTTTTATTAAAAACACTGTATTTAATAAAAAAGATTAGTTTTATTTGATAAAACATAAAGAGAAGGTATTTTGAAACTAGTAGTCGAGAGACTCGTTAAGAAAATTAAATAGCAACAAGGGACGTCCTTTTAATCCCATAAAGGATGAAGGACGGAGTGTCGTCTTTGTAACAGTTAATGCAAGAACTAATCGCAGATTATACTGACCTAATTTATCGCACCTTCGTCGTGTCATAAAGAACGAGTCAAGAGAAAGGCTAATAAACTCCAGCACTATTGAACGTCCCATCTAACTGCCAGCACTATTGAACGTCCCATCTAACTGGCAACACTATTGAACGTCCAATCTAGCTGCCAGCACTATTGAACGTCCCATCTAACTGCCAGCACTATTGAACGTCCCATCTAACTGGCAACACTATTGAACGTCCAATCTAGCTGCCAACACTATTGAACGTCCCATCTAACTGCCAGCACTACTGAACGTCCCATCTAGCTGCCAGCACTACTGAACGTCCCATCTAACTGCCAGCACTACTGAACGTCCCATCTAACTGCCAGCACTACTGAACGTCCCATCTAACTGCCAGCACTACTGAACGTCCCATCTAGCTGCCAGCACTATTGAACGTCCCATCTAACTGCCAGCACTACTGAACGTCCCATCTAACTGCCAGCACTATTGAACGTCCCATCTAGCTGCCAGCACTATTGAACGTCCAATCTAGCTGCCAGCACTATTGAACGTCCCATCTAGCTGCCAGCACTATTGAACGTCCAATCTAGCTGCCAACACTATTGAACGTCCCATCTAACTGCCAGCACTACTGAACGTCCCATCTAACTGCCAGCACTATTGAACGTCCCATCTAGCTGCCAGCACTATTGAACGTCCAATCTAGCTGCCAACACTATTGAACGTCCCATCTAGCTGTCAGCACTACTGAACGTCCACTCTAGCTGCCAGCACTACTGAACGTCCCATCTAACTGGCAACACTATTGAACGTCCCATCTAGCTGCCAACACTACTGAACGTTCCATCTAGCGCACACTGAACGTCCCCTCTACGACTACTGAACGTCCCATCTAGCTGCCAGCACATGAACGTCATCTACTCACACTATGAACGTCCCATCTAGCTGCCAGCACTACTGAACGTCCCATCTAGCTGCCAACACTACTGAACGTCCCATCTAGCTGCCAGCACTACTGAACGTCCCATCTAACTGCCAGCACTACTAGCCACAACGCCACTACTGAACGTCCCATCTAGCTGCCAACACTACTGAACGTCCCATCTAAGCTGCCAGCACTACTGAACGTCCCATCTAACTGCCAACACTACTGAACGTCCCATCTAGCTGCCAACACTACTGAACGTCCCATCTAGCTGCCAACACTACTGAACGTCCCATCTAGCTGTCAGCACTACTGAACGTCCCATCTAGCTGCCAGCACTACTGAACGTCCCATCTAGCTGCCAACACTACTGAACGTCCCATCTAACTGCCAGCACTACTGAATGTCCCATCTAGCTGCCAACACTACTGAACGTCCCATCTAGCTGCCAACACTACTGAACGTCCCATCTAACTGCCAGCACTACTGAATGTCCCATCTAACTGCCAACACTACTGAACGTCCCATCTAGCTGCCAACACTACTGAACGTCCCATCTAGCTGCCAACACTACTGAACGTCGCATCTAGCTCCCAGCACTACTGAACGTCCCATTTAGCTGCCAACACTACTGAACGTCCCATCTAGCTGCCAACACTACTGAACGTCCCATCTAGCTGCCAACACTACTGAACGTCCCATCTAGCTGCCAACACTACTGAACGTCCCATCTAGCTACCAACACTACTGAACGTCCCATCTAGCTGCCAACACTACTGAACGTCCCATCTAGCTGCCAACACTACTGAACGTCCCATCTAGCTCCAACACTACTGAACGTCCCATCTAGCTGCCAACACTACTGAACGTCCCATCTAGCTACCAGCACTACTGAACGTCCCATCTAGCTGCCAACACTACTGAACGTCCCATCTAGCTGCCAACACTACTGAACGTCCCATCTAGCTACCAACACTACTGAACGTCCCATCTAGCTGCCAACACTACTGAACGTCCCATCTAGCTACCAACACTACTGAACGTCCCATCTAGCTGCCAACACTACTGAACGTCCCATCTAGCTGCCAACACTACTGAACGTCTCCTGACGAATTAACCAATAACAGCAACGGTCAACATTCTCACAGCTTTGCTCTTTGTCGATTCAAACAACAGTAATCAGAGTAACCATCAATAACAATAACCGTGAGATACGTTCAGTAGTGGCCGTTCATCACCCAGTATTGCTTATCAAGAGGAAACGAGGTGCCAGTTTTTATTTCACGTTCCACGCCGGCATTATACTCACGATCACAAGAAGAATGTGGCACCATTTAAGTCTGTATAATGAGGAGTGTTTTTCTGTAGGGATTGTGTTGCATATATGTGTTGCTCTGAGGTTGACCTGCCTGGGTTCGTTAGTGTGGCTGGCAGTTGTACTGGGGTTGGGAGATGTACTGGTGTTGGGAGATGTACTGGGGTTGGGAGATGTACTGGTGTTGGGAGATGTACTGGGGTTGGGAGATGTACTGGTGTTGGGAGATGTACTGGGGTTGGAAGATGTACTGGGGTTGGGAGATGTACTGGGTTGGGAGATGTACTGGGGTTGGGAGATGTACTGGGGTTGGTATACTGGTAGCCATGCCGTACAACCACAACAGAGAGCAGGCATACGGGGGTGTTATAATAGTAATACTAACGGGTACAACAGGAAGGCAAACGGGGGGAGGTTACAGTAGTAATACTAACTGATACAACAGGAAGGCAAACGGGGGCTACAGTAGTAATACTAACGGGTACAACAGGAAGGCAAACGGGGCAAGGTTACAATTCTAATACTAACGGGTACAACAGGGATGCAAAAATTCGGATTCAGTGAGAAATAAGAACACGTATGCAACAGGAAGCAAGGATCGTGTCTTAAACATATTGCCTGCAAGGTGATCATTTATACTGTATATATACGCTATATGTATACTGGATGCAAGTATATTGCCAGAGATCCAATCAAGGAAGATGGCCTTAAGCTCAGTCGAAAGTACTGTTTACGTCTTAGGTTCATTTCCATATTAATCTCAAGTTCTTTCCAGCGTTTCATGTGGGTGAGAGAGAGAGAGAGAGAGAGAGAGAGAGAGAGAGAGAGAGAGAGAGAGAGAGAGAGAGAGAGAGAGAGAGAGAGAGAGAGAGAACAAAGAAGAAAAATCAGGAGACGACGAGGGAAGAGTTAACTTTTCCCAGGACGGTCACGACGCTATTACGTTCACTGACAAGACAGGATGCTGTGAGAAACTGGCGCCGCCTGGGTAACATGAAGAAGATAAACAATGCCAAATTATGTTCAGCCCTTACCAGGAAAATATGTTCAGAAGAACTGGCGATTCTAAGGTAACTAGATGTTGCCCCTTATTGCAGATTGAAGAGGCAGGTTCAACAAAGTCAGCAAAATCGTCTGTTTTATCGTGGATGTTGCCAGTACGACGCCCGACACATAGATCACCGGACTGTAAACATTTCTGAAGGAATTGTAACGAGACTTGACTTTAAAGCGATTGATGAATTTCTATGCTCGTAGTCTCTTCTCTTTCTCATGGAACTCCCTTTTGACTCTGAAGAGACCGATGCATTTATATACTCGTAGCCTCTCTTCTTTCTCATGGAACTCCATTTTGACTCTGAAGAGACCGATGCATTTCTATACTCGTAGCCTCTCTTCTTTCTCATGGAACTCGATTTTTATAAAAAATGAAAAAACAAAAACAAAATATTGTCTTCGGCCTTCAATATACCGTGAAGAATGTCTAGACGCTGAAGACATTATTTAAGATCCCGGAACAACTAGTTTAAACTCGCTAAATTAAGGTGATAGAAAAGCAGTTAAAAACTATAGAAGTATAACACAGACATCTATCTAACATGATCAAAATCTCTGAGTGTTGAAATCACAACATTTATACAACCCAGGACAATTCTGGTTTATCTGGGATTGTCCAGCTAACCTTAGAGCAAATGTCTTCAGGTGGACCAAGGAAAATAGTACGATGTTCAATTAGCAACAGCCTGGTTGACCAGGCAAGCACAGACGAGCCTGGCCCATGGCCGGGCTCAGAGAGTAGAGAAACTCTCGAAACTCTTCAAAGGTATATCACAGTTTAAAAAAATTAACTGGAAAAGATAATTAAATCAATGAAAGCACTTGATAAAGAAGTAGAGGAATGTGGGAAGATGTGTCTCTCCAGGAACACAAGAATGAACCTTCACAGTTGCTAGCAAAATAATGGCTGGATAACAAGAACCTCCTAAACAACAGACTATAAACCAATGATGACACTCTTTAAGGTAAGTGTTTCCTCTACACTGAATTACAGATGCACACTAACAAAACTGCGTACCTGAAAAATCTTTACAAAATATTCACATTGTTCTTACGAATTCACTCAGACGCTTAACTATTAATTAGAAACCACTAAAATCCCTCAAATTTTACTCCCTGGAACGCAGGAGAGGAAAAATATATCATAATTTACACCTGGAAAATACTGGAGTGACTGGTTCAGAATCCGCTCACTGAAAAACAACAACCAGGAGAGTAAGATTTTAGATTTTGCCGCAAGAGCGGCTAGTTTATTGTGCACCTGACCATCCATCCTGTGGACGGTAGCGCAGGAACTCACGGATACACAAAAGGCCTAGGAACTAGGCCCCTAAAAGGGTTAACAGGAGTACATCTGGATTTATATCTACAATTTTCTTATCTGTTGTAAACAAATTTAAAATATTTGCTTAATATGTCTTGTACCTTACTTTTACTAATAAGA
>WNWK01002330.1:165000-190000 GCA_009830355.1 Cherax destructor | reverse complement strand
AATTAGGTGAGTACAATTAGGTGAGTACACATACACACACACACACATACATATATATATATATATGTCGTGCCGATTAGGTAAAACTGGTCAATTAGCAAGAACTCATCTAAAATTAAGTCCTTTCTAAAATTTTCTCTTATACGTTTAAAGGTATATTTTTTTCATTTATGTTAATGTAAAAATTTATAATTTTGTACCAAGAGAAACTTTGAAAACTTACCTAACCTTATTACAACAAGCGCAATTTAATTTAGCCTAACCCAACTAAATCTATTTTTGATACGTTAACATTAATTTAATAATAAACAAACACAATGAAATATATTTTTTTCGTTAGGTTCAGAATGATTTTTGCGAAATTATTGCATACACAAATTTTCGCTTGTCTTATATGGCAAGAAGAGCGTTGCTATTTAAGACAAAATCGCAAGTTTTCACCTATTCGCCACGACATATATATTGCCACCGCATCTCCGAACTTACGAACAAATTTTTGTTTTCTGGATTTGCTTTAATTAAAAGATCTTACCCCACCCCCTCTCTCTCTTCTCTCTCTCTCTCTCTCTCTCTCTCTCTCTCTCTCTCTCTCTCTCTCTCTAATTCGCGATCATTGTCATTTAACTGATGATCCTCTTACCAGCGACGGTTTCAAATTTAGCAACTTCAACTCCACAAAGACTGAACCTCATTACTTCTAAATCCTCTTACACGGCGAGAATGAGGCTTCACTTGAGCAACTCTATCGCAGCTTCAATATTCTCTTGTCCTGTCGCTGATTTATATATTTTATAGACGAAGTTGTTTATTTTGGTAATACGCTGTTTGCGTTATATATTGCAGTAATTTAGTTTAGAGTTGTTTAGTTCTTATATACTATATAATGTTTGACTTTCTTTTGACAGACTATTATAGTGTTTACGTAAACCAGTTATTTTGCTTGGGATTCTTTTGTTTTTATATGTATTTTAGTGGTGATGATGGGAGTTTAAAACTCCGAAATGTCTGGGGTGAGGGAAAAAAATATGTGATTATGATGATAACTTTAGCGTCATTATTACTGTTCCTTATACGCTAAAAATACCCGAAGGGAAAAAAAATCTCTCTCTCATGAAGGTGTTGACTGTGACCTACAGTCTGGGAGGTGTTAACTGTGACCTACAGTCTGGGAGGTGTTAACTGTGACCTACAGTCTGGGAGGTGTTAACTGTGACCTACAGTCTGGGAGGTGTTAACTGTGACCTACAGTCTGGGACTCTTAACTGTGACCTGCAGTCTGGGAGGTGTTAACTATGACCTACAGTCTGGGAGTGTTAACTGTGACCTACAGTCTGGGAGTGTTAACTATGACCTACAGTCTGGGAGGTGTTAACTGTGACCTACAGTCTGGGAGTGTTAACTGTGACCTACAGTCTGGGAGTGTTAAATGTGACCTACAGTCTGGGAGTGTTAACTGTGACCTACAGTCTGGGAGGTGTTAACTGTGACCTACAGTCTGGGAGGTGTTAGCTGTGACCTACAGTCTGGGAGGTGCTAACTGTGACCTACAGTCTCGGAGTGTTAACTGTGACCTACAGTCTCGGAGTGTTAACTGTGACCTACAGTCTGGGAGGTGTTAACTGTGACCTACAGTCTGGGAGTGTTAACTGTGACCTACAGTCTGGGAGGTGTTAACTGTGACCTACAGTCTGGGAGGTGTTAACTGTGACCTACAGTCTGGGAGGTGTTAACTGTGACCTACAGTCTGGGAGGTGTTAACTGTGACCTACAGTCTGGGAGGTGTTAACTGTGACCTACAGTCTGGGAGGTGTTAACTGTGACCTACAGTCTGGGAGGTGTTAACTGTGACCTACAGTCTGGGAGGGGTTAACTGTGACCTACAGTCTGGGAGTGTTAACTGTGACCTACAGTCTGGGAGTGTTAACTGTGACCTACAGTCTGGGAGTGTTAACTGTGACCTACAGTCTGGGAGGTGTTAACTGTGACCTACAGTCTGGGAGGTGTTAACTGTGACCTACAGTCTGGGAGTGTTAACTGTGACCTACAGTCTGGGAGTGTTAACTGTGACCTACAGTCTGGGAGTGTTAACTGTGACCTACAGTCTGGGAGGTGTTAACTGTGACCTACAGTCTGGGAGGTGTTAACTGTGACCTACAGTCTGGGAGGTGTTAACTGTGACCTACAGTCTGGGAGGTGTTAACTGTGACCTACAGTCTGGGAGGTGTTAACTGTGACCTACTGTCTGGGAGGTGTTAACTGTGACCTACAGTCTGGGAGGTGTTAACTGTGACCTACAGTCTGGGAGTGTTAACTGTGACCTACAGTCTGGGAGGTGTTAACTGTGACCTACAGTCTGGGAGTGTTAACTGTGACCTACAGTCTGGGAGTGTTAACTGTGACCTACAGTCTGGGAGTGTTAACTGTGACCTACAGTCTGGGAGTGTTAACTGTGACCTACAGTCTGGGAGTGTTAACTGTGACCTACAGTCTGGGAGGTGTTAACTGTGACCTACAGTCTGGGAGTGTTAACTGTGACCTACAGTCTGGGAGTGTTAACTGTGACCTACAGTCTGGGAGTGTTAACTGTGACCTACAGTCTGGGAGTGTTAACTGTGACCTACAGTCTGGGAGTGTTAACTGTGACCTACAGTCTGGGAGGTGTTAACTGTGACCTACAGTCTGGGAGTGTTAACTGTGACCTACAGTCTGGGAGGTGTTAACTGTGACCTACAGTCTGGGAGTGTTAACTGTGACCTACAGTCTGGGAGTGTTAACTGTGACCTACAGTCTGGGAGTGTTAACTGTGACCTACAGTCTGGGAGGTGTTAACTGTGACCTACAGTCTGGGAGGTGTTAACTGTGACCTACAGTCTGGGAGTGTTAACTGTGACCTACAGTCTGGGAGGTGTTAACTGTGACCTACAGTCTGGGAGCTGAGAATGATCGCACTTGAGTGGGAAATACTGAGGTTTCTTCGTTTCTTCCTGACGTAATTCGAGTAATATATATATATATATATATATATATATATATTATATATATATATATATATATATATATATATATATATATATATATATATATATATATATATATAATATTATATAATATATATTCACTAATCAGGTGATATCACTTTATTCATAAAAAATAGTTTTGGAAATAATATGAATATTGCTTTGGATTATACAAACTGGATTCACTTATAATTAATAAAATTTGGGAAGAATTTAAGATGCATTAGACAAGTTACAATCTTAATGCTTGGGAAGAATACAAGCTGTGTTTCACAGATCCTTCCCTACCTACCTACATCATCATTAAAAAAAAAGGTCAGGTGTCGTAAGGTGACAGCGAGGTGTAGTCTCCTCCTTATGTACCTTCCTGTTGATCTTTTATTTTTCTAGTTCCTTGATAATGTGAAAATCACGAAAGCGCCTGGAATTTCACTATTTCTTCACAGTGGTTGTCCTGCACACATATACACGGCTAGACAGTTAGTCCCTGCATTATTACAAATACAGGTCAACAAAGTACGTTTATAAACAAGCTGATTTAACACGAATAAAAGCGTACAATAAAGTGAAACACACTAAGAGAAACGTTCTTGTTGGCAGGACTGGAAAACTCTCTACTGACCATTGATCTTCAGTTTACAGCGTTTGTTATTACCTCCAATGAGAATTAAGGCGGTAAAAAAGTATATAATATCGCAAGAACTCGACGCCATCCGGCTATCAGTGCTGCCATCTCTGCCGGCCCAGCCTGATAGCATCTCCGGGACCCCCAAGAGATACTGTCCTCTCTTTTATAATAGTTATTGTTCCACCAGAGCTCAAGTACGCTAGAAATGTGCCGGGAACATCGTCTCATTTCTCTCGTCTCTCTCTCTCTCTCTCTCTCTCTCTCTCTCTCTCTCTCTCTCTCTCTCTCTCTCTCTCTCTCTCTCTCTCTCTCTCTCTCTCTCTCTCTCTCTCTCTCTCTCTAAAAAAAAAATCTATCTGTGTCTGTCTGTTTTTTTTCTTTAATCTTTCTGCTCATCTGTTTATTTTTACGTTTTCTCGAGACAGAAACAGAGGAAGACACAGCCTGTCCATGCTCTCGCCATGAAGTGTCCAACATGGAGGAAACGGTGAGCGAAACGTGCCACAACGAAACGTGTTCGTTAAACAGCTGGAAGGTGCGGTGCTCGAGCCTGTGTCCATCACCGCCACCACCACAATTATCACCACAGCCACAATTACCACCACAACCACCACCATAACCACAATTATCATCACAACCACCACCACAATATCATCACCACCACCACAATTATCACCACAATCACAGTTATCACCACCACCACAATTGCCATCACAATCACCACCACAATTATCACCACAATCACAATTATCACAACCACCACCACAATTATCACCACCAGAATTGTCATGACTATCACTACCACCACCGCTACCACAACTACCACCATCACCACCGCTACTACCACTACCACCATCACCATCGCTACCACAACTACCACCATCACCATCGCTACCACCACTACCACCATCACCATCGCTACCACCACTACCATCATCACCACCGCTACTACCACTACCACCATCACCACCGCTACCACCACTACCACCATCACCACCGCTGCCACCATCACCACCGCTGCCACCACTACCACCATCACCACCGCTGCCACCATCACCACCGCTGCCACCACTACCACCATCACCACCGCTGCCACCATCACCACCGCTGCCACCACTACCACCATCACCACCGCTTCCACCATCACCACCGCTACCACCACTACCACCATCACCACCGCTGCCACCATCACCACCGCTGCCACCACTACCACCATCACCACCACTGCCACCATCACCACCGCTGCCACCACTACCACCATCACCACCGCTGCCACCATCACCACCGCTGCCACCATCACCACCGCTACCACCACTACCACCATCACCACCGCTGCCACCACCACCACCGCTGCCACCACTACCACCATCACCACCGCTTCCACCATCACCACCGCTTCCACCATCACCACCGCTACCACCACTACCACCATCACCACCGCTGCCACCATCACCACCGCTGCCACCACTACCACCATCACCACCGCTGCCACCATCACCACCGCTGCCACCACTACCACCATCACCACCGCTGCCACCATCACCACCGCTGCCACCATCACCACCGCTGCCACCACTACCACCACGATATTTTTTAGAGTGCATTTTGCTGTCTCACTTAAGAACCTACAAGACTCTCGTTTGCGGCCAGCAGTAACAGCCTCGTTGATCAGGCCCTGATCCACCGGGAGGCCTTGTAGTGGACCGGGCCGCGGGGGCGTTGATCCCCGGAATATCCTCCAGGAAGACTCCAGGTAGACAATCTTAAAAGCACTCGTTCGTCACAGCTGAAATTCTCTCGCCAATACTTAAGTTCCATGGACAGAGCCAAAGTTTTCTCGGCAGTTTAAAAAGTTCCATGGACAGAGGTGAAGTTTTATCTGAGCTAAATTCCGATAGTTAGATGGGAAAAAATCGTTCTTCAGAGGTGAAGTTAGTTCGTCGAAGTCAGTTCTTCAGCTCCAACTTTATTCCTTCAGAGGTGAAGTTCGTAAAGTTCTTTGGAGCTTTGCTCTTCAGGGTTAAAGCTAGTGAACGAGCTTTACAAAGCCTTACACGACAGCTCCAACAGTTGAAATCAAACTCTACCTCAACTGTCTGGATTTTAGACACACACACAGAGGTAGTTAAACAGCAGACAGCCTTGCTGTCGACCGTCTGAACTCCGGCTGTCATCATATCCCATACACTGCCATCAACTTCATTCTACATCTACGTTCAATGAGTCATTACGTTAATTAATGTCATACGATACAGTCAGGTTAATGAATAAGACACATATGCAACATATGGCTTTCTTTATTGACGAAACGGTTCACCCCCGCAGCAGGCTTCAGTAGCGACTTTAACGATGGTAATGATATGGGTTTTCAGAACCTTCAGATATAATGGTTTCAGAAATGAGGTAAGGAGTGTAAGTGAGGTGATGGGGATGGGCGATCACATTTAGGCAAGTGGCAATGAGTGCTAATGGATGGAAGAGTGTGAATGGGTGAGAGAAAATGGGCCAGAGTGAATGGGTGAAAGTGAATGGGCCAGAGTGAATGAGTGAGAGTGAATGGGCCAGAGTGAATAGGCCAGAGTGAATGGGTGAGACTGAATGGGCCAGAGTGAATGAGTGAGAGTGAATGCGCCAGAGTGAATGGGTGAGAGTGAATGGGCCAGAGTGAATGGGCCACAGTGAATGGGTCACAGTGAATGGGTGAATGGGCCAGAGTGAATGAGTGAGAGTGAATGGGTCAGAGTGAATGAGTGAGAGTGAATGGGCCAGAGTGAATGAGTGAGAGTTAATGGGCCAGAGTGAATGGGTGAGAGTGAATGGGCCAGAGTGAATGGGCCACAGTGAATGGGTCACAGTGAATGGGTGAATGAGCCAGAGTGAATGAGTGAGAGTGAATGGCCCAGAGTGAATGGGTGAGAGTGAATGGGCCAGAGTGAATGAGTCAAGAGTGAATGACTAAGGGTGAATGGGCAAGAGTGAATGGGCAAGAGTGAATGGGCCAGAGTGAATGAGTCAGAGTGTGACTGAGGGTGAATGGGCCAGAGTGAACGAGTCAGAGTGTGACTGAGGGTGAATGGGCAAGAGTGAATCAATAGACAGAGTGAAGAAATGTTCTCTCCTCTCACCGCATTTTCCTAAACAAATACACAAATAAGTACACAAACGAAGAGTGGTGTGAGAGCTGCCACCATCATCCATTGTGGAAAAAAAAATATATACAAGAGACTCAAGACTTTCAAGACACTTGTTTCATGGTTCGTTTCACCCTGGTCAAATTTCATCTATAATGAATTTTAGCCAGTAAAGTCTCGTCCCTCGAAACTAAAAAATGATTGATACAATATAATTTTTACCGTCGAGTACTGGTATTACTGGGGCCGTGACGTCATCTTATAATATACTACATCGGCTCCGTAAATTAAAAGCAATTTTATAAAGAGACTTGAAGTGTTTAAGATATATATATATATATATATATATATATATATATATATATATATATATATATATATATATATATATATATATATATATATATAATATATATATATATATATATATATATATATATATATATATATATATATATATATATATATATATATAGGTAGTAGGTTGGTAGACAGCAACCACCCAGGGAGGTACTACCGTCCTGCCAGGTGACTGTGAAACAGAAACCTGAAACTGTTTTACATGATGGTAGGATTGCTGGTGTTTTTTTTCTGTCTCATAAACACGCTGGATAACAGGTATATCTAGCTACTTCTACTTACACTTTAGGTCACACTACACTGGCATACACATGCATAAAATACATACACACATCTAGGTTTTCTTCTTTTTCTTAATAGCTCTTGTTCTTTTTATTTTCTCTATTGTCCATGGGGAAGTGGAAAAGAATCTTTCCTCCGTAAGCCATGCGTGTCGTATGAGGCGACTAAGATGCCGGGAGCAATGGGCTAGTAACCCCTTCTCCTGTACAAATCTACTAAAAACGAGAAGAAGAAAAACTTTATAAAATTGGGTTGTCTGAATGTGCGTGGATGTAGTGCGGATGATAAGAAAGAGATGATTGCCGATGTTATGAATGAAAAGAAGTTGGATGTCCTGGCCCTAAGCGAAACAAAGCTGAAGGGGTAGGCGAGTTTCAGTGGGGAGAAATAAATGGGATTAAGTCAGGAGTATCTGAGAGAGTTAGAGCTAAGGAAGGGGTAGCAATAATGTTGAAGGATCAGTTATGGAAGGAAAAGAGGGAATATAAATGTGTAAATTCAAGGATTATGTGGATTAAAATAAGGGTCGGATGCGAAAAGTGGGTCATAATAAGCGTGTATGCACCTGGAGAAGAGAGGAGTGTAGAGAGAGAGAGAGATTTTGGGAGATGTTAAGCGAATGTATAGGAACTTTTGAACCAAATGAGAGAGTAATTGTGGTAGGGGACCTAAATGCTAAAGTGGGAGAAACATGCAGAGAGGGTGTAGTAGGTAAGTTTGGGGTGCCAGGTGTAAATGATAATGGGAGCCCTTTGATTGAACTTTGTATAGAAAGGGGTTTAGTTATAGGTAATACATATTTTAAGAAAAAGAGGATAAATAAGTATACAAGATATGATGTAGGGCGTAATGACAGTAGTTTGTTGGACTATGTATTGGTAGATAAAAGACTGTTGAGTAGACTTCAGGATGTGCATGTTTATAGAGGGCTACAGATATATCAGATCACTTTTTAGTTATAGCTACAGTGGGAGTAAAAGGTAGATGGGATACAAGGAAAATAGAATCAGTAAGTAAAAGAGAGGTGAAGGTTTATAAACTAAAAGAGGAGGCAGTTAGGGTAAGATATAAACAACTATTGGAGGATAGATGGGCTAGTGAGAGTGTAGGCAATGGGGTCGAAAATGTATGGGGTAGATTTAAAAATGTAGTGTTAGAGTGTTCAGCAGAAGTTTGTGGTTAGAGGCGAGTGGGTGCAGGAGGGAAGAGGAGCGATTGGTGGAATGATGATGTAAAGAGAGTAGTAAGGGAGAAAAAGTTAGCATATGAGAGGTTTTTACAAAGTAGAAGTGATGCAAGGAGGAAGAGTATATGGAGAGAAAAAGAGAGGTTAAAAGAGTGGTGAAGCAATGTAAAAAGAGAGCAGATGAGAGAGTGGGTGAGATGTTATCAGCAAATTTTGTTGAAAATAAGAAAAAGTTTTGGAATGAGATTAATAAGTTGAGGAAGCCTAGAGAACAAATGGATTTGACAGTTAAAAATAGGAGAGGAGAGTTATTAAATGGAGAGTTAGAGGTATCGGGAAGATGGAGAGAATATTTTGAGGAGTTGTTAAATGTTGATGAAGACAGGAAGCTGTGATTTCGTGTGTAGGGCAAGGAGGAATAACATCTTGTAGGAGTGTGGAAGAGCCAGTTGTGGGTGTAGGGAAGTTCGTGAGGCAGTGGGTAGAATGAAAGGGGTAAGGCAGCTGGGATTGATGGGATAAAGATAGAAATGTTAAAAGCAGGTGGGGATATAATTTTGGAGTGGTTGGTGCTATTATTTAATAAATGTATGGAAGAGGGTAAGGTACCTAGGGATTGGCAGAGAGCGTGTATTGTTCCTTTGTATAAAGGCAAAGGGGACAAAAGAGAGTGCAAAAATTATAGGGGAATAAGTCTGTTGAGTGTACCTGGTAAAGTGTATGGTAGAGTTATTATTGAAAGAATTAAGAGTAAAACAGAAAGCAGGATAGCAGATGAACAAGGGGGCTTTAGGAAAGGTAGGGGTGTGTAGACCAAGTGTTTACAGTGAAACATATAGGTGAACAGTATTTGGATAAGGGTAAAGATGTTTTTGTGGCATTTATGGATTTGGAAAAGGCGTATGATAGGGTAGATAGGGGGCAATGTGGCAGATGTTGCAGGTGTATGGAATAGGAGGAAGGTTACTGAAAGCAGTGAAGAGTTTTTATGAGGATAGTGAGGCTCAGGTTAGAGTGTGTAGGAGGGAAGGGGACTATTTCCCAGTAAAAGTGGGCCTTAGACAAGGATGTGTGATGTCACCGTGGTTGTTCAATATATTTATAGATGGGGTTGTAAGAGAAGTGAATGCGAGGGTCTTGGCAAGAGGTGTTGGGCTAAAAGATAAAGAAGCAAATACAAAGTGGGAGTTGTCACAGTTGCTTTTGCTGATGACACTGTGCTTTTGGGAGATTCTGAAGAGAAGCTGCAGAGGTTGGTGGATGAATTTGGTAGGGTGTGTAAAAGAAGAAAATTGAAAGTGAATATAGGAAAGAGTAAGGTGATGAGGATAACAAAAGAATAGGTGACGAAAGATTGGATATCAGATTGGAGGGAGAGAGTATGGAGGAGGTGAATGTATTCAGATATTTGGGAGTGGACATGTCGGCGGATGGGTCTATGAAGGATGAGGTGAATCATAGAATTGATGAGGGGAAAAGGGTGAGTGGAGCACTTCGAGTCTGTGGAGACAAAGAACCTTGTCTATGGAAGTAAAGGGGAATGTATGAGAGTATAGTTATACCAACGCTCTTATATGGGTGTGAAGCATGGGTGATGAATGTTGCAACGAGGAGAAGGCTGGAGGCAGTGGAGATGTCATGTCTGAGGTCAATGTGTGGTGTGAATATAATGCAGAGAATTCGGAGTTTGGAAATTAGGAGGAGGTGTGGGATTACCAAAACGATTGTCCAGAGAGCTGAGGAGGGGTTGTTGAGGTGGTTTGGACATGTAGAGAGAATGGAACGAGACAGAGTGACTTCGAGAGTGTATAAATCTGTAGTGGAGGGAAGGCGGGGTAGGGGTCGGCCTAGGAAAGGTTGGAGGGAGGGGTAAAGGAAGTTTTGTGTGCGAGGGCTTGGACTTCCAGCAAGCATGTGTGAGCGTATTTGATAAGAGTGAATGGAGGCATATGGTTTTTAATACTTGACGTGCTGTTGGAGTGTGAGCAAAGTAACATTTATGAAGGGATTCAGGGAAACCGGCAGGCCGGACTTGAGTTCTGGAGATGGGAAGTACAGTGCCGGCACTCTGAAGGAGGGGTGTTAATGTTGCAGTTTTATAACTGTAGTGTAAAGCACCCTTCTGGCAAGACAGTGATGGAGTGAATGATGATGAAAGTTTTTCTTTTTCGGGCCACCCTGCCTTGGTGGGAATCGGCCGATGTGTTAATAAAAAAAAAAAAAAATATATATATATATATATATATATATATATATATATATATATCGGACTGAATAGGTAAAACTTGCGATTTTGGCTAAAATAGCAACGCTCTTCTTGCCGAATAAGACAAATGAAAATTTGTGTATGTAGTAATTTCGTAAAAGTCATTCTGAACCTAAGGAAAAAATATATTTCATTCTATTTGTTTATTATTAAATGATTTTAAACTTATCTAAAATATATTTAGTTGTATTAGGCTAAATTAAATTGCATTTTTAATAATAAGGTTAGGTAAGTTTTCTAAGGTTCCTTTGATACAAAATTATTAATTTTTACATTCATGTAAATGAAAAAATATATCTTTAAACGTATAAGAGAATATTTTAGATAGGAATTAATTTTAAATAAGGTCATGCTAACTGGCTAAATATTACCTATTCGGCATATATATATATATATATATATATATATATATATATATATATATATATATATATATATATATATATATATATATATATATATATATATATATATATGTATATGTGTGTGTGTGTGTGTGTGTGTGTGTGTGTGTAGTTACCATTTTGTCCGAGGCACAAGTCGATTAGACACTAGACCTGTTGTATGTATGTGTGTGTGTGTGTGTGTGTGTGTGTGTGTGTGTGTTGTGTGTGTTTGTGTAAGGAAACACTTCGAAATGTTGCGCTGTGTGTGTGTGTATGTGTGTGTACTCCTGTTAGCAAGTTAATATTGCGAAATATTGAGGTGAAAATTATTTTCTAAGGTAATACTCGTTTGTACATTTACGACAGTTAGAGGAAAATACACAACGAAAAATGTAATGCATAGTGAAAGCTTGAAGGCTGTATGTTGAAAACAGCAGTGCAGCTGAAAGACAGCAGTGCAGCTGGAAGACAACAGTGCAACTGGAAGAGAACAGTGCAGCTGGAAGACAACAGTGCAACTGGAAGACAACAGTGCAGCTGGAAGACAACAGTGCAGCTGGAAGACAACAGTGCAGCTGGAAGACAACAGTACAGCTGGAAGACAACAGAGCAGCTGGAAGACAACAGTGCAGCTGGAAGACAACAGTACAGCTGGAAGACAACAGTGCAGCTGGAAGACAACAGTGCAGCTGGAAGACAACATTGCAGCTGGAAGACAACAGTGCAGCTGGAAGGCAACAGTGCAGCTGGAAGACAACAGTGCAGCTGGAAGACAACAGTGCAGCTGGAAGACAACAGTGCAACTGGAAGACAACAGTGCAACTGGAAGGCAACAGTGCAGCTGGAAGACAACAGTACAGCTGGAAGACAACAGTACAGCTGGAAGACAACAGTGCAACTGGAAGACAACAGTGCAGCTGGAAGACAACAGTGCAGCTGGAAGACAACAGTGCAGCTGGAAGACAACAGTGCAACTGGAAGACAACAGTGCAACTGGAAGACAACAGTGCAGCTGGAACACAACAGTGCAACTGGAAGACAACAGTGCAGCTGGAAGACAACAGTGCAGCTGGAAGACAACAGTGCAGCTGGAAGGCAACAGTGCAGCTGGAAGACAACAGTGCAGCTGGAAGACAACAGTGCAGCTGGAAGACAACAGTGCAGCTGGAAGACAACAGTGCAGCTGGAAGACAACAGTGCAGCTGGAAGACAACAGTGCAGCTGGAAGACAACAGTACAGCTGGAAGACAACAGTGCAACTGGAAGACAACAGTGCAGCTGGAAGACAACAGTGCAGCTGGAAGACAACAGTACAACTGGAAGACAACAGTGCAGCTGGAAGACAACAGTGCAACTGGAAGACAACAGTGCAGCTGGAAGACAACAGTGCAGCTGGAAGACAACAGTACAGCTGGAAGACAACAGTGCAACTGGAAGACAACAGTGCAGCTGGAAGACAACAGTGCAGCTGGAAGACAACAGTGCAGCTGGAAGACAACAGTACAGCTTGAAGACAACAGTGCAGCTGGAAGACAACAGTGCAGCTGGAAGACAACAGTGCAGCTGGAAGACAACAGTGCAGCTGGAAGACAACAGTACAGCTGGAAGACAACAGTGCAGCTGGAAGACAACAGTGCAGCTGGAAGACAACAGTGCAGCTGGAAGACAACAGTGCAGCTGGAAGACAACAGTGAAGCTTCAAGACAACTGTAAAGCTTGCAGGTTCTGTTTTGAAGGTAACAGTGAAGCTTTAAGATAGGTTGTATATCGAAGGCGACAGTGAAGGTTCAGCGTTGCGTCTTGAAGACAGCACTAAAGTTGCATTTGGCAAGCTTCAGCTTCAGCTTGAAGCTAGCTGAAAGGCTAGTGTAGCCTAGTACAGCAAACTTCAGAAAATTGTGTGTTTTATAATCTAATCTCCAAATAATAACCAATATAGTAGTCTTTTTTTCTCTTCAACAAGCTGTAAACACGAGGTTCACGAATAACCTTCGTTTACGAGAGAAACCTTATAACGACGTTTCGATCGGCCTTGGAAGGACCGAAACATAGTCTAAGGGTTCCTCTCCTAAGTGCGGGTTATTCGTGAATTGTTCCAACCTCGATATTGTGACCTTTTTTTTTTTTTAACCAACCTTTCACTGATCACGAGTTATATTTGCGTCTCCAAGAAAATAATCTTGAAGTTGAAATGAAAATATTGGGAAACATTTTTTTTTGGTATATGAAGGTTTGCAACCAAAGACTGAGAGAGAACCCATAGGTAAAGAATAATCCCTAAAATAGGTATTAAAGCAAACTCTCAATGTATATCCAATAAGATATATATACACACCGATCTGCGTATATATCCTGCGTATAGAGAACTTAAAAGGTCTTGTTTACATAGCATTGGAAAGTTTATAAAACCTACAGAATCCTCAATGTTTACATAAAAATTACGTTTGTTAATCAGGAACACGAACGGTATTTCTTATAAAGGTCCAAAAAATATTTGTATATGTTAGAGGAACCGTAGTCAGCCACCAGCTTAAAGCGTGAAGCCTCGTTCCACCCTCACAACATGTAATCACCGAGTAAAAAATTTACAAACAGAATTAATATCTCTAGCCTATGCCATAAAGAGTGAGTTGCTGTTGAGGCAGCGTGATGGCTACTTCCTTCCCCGTGCACCTGCAGTACTCTCCTCTTAATGATGAGACTGGCTCAAGTGTAATTAATATTTATGCTATGAAGCTGAACACGACTTCATGAGCTTCTGGTGGCTGGCTGGATGGCTCTTTCTCCCTCCCTCCCTCTCTCTCTCTCTCTCTCTCTCTCTCTCTCTCTCTCTCTCTCTCTCTCTCTCTCTCTCTCTCTCTCTCTCTCTCTCTCTCTCTCTCTCTCTCTCTCTCTCTCTCTCTCTCTCTCTCTCTCTCTCTCTCTCTCTCTCTCTCTCTCTCTCTCTCTCTCTCTCTCTCTCTCTCTCTCTCTCTTATTAAAGCATTACAAGTCATACTGACTCCGTGATGTCAGTCCCAGTTCTGTGATTCTTTGCTCATCCTTCTGTCTTCACATCTCCGATTATTCGTCTGTCTCTCTTCACATCTCTTATTACTCGTCTCTTATCGTTCCCATCTCTGATTGGTCACTAGTTTTGGTTGATGTTTCTGAGTGTTCCCTTTTCCTTGCTCACGTTTATGTCTGTTCGTTGTAACAGACAGTAACTGCTTCAAAACCGTATCATTACGTCTCAATAGATTGTTATTACGTTATAATAGACTGTCAATACGCCACAAGAGACTGTCATTACGTCACAATCGACCGTCACTGCGTCACGATAAACTGGCACTACGTCACAATGCCATTACGTCACAATAGACAGTAACTGTGTCACGTTAGACTGTCATCGCGTCATAATAGACTGTCACTACGACGCGGTAGACTGTCACAAGACTGGCTTTACTCACATAGACGCAGACGTCACAATAGACAGCACTCCACAAACACAGCAACAGACACATTCACACACTCACACACACACACACTCATACTCACACACACACACACACACACACACACACACACCACACACACACACACACACACACACACACACACACACACACACACACACACACACACACACACACACACACACAATAGGCCTAGTGTCTAATCGACAAGTGCCTAGGACAAAATGGTAACTAACACACACACTGATCACTAGTAGTGATCAGTGAAGCGGGAGCCAGGAGCAATGACTCGACCCCTGTAACCACAAATAGGTGAGTACATACACACACACACTAGACTGTCACTACAGTCTATATTGAGCTAAATTTTCACGGCGACTTCAAGATTCTTATTCGGAGGATCGAACCCGAAACTGGTGAAAGAGAGTAGTCAAATCCTCCTTCTACCCTATCGTCCCTACCTTGTTCCCTCCCCCTTCTTCCCTCCCTTTTCTTCCCTCCCCCTTCTTCCCTCCCCCTTCTTCCCTCATTCCCTTCTTCTTTCCTCCCCTCTTTTTCTCTCCCATTAACAACCCTGCTCTACCCTTTCCCCTCCCTGCCTCTCTTTTCCCCCTTTTTTCCCCTCATATAATTTTTTATCCTCATTTTTTTCTTCCTCCTCATGTTATATCTCCACTTTCTCTCTCACTCCCTCTCACCTCTTTCTCTCTCTCCCTCTCACTCCTGTCCCTCTCACCCATCTCTCCCTCTCCCCCTCTCAGCCCTCTCAGTAACATGAGTTGCTTGGGGCAGGTCACGAGTTCCATCATATTTATTTTCGTGTTGGAACCTGGTGATGCGCAGGTCACCATCATGCTTCAATACCTAACAAAACATCATTATTTTTTTAACGGCAGACAGATAACGGTGATCTTTCTTTGGTCTCATATAAACAAAATACACTCGTAGAATATATCACGAAACATTTGAGAGAGAGAGAGAGAGAGAGAGAGAGAGAGAGAGAGAGAGAGATAGTTGTGAAGTTACGTACGTACGTGCTCTCTCTATCTATCTCTCACTCTCCCATCTTTATTCCCCTCCCGTCTCTTTTCTCCCTTCCTTCATTCCAGACACCTCTACCTCATTCCATTCTCATCTCTCCTCTCTGTTTCTCAGTCCCGTCTTCCTTCTAACCATTCTAGGCAGCTCCCTCCCACTCCTTCCTACCGTGTATTACAGACTCATTAGCATGTGTATGTGGTGTGTGCTTAGCGCGTCCTCCTCATTAGCACCGTAGGAGACGATGGTTCTCCTAGCAGAGACTGGTCTCTGCTAGGAGACCCTACTGACCGACCCAGCGTGTGGCTCTCTTACCTCTCCTCCACACTATTGCTGTCTTTGTTGTTGCTTTTGTTGCTGCGGCTGATGCTGTTACTGCAGCTGTTCTTGTTGATTCTTTTGTTACTGCTGCTACTGCTGCTGCTACTATTGTTGTTATAGCTGTAGCAGCTACTCATGTACCCGTGCCTGCTTCACCTGTGCATGTTCGTGTAGCTACTGCCGCTGTTGTCCTTGTCCTTACGTAGCTACTTCTCCTTTGATCGTTCTTCTTCTTCCGATTCCACTTCCCGCTGATCCTCCTTTTCTGCCTCCGCAGCTTCTGTTGCACACGGTGATTCTTGCACTTGCCTTTTTCCCTCCCCTCACATCCGCAACTTTGTAAGTAATACTTTTACACCTTCGTTGTTAACAGTCGAGCAGACGTCATGTTCTTGTGTTTGAATGCGGGTAATTTTACAGCTAAAGGGTAAAAAAAATCTGTGTGCAGCAACAATCTCTCTGACACAATAACAGTGATTGTAGACAGATGCAGCTACCAGATACTTTCATTTCACACACTGGCTTAGTTTATGGTTATTGACCTAAATTACTGGGTGCCACTTTAAATAATGTCTAGCTTGATTGTAGTTGGTTCGTGCAGCTCTGATTTTTTTTCATTCACTCCCGTTCGTAATCCTGAGGATTTCTCTATGTAATCCCGACACTGTCTGTTCCGTTTATAGAAATGATTTGGTGTAATCAGCTGACAGGTGCCTTCAGCACACACACACACACACACACACGGGGAGCAAGCCTGATTCTGGTCACCGTGTGAGAGTAATGTCGCCACACGCTTGTTTACGGCCGTCATTCAAAGCTTCCTTATTAGATTCAGGCGGTGGAAGTGCCGAAGAGGCATTCAGGATCGAGTCAAGGAAGGGAAGACCAGTTCACTTTCTTTTGAGCAAGAGCTCCATCCCCCGTCACCGGGAAAAAACAAAAACAAAGCAAAAACATCCACCTGTAAACATCAGAAAAGACGCGAGATGCGTTGCCTGATCTGGTCACTGTGTAAAAGCAATGTTACCACACTCTCATCTGAGGCTTTGAATCTCGTAGCCAACGCAGAAATAAACATTACCAAGACTTCCTCACTGCTCTCAACATCTCAGTATTGATATTTTCACCATAACGGTAAATTAAAAGATAAAAAACCAAAGGTACAGTATCATCACATCAGAGGAACAGTATCATCACATCAAAGGAACATTATCATCACATCAGATGAGCAGAATCATCACATCACAGGAACAATATCATCACATCCAGATGTAGAGGTCATGTGGTTCAGTGTAACAATGTCGAGTCTCTGTTAAAAGTGGTTTTGTGTCACATCAGAATGTATATACTTGAAGTGAATGTCTTCAAGGAACGTTAGTCACTGTCAGTTTGTACTGTCTTCACTGCTGCACTCGACTGAAGAAACCTTTGATGGTGGCGAAACGTTTCGGAAAAGTAGATACCTAAGTATTGCACATGTGTCTTACCAATGTATATATGTCGTGGTGAATAGGTAAAACTGGTCATTAGCAACAACTCATTTAAAATTAAGTTCTTTCTAAAATTTTCTCTTGTAGATTTAAAGATATATTTTTTTCATTTATGTTAATATAAAAATTAATGATTTTGTACCAAAAGAACCTTAGAAAACTTACCTAACCTTATTATGACAAGCGCAGTTTAATTTAGCCTAATTCAACTAAATATATTTTATATAAGTTTACAATAATTTAATAATAAACAAACACAATGAAATATATTTTTTCGTTAAGTTCAGAATGAATTTTGCGAAATTATTGCATACACAACTTTTCGCTTGCCTTATTCGGCAAGAAGAGAGTTGCTATTTAAGCCAAAATCGTAAGTTTATATATATATATATATAAATATATATATATATATATATATATATATATATATATATATATTGAAAGTGAATATAGGAAAGAGTAAGGTGATGAGGATAACAAAAAGATTAGGTGACGAAAGATTGGATATCAGATTGGAGGGAGAGAGTATGGAAGAGGTGAATGTATTCAGATATTTGGGAGTGGACATGTCAGCAGATGGGTCTATGAAGGATGAGGTGAATCATAGAATTGATGAGGGAAAAGGGTGAGTGGAGCACTTCGGAGTCTGTGGAGACAAAGAACTTTGTCCATGGAAGTAAAGAAGGGAATGTATGAGAGTATAGTTATACCAACACTCTTATATGGGTGTGAAGCATGGGTGATGAATGTTGCAACGAGGAGAAGGCTGGAGGCAGTGGAGATGTCATGTCTGAGGTCAATGTGTGGTGTGAATATAATGCAGAGAATTCGGAGTTTGGAAATTAGGAGGAGGTGCGGGATTACCAAAACTATTATCCAGAGAGCTGAGGAGGGGTTGTTGAGGTGGTTCGGACATGTAGAGAGAATGGAACGAGACAGAATAACTTCGAGAGTGTATAAATCTGTAGTGGAGGGAAGGCGGGGTAGGGGTCGGCCTAGGAAAGGTTGGAGGGAGGGGGTAAAGGAAGTTTTGTGTGCGAGGGGCTTGGACTTCCAGTAAGCATGTGTGAGCGTATTTGATAGGAGTGAATGGAGACAAATGGTTTTTAATACTTGACGTGCTGTTGGAGTGTGAGCAAAGTAACATTTATGAAGG
The DNA here is from genome assembly GCA_009830355.1 of Cherax destructor. NCBI lineage: Eukaryota > Metazoa > Arthropoda > Malacostraca > Decapoda > Parastacidae > Cherax > Cherax destructor. Next base: position 171,284 of record WNWK01002330.1, on the reverse strand, counting down.
GATTCAGGGAAACCGGCAGGCCGGACTTGAGTCCTGGAGATGGGAAGTACAGTGCCGGCACTCTGAAGGAGGGGTGTTAATGTTGCAGTTTTATAACTGTAGTGTAAAGCACCCCTCTGGCAAGACAGTGATGGAGTGAATGATGATGAAAGTTTTTCTTTTTCGGGCCACCTTGCCTTGGTGGGAATCGGCCGATGTGTTAATAAATATATATATATATATATATATATATATATATATATATATATATATATATATATATATATATATATATATATATATATATATATATATATATATATATATATATATATATATATATATATAAGTTGGAAGCCTGAACTGGTATCACTACATGACCAGTATTACCAAACGATCATTTATTGCTATGATACTAGGTAACAATGCTGCTGTGAACATTACTCTTTATAAAGGGTGTAGGTGCCTTAAATGCCGCCCCGGGGCTCTTGATCCAAAGACCTGTTGCTACCCTTGCCTTGCAGGGATAAAAGTGATTGCCATTTATTCCCCAGACGCTGTGTGAGCCCGTACGGGTCAGGAGTAGAATAATAAATATATAAACCTCAGAATAAACTTGAGGTGCAAGCCCGAGCTGGTCTCACTGCAGGACCAATATTGCCACACGCGACACAGTGAAAACTCTGTAATTACAACATGACTGCAGTGACTGGCAACATTGTTTAGTTATTTATAACTTCAAGTTACCAGCCGCTTCACCGTAACTAATGAACCAAATTGTCTCCTTGCAGTTACTCTTTTTTTTCCATACCTATATACATTTTGTTCTTCGTTATAGAAGCGTTAATAAAATATAATAAAAAAATATGCGTCATTGTGTTTCAATATTAATGGCCACTGCTCTGGTAAATGGATTGTTCTTTTCTTGGATTATTTACGGCCCACGAGATAATTAAGGCGCGAGGAGTATTGTTAGACAGACATAGAGAGGAAAACAAGATGTGACAACCATGTCTGTATCTCATTGTGGGTGAGATATTCTCATTATATGTGTGTGTGTGTGTGCTCACCTAGTTCTGATCTAGTTGTGGTTGCAGGGGTCGAGTCATAGCTCCTGGACCCGCCTCTTCATTGGCCGCTACTGGGTCACTCTTCCTGCTTCATGAGCTTTATCATACCTCTTCTTAAAGTTATGTATGGATCCTGCCTCCACTACATCACTTCCCAGACTATTCCACTTCCTGACAACTCTGTGACTGAAGAAATACTTCCTAACATCCCTATGATTCATCAGAGTCTTCAACTTCTAACTGTGACCCCTTGTTGCTGTGTCCCATCTCTGGAACATTCTGTCTCTGTCCACCTTGTCGATTCCTCTCAGTATTTTATAAGTCGTTATCATATCTTCCCTATCTCTCCTGTCCTCCAGTGTTGTCAGGTCGATTTCCCTTAACCTCTCCTCGTAGGACATGCCCCTTAGCTCGGGACTAGTCTTGTTGCAAATCTTTGCACTTTCTCTAGCTTCCTTACATGCTTAGCTAGGTGTGTGTGTGTGTGTGTGTGTGTGTGTGTGTGTGTGTGTGTGTGTCAGTTCACCCAGTCGGGAATTTATGAAATGTTGTGGTATATCAATTAAGCCGCTGTGCGCTGCGATGTTTGCTGGTCTCCGGAATCTCATTATGGCTGAGTTATCGTGTATTTTTACGGGGATTCTCGCCTTGTCGTCAGCTCATTACCGGCTCTGAGCTCGGAGCCCAGACTCGTCTGCTCCCTGAAGCGAGGGGCAGCAGCCAGGGCATTGCCCAAATATGTGGGCAGTCGCTGGGCAGGATGCAATCCAAGATGCTCGCTTAATTCTTTGATTTTTTTGCAACAATGTTGGACTCTCTCTAATGATTATATTATACTAAATTTTTCAGTAACAGTGTAGAATGGATTCAAATTAATAAGAATATATATATATATATATATATATATATATATATATATATATATATATATATATATATATATATATATATATATATATATATATATATATATATATATATAAAAAAATATATATATATATGTGTGTGTGTGTGTGTGTGTGTGTGTGTGTGTTTTCAATATAGGAAGGTAATATAGTGACTTCGATATATTGAACTACTAAGAACACTGAGGATTTTAACATCAATCTTTCTCAATTACAAAAAAAAAAGAAATTCTGAGTAGCTTAAGATAAGTCTTAATTTTTTTTTTTAAATTGGAATTAAGTTTTACAAGTTTTTGAAGAACCTCTTCGTCTACTTCTTCTTCTTCTTCTTCTTCTTCTTCTTCTTCTCAGCGATTATTAACGCATTTTCTGCTAAATAATTATTGCTATACTCTTTCCAAATTATTATAATTATTATTTTTTTTGCCCAGTACTTATTAACTATATGTTTCTTTAATTTATTTTAAAATCTCTGGTGTGCGACTTACTCTTTTAACGAACTAAATTCTGGCGTTAACGAGACCTTTTGGAATTAAAGCCTGCTGTTAACGGGACCTTCTGGTCTTAGAGCCTGCTGTTAACGGGACCTTCTGGTCTTAGAGCCTGCTGTTAACGGGACCTTCTGGTCTTAGAACCTGCTGTTAACGGGACCTTATGGTCTTAGAGCCTGCTGTTAACGGGACCTTCTGGTCTTAGAGCCTGCTGTTAACGGGACCTTCTGGTCTTAGAGCCTGCTGTTAACGGGACCTTCTGGTCTTAGAACCTGCTGTTAACGGGACCTTCTGGTCTTAGAACCTGCTGTTAACGGGACCTTCTGGACTTAGAACCTGCTGTTAACGGGACCTTCTGGTCTTAGAGCCTGCTGTTAACGGGACCTTCTGGTCTTAGAGCCTGCTGTTAACGGGACCTTCTGGTCTTAGAGCCTGCTGTTAACGGGACCTTCTGGACTTAGAGCCTGCTGTTAACGGGACCTTCTGGTCTTAGATCCTGCTGTTAACGGGACCTTCTGGACTTTGAGCCTGCTGTTAACGGGACCTTCTGGACTTAGAGCCTACTGTTAACGGGACCTTCTGGAATTAGAGCCTGCTGTTAACGGGACCTTCTGGACTTAGAGCCTGCTGTTAACGGGACCTTCTGGTCTTAGAGCCTGCTGTTAACGGGACCTTCTGGAATTTGAGCCTGCTGTTAACGGGACCTTCTGGACTTAGAGCCTGCTGTTAACGGGACCTTCTAGACTTAGAGCCTGCTGTTAACGGGACCTTCTGGAATTAGAGCCTGCTGTTAACGGGACCTTCTGGTCTTAGAGCCTGCTGTTAACGGGACCTTCTGGTCTTAGAGCCTGCTGTTAACGGGACCTTCTGGAATTAGAGCCTGCTGTTAACGGGAACTTCTGGTCTTAGAGCCTTCTGTTAACGGGACCTTCTGGTCTTAGAGCCTGCTGTTAACGGGACCTTCTGGAATTAGAGCCTGCTGTTAACGGGAACTTCTGGTCTTAGAGCCTGCTGTTAACGGGACCTTCTGGTCTTAGAGCCTGCTGTTAACGGGACCTTCTGGTCTTAAAGCCTGCTGTTAACGGGACCTTCTGGTCTTAGAGCCTGCTGTTAACGGGACCTTCTGGAATTATAGCCTGCTGTTAAAGGGACCTTCTGGTCTTAGAGCCTGCTGTTAACGGGACCTTCTGGAATTATAGCCTGCTGTTAAAGGGACCTTGTATGATTATAGCCTACTGTTAACGGGACCTTTTATGAATATAACCTACTGTTAACGGAACCTTCTGGAATTATAGCCTGCTGTTAAAAAGGCCTTGTAAGATTATAGTATACTCTTAACGGGACCTTTTATGAATATAATCTTCTGTTAACGGGACCTTCTTGAATTATAGCCTGCTGTTAAAGGGACCTTGTATGATTATAGCTTACTGTTAACGGGACCTTTTATGAATATAACCTACTGTTAACGGAACCTTCTATGATTATAACCTACTGTTAACGGGACCTTCTGGTATTATAGCCTGGGGTTAACTGGACCTTCTAGGATTATAACCCACCGTTAACGGAGCCCTTGTGTGACTACTGAATAACTTTAACGGAACCCTTATTTATTATCTTCCAGAGATTATAAATGTGAAAGAAATTTATTAGTGAAGGACAGAGAGAGAGAGAGAGAGAGAGAGAGAGAGAGAGAGAGAGAGAGAGAGAGAGAGAGAGAGAGAGAGAGAGAGAGAGAGAGAGAGAGAGAGAGAGAAAGGCAGCCAGGCCTGTCGACCCATACCGAGGTCACCTGCAACAGATCCTGTCTGGAAGGATCAGATGATGTTAGAATAGCAGAAGGCTCTCTCCTAGTGATCCACTTCCTCATTCTTGCAAACTAATTTGATATGAGAGGAGGAATGACGATCTGTGTCTTATTATGTACTAATACCTAACATGCAATTACTGCTGCCTAGTGCTGTGACTGCTGTGCTTGTTGTTCACTTCGCTATTGCTGCTACTATTGTACTGCTGCTGCTGCTGCTACTTGCTAGCTACTGCTGCTGCTGCTGCTGCTGCTGCTGCTGCTGCTGCTGCTGCTGCTCTGCTGCTGCTGCTGCTGCTACTGCTGCCTGCTGCTGCTGCTGCTGCTGCTCGCTGCTGCCCTGCTGCCGCTGCGCTGCTGCTGCTGCTGCTGCTACCGCTGCTGCTCTGCTTGCTGCCGCTGCTGCTGCTGCTGCTCGCTGCCTGCTGCTGCTGCTGCTGCGCTGACCGCTGCGCTGCTACGCTGCTGCTGCTGCTGCCTGCTCGCGCTGCCTGCTGCTGCTCGCTGCCTGCTCGCTGCTGCTGCTGCTGCTACTGCTGCTACTGCTGCTGCTGCTGCTGCTGCTGCTGCTGCTAAGCTGAAGATTATAACAAAATTATTTTTCATTCTTATTAAATTTATGTACCTACCTACCTGCCTACCTGGAGTCTACCTTGAGTCTACCTGGAGGGAGTTCCAGAGGTCAACGGCCCGTGTGGCCCGGTCCATGGCCAGGTCTCTCGGTGGATTGGGCACCTGATCAACCAGGTTGCTACTGCTGGCCATGAGTATATCTCACAAATTTATACACCGATCTTGCTGTCTTACCCATAGACAATGATTTTTTTTCCTTTTGACCGTTCATGGGTGCCTTAATACCGGTGAAGGACTCTTGATCCAAGGAAAATGAGATGCTCTTCCCTTTACTGAATCCAACCTGATTACTTCCCATCCTCCAGATGTTGGGCGAAACGTCGATTTGTTACTGATTTCCAGTTTTTTTCCCATATCATATATTGCTTATTTTAAATAAGGTAGTAATTAAGTTTAGTCTTGGGTAGGCTGTATTAGGTCGCATAAACCTAAATAATCGTATATTTAACCACGAGTGATTTTTTTTTTGTAACAAAAAAGGTCACTAACAGACTATTATATACTTATTTATAATAATAAACATATTGGAAGCCGTGACCAGAGCAGTTTATATACATTTTCCCTTGTGTTTGTCCCTAACATCAAGTTTGGTCTCTCTAGTCGTCTTGACGACCACACTGCTCTTCTCTTATTGATGGTCGTATCTTTTATCTTCCTTGCTTCTTATTTATCTTCCGTTCTCTCTGTATAATCTACACAGTTCTTAATGTTTCCCGCTAGTTTTGATTTTTTGGTTATACCCGCTGTTACGTTCTCACATCGTACTTACGTTCTCACATCGTACTTACGTTCTCACGTCGTACTTACGTTCTCACATCGTACTTACGTTCTCACATCGTACTTACGTTCTCACATCGTATTTACGTTCTCACATCGTACTTACGTTCTCACATCGCACTTACGTTCTCACATCGTATTTACGTTCTCACATCGTACTTACGTTCTCACATCGTACTTACGTTCTCACATCGTACTTACGTTCTCACATCGTACTTACGTTCTCACATCGTACTTACGTTCTCACATCGTACTTACGTTCTCACATCGCACTTACGTTCTCACATCGCACTTACGTTCTCACATCGTATTTACGTTCTCACATCGTACTTACGTTCTCACATCGTACTTACGTTCTCACATCGTATTTACGTTCTCACATCGTACTTACGTTCTCACATCGCACTTACGTTCTCACATCGTATTTACGTTCTCACATCGTACTTACGTTCTCACATCGTACTTACGTTCTCACATCGTACTTACGTTCTCACATCGTACTTACGTTCTCACATCGTACTTACGTTCTCACATCGTACTTACGTTCTCACATCGTACTTACGTTCTCACATCGTACTTACGTTCTCACATCGAACTTACGTTCTCACATTGTAGTTACGTTCTG
>WNWK01002330.1:147500-162500 GCA_009830355.1 Cherax destructor | reverse complement strand
TACGACGTAGGGATGGATTTTTTTTTTTGGTTCGCTCAGTAAAGGTGTTATGTATTAATGTACGTATATATATATTCCTTGAGGAGTGGATGGAATTAGGTGTGATGGAAGGAAGGAGGAAAGTAGCTCGGATATCCCCCTTGAAGGGACACGCTCTTATGTTCGTGTAAGGAGAATGTGTGATGTTTGGCCGTGCACGAACGTTCACCCCTCCCACACCGTCCCTACCTGCGTGACGTCACGGATCACTTGGGGGGTTACACTTACGTGACGTTACGGGTCACTGGGTGGTCACACTTACGTGACGTCACGGATAACTGGGTGGTCACACTTGCGTGACGTTACGGATCACTGGGTGGTCACACTTACGTGATGTCACGGATCACTGGGTGGTCACACTTGCGTGACGTCACGGACGTGATATTACCTGTTTACTGTGATCTTATTGCACACACACACACACACACACACACACACACACACACTATATATATATATATATATATATATATATATATATATATATATATATATATATATATATATATATATATATATATATATATATATATATATATATCAATAACAACACTGCGACTAGCCGAGGATTCGAACCCATGCCGTTTTGGCCAGCCTCATGGTGAGCGAAAATCACACGATGCTCTAATCCACAGGACCACGCATGAAATTAGCTCAGAGGCAAACACACCACCGTATGTCCTCGGATCACGGTAAAACACCTAGCTCTGCTGGGTGCGTGATTCTTGTAGAATTACGTGGTCCTGTGGGTTAGAGCGTCATCAGTGATTTTCGCTCACCATGAGGCGGGCCAAAACGACATGGGTTCGAATCCTAACTAGTCGCGTTGTTGTTATTGATTCAATGCCACTCGTTCGTGGTTACAATAATATATATATATATATATATATATATATATATATATATATATATATATATATATATATATATATATATATAAAAGATCACAGTATGATGTGACTGTGAGGTGTAGTCTTGCCCCTTTATAAGCCTCCTTGTCATGTTTCCTTTTATAGTTCCTTGATAATGTAAGTAGTCACGAAAGCGCTTGGAATACCTCTATTTTTTCATAGTGGTTGTCTTGCATATATATATATATATATATATATATATATATATATATATATATATATATATATATATATATATATATATATATATATATATATATAAACACAAGTGGTTTTTGGTTCCCGAGACAAAAAAAAATAGTCACTGGCAGAGAGTGCAACATAACTTCTTGCAATGTCATGTTTATAATCATTACTTTAATTGAATTAATGATTTGTTTTGTAAAAAATAAAATTCAAATTTAAATAATTTACGACCTACACTGTTGAAAAAGTATAGGTCACCCCGTCCATGCTAATCCTTGTAGATAATTCTATTTACTTTCTCACTTACCTACTTACTGTACCTACTTTCTTAAGAGATAGTCAGTATTCCTTGGAGAAAAGTTTGGTTCCAGCTGTGTAATAAAATATCTGCTATATTACGTGTTATAATAGACTATATTACGTGTTATAATAGACGGGGACGGGATATACCCAGCGAGAGGTGTACGTCAGTGTATATAATACCTTAAACGCCTTGTTCTAGGAATTAAAATACTCTTGACCGGAGGTGAATGAGTAGCAAGCAGCATTTTAACGACCCTCATGTTGCTCACAGGCTTTTAACCCCATTAACCAACCTATGACAAAGGTGAGGTATCAGTGGCTGCTCTCCCTTACGATTTTGTAAATCAGTTTGGAGGAAGTGGTGTAAGGGTTTCGAAAACCGAGAAGAATGAGAAACTTGTGCAGCATTTGGAAATCTTCTTCAGTCCAATGCAGATAAAAGCGGTGAAAGATTATGAGGAAGATAATAAGGTGATCAGTCCCTCAGCCTGGAGTCTATGTGTTCAGGCTGTCAGTCTTGAGAAAAAAATTGGAAATGTGAATGTGAATTATTAAATGCACTTTAAGAGAAAAATATCTGGGAATTGTTATTGTTGGTTGGTTATTTAGGCTTTAATATCTATCGACTGCTCAAAGGGGTCATTAATAAGGCTGCCTCTTATTTAGGCTTTAATATCTATCGACTGTTCAAAGGGGTCATTAATAAGGCTGCCTGTCTCCTGTTCATCACTAGTCAAGAATACTTTAATCCCTAAAATAGGGGGTAAAGTGCGTTCTCAGTGTATATATGAAGGGAGATACACACACCTCGGTGTACACATGCTGTCTGATTCTTATGAGAATGATTCAGTGGGAGTAAAGTAGAAGGTATGTAAGGTGGTAGACGGAGGGAAGAAAAGTAAGTGTTTACGTCTGTGATTTTATCACTGTTGTGAGAATGGGTTGCTGTGACGCATGTCAGAACAGCTGCTGTGACGCATGTGGTAACAGCTGATGTGACGCATGTGGTAACAGATGCATGTGGGAACAGCCATTTAAGAAAGAGGGGGACGTATCGCCGAACCTCGAGACGAAGACGGTGACGAATAAGTCGAGTGACAGACGAGGGTGAGATAATAAAACAGAGGAGGAACAATCAATAACTGCAAAATAAGAGAGGGGAGGGGTGGTGGGGGTAATCGAGGTTAGGTGGTGAGATACCGAGCACCTGTACTCTTCACCTCCCTCACGAAGGCAATTACACGCCATTGTGGCGGGCATAAACAACTTTCCTAACACCAGCAATTACAGCCAGAGTTCTGATAGCCATAAAGTATCTCCCACGCCCCCTCTTGACGGACTCCTTGCTCTCTCTCTCTCTCTCTCTCTCTCTCTCTCTCTCTCTTCGACCAATAAACACCTACCTCAATTGTACAGTAGTAGCAGCAACAACAGTCAACAGTAGAGCAGTAGCAACAGTAGTAGCAGCAACAGTAGATCAGTAGCAACAGTAGTAGTAGCAACAGTAGAGCAGTAGCAACAGTAGTAGCAGCAACAACAGTTAACAGTAGAGCAGTAGCAACAGTAGTAGCAGCAACAGTAGAGCAGTAGCAACAGTAGTAGCAGCAACAGTAGAGCAGTAGCAACAGTAGTAGCAGCAACAACAGTCAACAGTAGAGCAGTAGCAACAGTAGTAGCAGCAACAGTAGAGCAGTAGCAACAGTAGTAGTAGCAACAGTAGAGCAGTAGCAACAGTAGTAGCAGCAACAACAGTTAACAGTAGAGCAGTAGCAACAGTAGTAGCAGCAACAGTAGAGCAGTAGCAACAGTAGTAGCAGCAACAGTAGAGCAGTAGCAACAGTAGTAGCAGCAACAACAGTCAACAGTAGAGCAGTAGCAACAGTAGTAGCAGCAACAGTAGAGCAGTAGCAACAGTAGTAGTAGCAACAGTAGAGCAGTAGCAACAGTAGTAGCAGCAACAACAGTTAACAGTAGAGCAGTAGCAACAGTAGTAGCAGCAACAGTAGAGCAGTAGCAACAGTAGTAGCAGCAACAGTAGAGCAGTAGCAACAGTAGTAGCAGCAACAACAGTCAACAGTAGAGCAGTAGCAACAGTAGTAGCAGCAACAGTAGAGCAGTAGCAACAGTAGTAGTAGCAACAGTAGAGCAGTAGCAACAGTAGTAGCAGCAACAACAGTCAACAGTAGAGCAGTAGCAACAGTAGTAGCAGCAACAGTAGAGCAGTAGCAACAGTAGTAGCAGCAACAGTAGAGCAGTAGCAACAGTAGTAGCAGCAACAACAGTCAACAGTAGAGCAGTAGCAACAGTAGTAGCAGCAACAGTAGAGCAGTAGCAACAGTAGGTAGCAGTAACCGTAGAGCAGTAGCAACAGTAGTAGCAGCAACAGCAAAGTGGTAGCTATCAGTAGTAACAAGTAGCAAGGACCACAGAGCAGCAACAACAGTAAGTAGCAGCAATTGCGAATACAAAGGCACATTTAATAGCCTTTCTAAGGCAAACGTTTCGCTCTAACGAGAGCCTTGGTAAGCCATGTTCAAGTCTCAGAGCGAAATGTTGTCCCGATGAAACTCCTGTGCCGTGACCTATGTCTTAAGATGAAGCTCCTGTGCCGTGACCTATGTCTTAAGATGAAGCTCCTGTGCCGTGACCTATGTCTTAAGATGAAGCTCCTGTGCCGTGACCTATGTCTTAAGATGAAGCTCCTGTGCCGTGACCTATGTCTTAAGATGAAGCTCCTGTGCCGTGACCTATGTCTTAAGATGAAGCTCCTGTGCCGTGACCTATGTCTTAAGATGAAGCTCCTGTGCCGTGACCTATGTCTTAAGATGAAGCTCCTGTGTCGTGACCTATGTCTTAAGACTCCCTTTGGATAGTACACCCTCAGCCAGTGTCAGTACCACAGTACTGGCACAGGCCGGGGGCAGTACCACACTACCGGCAGCAGCCAGTGACAGTACCACAATACCGGCAGCAGCCAGTGACAGTACCACAATACCGGCAGCAGCCAGTGACAGTACCACAATACCGGCAGCAGCCAGTGACAGTACCACAATACCGGCAGCAGCCAGTGACAGTACCACAGTACTGGCAGCAGCCAGTGACAGTACCACAATACCGGCAGCAGCCAGTGACAGTACCACAGTACCGGCAGCAGCCAGTGACAGTACCACAATACCGGCAGCAGCCAGTGACAGTACCACAATACCGACAGCAGCCAGTGACAGTACCACAGTACTGGCAGCAGCCAGTGACAGTACCACAGTACCGGCAGCAGCCAGTGACAGTACCACAGTACTGGCAGCAGCCAGTGACAGTACCACAGTACTGGCAGCAGCCAGTGACAGTACCACAGTACCGGCAGCAGCCAGTGACAGTACCACAGTACTGGCAGCAGCCAGTGACAGTACCACAGTACTGGCAGCAGCCAGTGACAGTACCACAGTACCGGCAGCAGCCAGTGACAGTACCACAATACCGACAGCAGCCAGTGACAGTACCACAGTACTGGCAGCAGCCAGTGACAGTACCACAGTACCGGCAGCAGCCAGTGACAGTACCACAGTACTGGCAGCAGCCAGTGACAGTACCACAGTACCGGCAGCAGCCAGTGACAGTACCACAATACCGGCAGCAGCCAGTGACAGTAGCCAGTGGCAGCAGAGAGTGTCAGAACTACAGTGCCAACAGCAGCAGTCTCGAGGACAACAGACGAAGAATTATCCTCACTGTATATAAAAAATAGCAACAGCAACAATGCAGGTCAACATCAATAACAGATGTTTACAGCATCAACGAGCAGCACCAGTGTGGCGGGCGCCGAGTACGTTACATTTTATTCGATGTTCGTCACACAACATTCGGAGTGTAGTAGTTCTGGGGCCCCCACTGCTGCGCTTCTTGTCCAGCTCAAACCCACCAGTCAAGTGGAAGCCGGCTACTTCAGCCAAGGTGACGTCACTTCAGCGGCCCTGGCTGAGGGACAGACTTCGAATGACACTGTTCGTGACCACTACTGTTTTGAGTGGCTCTGATATGTACCATTTCAATCTGACTTATTCTCCAATTATTAATATTGTCCATAGTGTATATATTGGTGATGGAATATATAGGTAAAGAAATCTACCTCTGCTTGTTTGCCTTGCCCTTGCACTGCCCTACTGAGCACCTTCTTTGCTGACATAGTTACCACCAGATGCTACAGGCCTTTGCACTACCACCTGTGTTTGTAATAATCAACAGATATAGGATCACAAGTCCACAACTAACCCACTATCTTGAAACTTTAGACGATGTTTAGGTCCTTCCTGGGATGCGAGTGACCTGATAGTGTTCCAGGATGTACCGAAAGGGACACTACCGTTGTTCCAGAAGCGGTATTGCGAATTTCAAGCATCCTGCATCCTCCCAGCTCACGAACAGAAGGGAGAACGACAGCAACGCTGGCAGCAAAACCGCCCAACAGACACAAGCAACGGTATCTGGAACTTACGAGGATCGAGAAACGGCAGCCTTCATTATCCAACTAAAAGCGAAACCGCAAAGAACACAACGTATTACGACTGAAGGCGACGACTGCTGGAATGAAAGTAATGTCGATGGTCTCTCCATGGGTAGGCCAAATTAGAGGAAATTAATGATGCCTGCATCTCAGATGTTCAGGAGAAACCTTGTAGCTGGTTTAATAATTTTATATTAATGGTATTTAAAACCGACAAGTAGACGAATAAATCACATGTGAGGAACTTGGGTATCCTTACTGTGAAGACGTTTCGCCAGCCAGTGTTTTTTTTATCAATCCAATACAGAAAGCAGTCGTAGAGACGGCGAAACGTCTCAACAATAAAGATACCCAGGTTGTTGCTTACTAGATAATGTGCAGTCATCAACGATGACTGCACAACATGTAGTACCAGCTGTCTGAAAACGATGACTGGTGTAATTAACTGGCTCATAGAAGGCCTCTTTGACCGACTGGTTTACAAGTGACAGAATTAAAATAACTGGTGTAGTGACTGGCAATATAGACTGACGGGAGAGAGATTTAGTGAGATTGTTTCGTGGGAGCTTGGAGGAGTTTGTAAAAGGTTTGTTATATAATCAGATGTGTTGTCATTTTCTGAGAGTCTTGCCGGCACAGCTTCTTTTGTTTACTTCCAAGACTATGAGATGTTTTCTCACGACGTCTGGAGATGCGCTGTCTTCAGTGCGTCCTGCGATGCGCTGTCTTCAGGACCCCCAGCGAAATGTCGTTTACCAGAGAACGCGTTACTGACCAGCCAGAGTTACAGATGAAAAGACTCACGCTCGTATCTGGACAACGTTTCGCTCTTCGACGAATTGGAAATGCTGAAGGAAAAAAAAACTAATGTTGTGGAATTAACTTCTATTGAAACAATGTTTCGCTATGCATAGATTTTAAGCAAGTTAAAGCCTTAGCTTATGGAATCTCCATTCAGAGGATACAACATGCTACTCTTAAAAGCTTACGGTCCTCAATACTTGATAAAGCTGTGCACAGAAAAGGGGGGGATGGAAAGCTTATTCCTATTAAAGCTTGTGCTACAAAATGTGTCATTTCTTCAGTATATTTGTATCCAGCTTTAGCTAGTGTATGGCTACGAGAAGGAACCAACCACTGAGTGTAGGTGATAGTCAGCCATCAATCAAGGATCCTGTACTGGCTAAGGTGTCATGTAGACGACAGGCTTTAAACCCAATTAACCCCTATTGAAACCATCAACAGATCAGAGGTATACCTCACCTACCTCTTCCACCCTTTACCCCTCTCACACATGTGTAGCCGAGACCAACCGGTCTCCAGACCATGGCGATGGAGGATCCTGATTAAATTCCAGCAGTATGTGTATAATCCTTCACTAAACGGACGTAATCCCAGCTACTCTAAATCGCTTACTTTAACACCAGGAACCTGCCAATTTCAAGCCGAAATCAATTTATTTGGCCTTCAAAAAAGCCTCATCGAGTGTGAGAAATGATACCAAAAAGCATCTACATGTATATTTGATACACTACATAATGTAGAGAATTAGTTTATCTGTTGAGTCTGGCTGGTTTGGGATTATTGAAATCTAGCAGAGTTGCGCACAGCTGAGGCGGCTAAATACAAGGGTCAGCCCGGTAAAAGTACATATTGCCGAGGTAATAAAATAAGACATATATAAAAACAATTGTTATAAATGCTGGCTCAGGTGAAACGTACGGCACGAAATTGTTAGTCATGGGATTGATGACGTAGCGGGAGTGCGTTTGTAGCGGTGCGCATACCGCCAGGGCGCGCATGCCGCCGTGCGCACATATCGCGGGGAGTGCGCACGCACTCATGCTGTAGCAAAATGACTGTTATTTCTTAACATATTATAATGAAAGTTTTGGGATAGCGAGAAAAAATATCCATAAAACATTGTGACTCAGGCAGCGACCTATGGAAATTATATATATATATATATATATATATATATATATATATATATATATATATATATATATATATATATATATATATATATATATATATATATATATATATATATATATATAACCACGGGGAGTTGAAAGATAGATCTAGGCCTTTTGTTTTGCAATCAACACACCATCAGGACCTTACAATGTTGCAGAAAAGAAGATTAAATCCGTGCAAACACTTTCAGAGTGAGTGTTTGTGCTAGAATAAGGGAAGAAAGAAGCAGTAGAGGATAAGTGCCCAGGCATGCCAACCAATGCCCAGTACCTGGTGCCTGGAAGTTTGAATATTTTTTAAGGCATTATAAGACCGCCAGCCCACAAGCACTGATATTGTAGTGGTAACCCCGACAAGCGTAACGTCAGTGGCATGACAATCATCAAAAAATTGATATCTGGCAATTGTTTACGTATTTTTTCCATACATTAGAAAACAGGTCCATCGCCGGGACGATGGCCATAGTTAGGTCATAGGTTTGTTTATTCCACAAGATTCTGAAACAGACCCTATTCCTCTGTGTGCTACATTTAATACAATCCATCACATTCGTATAGGAGTCCTGTTTTAGGCTTTGGACTTTAGCCTCCACTATAAACAAATCTATTTTGAATAAGCCGCCACTATTATTATATAATGAATGATTATCATGTTTTATGATATCCAATTCTACAATGTTCCTTCCAAGCCAAATGGAACAAGGAACAATGACTTTAGCTTCTGGCCAATATGCTAAGTTATTACAGTCTCTAATGTGGCTGAAAATCGCATTTGATTCTTGGGTAATCTGTATCGAATATTTGTGTTGTGACATCCTAATTTCTAGAGGTTAGCCAGTCTGTCCCTCATAGATAAGTTGCACCCATTACAACCAATGGGGTATTCTTTATCAAAATGGTTTTAACAGTCCTTGCATTCTTAAAAACTACTTGTATGTTAAGTCTTTTAAGAGCATTTGGCTGGAATGATAAATTCTCATTGTAGGGATAGTCAGCACATTTTTGATGTGAGGTGTTATCCTAGGTTCAGTCCTATGATAAGGTTTTCTAGCTGCCAGTAATGGTGATTCCACAAACTCTAGGGGTACTGCCGTTTCCTGGCAATATCAGATATTTTCCTAATTTCTTCAACTAGAAATTCCGGGCTATATACTCGGTAAGCTCTCAGAAACATGGTGAAAGAGGCACTCCTTTTTGCTCTGGTCTCATGGTTGGAATAATAGTGGATATATGAGCACACATTAGTGGCTATCAACACAGTGTAACAACACATCTAGGAAAGGGAGTTTAGATTCCACTACTTTCTCCACAGTAAATTTAAAAGACGGGACCAAAGCATTAAGACTCGATAAGAATGTATCCAATGTCATCCACATATCTGAACCTTCTAGCTTTACAGGGAAGGATGTCTTACAACAGCCTCACCTCGAAGAACTCCATATACAGATTGCTCAGTAGGGGAGAAAATGGATTTTCCATACCCATTCCCTGCTTTTGAGCACAGTATTTCCCTTCAAACTCAAACTTGCAATCAACTACACACAACTTAATCAGCTCAGTAATGGTATTCTTATCAAAAGTCATGGAAAACTGACCTAATTCTTCATCCAAGTAAGATAGCAAATCGGAAACAGGAACCCTGGTGAACAACGCAGTCACATCAAAACTTACTAGTGTAAAATCATTGGACATATTAACATTTTGCAGTTTGTCAATGAGATCAATATTGTTTTTTTATGTGAGCTCCATAAATGTTGCCCAACATTGGAGTTAATATTTTTACCAGCCCTTTTGACAATGCATATGTTGCCGATCCTACTGAGCTAATAATAGGTCTCGCTGGGAAAACCGGGCATGTGGGTTTTAATCAACTCGTACATGTAAGGTAGTGTAGCCGACCTCGCTGATAACTGTTCAATCAATTCCTCATTACCTTTCAGTAAGGTTCTAAGTTGTTTGTTAAATTTACTATTATCCTGGTCTAAAGGGTTCTTATTAAGAGGCACGTAAATTTCCCTGTCTTCTAATAACATGTTCATTTTCCGATATAATTTACATTGTCCATAATTACTATCATATTTACTTTGCTATTGTAAGGTGAAGTCCAGGACCTTTCTTTAATTCATGGTATGACTTAACAAATCTCTTTGAGGACAATTCGGTTCCACTGGTCTGAGCAACGCCCATGTACCATGCCTTTGTAAATGTATTTACATTATATATATAATATATATATATAAATATATAATATATATATATATATATATATATATATATATATATATATATATATATATATATATATATATATATATATATATATATAGTATATATATATATATATATATATATATATAATATATATATATATATATATATATATATTATATATATATAAAATTATAGTATATATATATATATATATATATATATATATATATATATATATATATATATATATATATATATATATATATAATATTCTTTCTTCTTCTTTCAACACGTCGGCCGTTTCCCACCAAGGCGGGGTGGCCCAGAAGAAAAACGAAAGTTTCTCCTTTTACAATTAGTAATATACACAGAAGAAGGGGCTACTAGCCCCTTGCTCCCAGCATGTTAGTCGCCTCTTACGACACGCATGGCTTACGGAGGAAGAATTCTGTTCCACTTCCCATGGAGATAAGAGGAAATAAGAACAAGAACTAGTAAGAAAATAGAAGAAAACCCAGAGGGTGTGTATATATATATGCTTGTACATGAATGTGTAGTGTGACCTAAGTGTAAGTAGAAGTAACAAGACATACCTGAAATCATGCATGTTTATGAGACAGAAAAAGACACCAGCAATCCTACCATCATGTAAAACAAATACAGGCTTTCGTTTTACACTCACTTGGCAGGACGGTAGTACCTCCCTGGGCGGCTGCTGTCTACCAACCATATATATATATATATATATATATATATATATATATATATATATATATATATATATATATATATATATATATATATATATATATATATATATATATATATATATATATATATATAATAATATATATATATATATATATATATATATATATATATATATATATATATATATATATATATATAATATAATTAATGATATATATATACATAATATATATATATATATATATATATATATGATATATATTTTATATAAAACGTTAATGAAATGAGAGTTACGATCTAAATGAGCTGTCTATGAAAGGATTTGTCAAGAACGTTCTAACTGAACGCAATGCTGTCTCGGTTTCTTAGTGCGGTTTGTGAATTGTTCCAGCTACGGTATTGTTGATTATTTGTGAATTTCTCCAGCCACGGTATTGTGCCTTATTTGCGTATTGTTCCAGCAACGGTATTGTGGATTTTGGGGGAAGGAATTGTTCCAGCCACGGTATTGCGACTTACATTCCTCTAGTTGTTGCTCAACACACTGGCCCTTCCTACCTACCTTCCACACAGTAACTGACAACCTGTGATATCCCTTCGATGTTTACAACCCGCATAACTAATTGAGAAACAAAAATAAATGAGATTCTCAGAGCATCTATATTTCTGAATAAATCCTGCGATTATTATTCTGCTTTTGGAGCGAAGCTATTGGCCTTTTAATTACTTTTTTTTGGTCCACCGGGTATTAAAACAGGTGTTGAAGAAAGAGAGATAGAACGCGAGTGGTCGGCAGTAATATCTCAGGTAATTTATGAGGTCGAGAGAGAAAAACAAACTTTCACAAGTAGCTGACGTTGATGGGGAAGTGAGCCTGGGATGACTTGTGGGGAGATGTGCAGCCTCACTTGTGGGGAGATGTGCAGCCTCACTTGTGAGATGTGCAGTCTCACTTGTGAGATGTGCAGCCTCACTTGTGGGGAGATGTGCAGCTTCACTTGTGGAGAGATGGGCAGCTTCTGTGTAGAATAGAGGGTGTCTGTGGGTTATGACTGATTAGGTTAGTGACCCAATCAAACCAATCGTGGAATTCAGCCCAGAAACCTGCCATCCAATTTCTGCTACCTGAATTCTTACCTCTAGTTTACAGAGGGCAGTGTGTAGTAGGCCGGTTGCTGGTATGTTGCATCTCTGGTGGGCTGGGTGATGTGGTAAGACCCTTCACAATTCCACCCCAATAAAGTACAAGAAATGCACATTTAATGGTACTCTTACCGTCTTGTATAGCAATGAGGTAGCTGTGAAATGTTATATAATTTGTATTGTAATGTGTTATCGAATGTTAGAGTACTTCACTGCATGAAGGCCTGTCGAAGGATAAGTCGTCCTAATTATCTAGGCTGTTAATAAATCGGCACAGTTCGCCAGAGCTCTGGGCACTCGCCTCTTCACTCGCTATGCTTTTTTGTGACTAAAGTCGAGTAGGCAGGAGAGGGTCGCTCTCCTAGGCAGTGGGCACTCATGGCTGGCTGGAACAAATGCCCACTGTTCACAACTGTGTAGGTTGTGAGAGGTTGTTGTAGATACTAAGCTAGACTATGTCTAACACTAACCTAGCTAAAATACGTGTAGGTTGTAGTGTAAATACATTAGCCGGACAGGCCCCCATATTACAACCTCAGGTTCAATGGCCTGTTAACCTGAGTGTAAAGGGAGCTTGGAGCAAAGAAACACAGTAGAAGATGTATTGAAATTGTATTTCTTTCAAAAATCAGCTAGATTAATTCCAAACTTTTATCTTTTCCTTCACCAAGTAATTGTGATTATATAAGACTTTTGTCTTTTCCTTCACCAAGTATAACAAAGTGCTATTTACACATATGTACACTATATACAAAGGAGTAGTGTTTAGTGCACGCTACAGTTGTCTAGGCTAAGCAGCAGCCAAAAGACAGACAACTTTCCACAACCAGCTCTATGCAGGAATTCCAATGACAAACCGCGAGTGGTAACCACGTCACCTTTGTCATTGTTAAACTCGCATTTAATTGGCTGAACCGAGTCGTTGATTTGATGATGGGGCCCTCATCACCAAACCCTTAACGATGGTTCGCTGGTTGGAGGGGAGCCTATGTGGGTGTGTTTAACATGCTCCGAATAAAGGTTACATACTCTTTGCATGCAACAAGGCTCCATTACTAGATTAGACTTATAAATTAAGAGTGGACAGGGAAATGTGGCACCCGGACATAGACATATGTGCGTGCCATGCTCCTCCCCGACTCCTTCCTCCCCCCATTTAGGGAGGCCTAACCGTCTGGAAAATCAGCCAGTGAAGTGATTTCCCACAGCTTCACTTGTGGGGATATGTGCAGCCTCACTTGTGGGGATATGTGCAGCCTCACTTGTGGAGAGATGTGCAGCCTCAGTTGTGGAGAGATGTGCAGCTTCACTTGTGAGGGAGATGTGCAGCATCACTCCTCTCCTCGATCCAGATGGTATCTTGTTGTCATGACAACTCTGCATTCAATGCTCCATCTTTTTTATAACCTTCCCAGATAGAAAGTAAAGACAAACAAGAATTCCCAAGGTGACTTGGGGATATTTTCTAGACACGTAGATTCTTACCTAGTAAGACAAGGCCTTACGCACGCCAAAGCATATTAGTGGCTTTTGGCATGTACATCTCATTAAGAACTATATCTTGTCTACCATGTATCATTGTACCATGTCTCAATAAAGTATTATTATTATTATTATAAACAGTAAGACAAGGCCTTACGCACGCCACCTTCTTCAAACAGTAAGCGGATTTGGATAAACTGTGAATGTATTTTGCTACCAAGAGAGGGCTGCTGTCCTCGGCTCAATGCATAATGCGCTGCGGGTGAATGATCTCGCCCCAGAAATTAACATCAGACTTGAATCATTGCAACAAAATAATGTGTGTTTTTCTTTTTCTCCGAGAACAGTAACAAAATAAAAGCCGGAGCCATTGTTTACACGCGTGTAAATGTTGGATACACTTACCTTAACCTCGGTAAATCATGGGTAAATAATTTCCCCCTCTGTTTACACGCGTACTGGTTTTGGTACTGAGGAGTGCGCAAGGGCGAGACGAAAACACTCGTTCCATTCACAGGACTGAATGGAAACAGATTTTGATCCAAACCTCTCACACTTTTTGTGCCTCTCGGCACCAGTTCATGACCAAAAAAAAAAAAATTGGGAGGGATTCGTAGGTAAGCTTGGAAAAGTTTTCTGTTCGTTGGCTCCAATTCATTGTATCTGTTCTTCGACTTCTCCAGTATGCCTCTGTTGTTGCCTCTGCTGCTACTGCTGTTGGCGCTGCTGCAGTTCCTGCTGCTGCTGCTACTGCTGTTGTTTTAACTGCTGCTGCTGCTGCTACTACCGCTGTTGTTTCTGCTGAAACTTCTGCTGTTTCTACTGCTGCACCTACTAGTGATGTTACTATTGCTGTTGTTTCTGCTGCTACTGCTGTTGTTACTACTACTTATGCTACTGTTGTTGCTTCCGCTGCTGCTACCATAGCTAATACTGTTACTACTGTTGTTGGTAATCCTGCTGCTGTAGTTACTGTTGTTGCTTCCTGTTCCTATTGTTACCTCTGTTGTTATTTTATCGTAGCTCATGCTGTGTTTACTATGGCTGCATCTGATGCTGCTGTTGTTGCTGCTGATGCTGCTTCTGCTGTTACTATTTCTACTGCTGTTACTATTTCTACTGCTGTTACTATTTCTACTGCTGTTACTATTTCTACTGCTGTTACTCTGATGTTCAGATTCTGGTCTAGCAAAGCGAAACATATTCCATGTTTTCTTGAAAAAAAAATTAAATGGGGAAAAATTAAAATATCTGTTTTTTTTTCAGAAGATAATGTGTGAAACGCCTCATCCGATCGGCTTTTAAACCTTCAACGCCCATAACTTGAGAATGCAACTACCGAAGAGCTTCAAACCTAGTGCTAGTGTGTTTCAGGATACTGAACACTGTCAACTTAGTTCGTATCTTAGTTCGACTTAGTTTTGAACTGTGTAGGTGAAATTTTGTCATTATTATTGAAGAAAAAATAATAATAATAATAATAATAATAATAATAATAATAATAATAATAATAATAATAATAATAATTATTATTATT
>WNWK01002330.1:132500-145000 GCA_009830355.1 Cherax destructor | reverse complement strand
GAGGGAGGTGTGGGGGGTGAACCAGTAAGAGATCCTGGGGCATCTCGCCACGACCTCCTCACCTCCTGCAGGTATCTGAGCAAGACAAATGACTCCTCGCCCAACTGGAGAGACCGAGAGACACGTCCGGGTTACACGCTCCATTTCCCGTCTATCCGAATCCCACTTCATTAACACTTTAAAGAGTAACAGAAGCTGACACGGGTTGCCTGCACTGTTTTCTCTGAAGGTCCGTCCTGGGTTGTTGATGTGCGTCCTTGAAGGTGTTCCTTCATGCTGTTTTAGTGCTCTGGATTTAAATAATTTCAACTAACTTTCCTTTCACTGAATCATATCTAATTCTCTTATATTCCCCAGATTTAGCGCTTGTTAGGTAATTTTAATAATGATGATAATGATGATGTTGATGGTAATAATAATAATAATAATAATAATAATAATAATAATAATAATAATAATAATAATAATAATAATAATAATAATAATAATAATAATAATAATAATAATAATAATAATAATAATAATAATAATAATAAAATTAATAATAGTGATGTTGAAAGACACTGTCCTGTGATATACCATCACTGCAGCATGACATACCATCACCACACCATGACATAGCATCACCACACCATGACATACCATCACCACACCATGACATACCACACCACACCATAACGTACCACCACCACACCATGACATACCACCACCACATCATAACATACCACCCCAACACCATGACATACCACCACCACACCATGACATACCACCACCACATCATGACATACCACCACCACACCATGACATACCATCACCACATCATGACATACCATCACCACATCATGACATACCACCACCACACCATGACATACCACCACCACACCATGACATACCATCACCACACCATAACATACCATCACCACACCATGACATACCATCACCACATTATGACATACCATCACCACATCATGACATACCACCACCACACCATGACATACCATCACCACACCATGACATACCATCACCACATCATAATATACCACCCCAACACCATGACATACCACCACTACACCATGACATACCACCACCACATCATAACATACCACCACCACCACACCATGACATACCATCACCACACCATGACATACCATCACCACATCATGACATACCACCACCACACCATGACATACCACCACCACACCATGACATACCATCACCACACCATGACATACCAACACCACATCATGACATACCATCACCACACCATGACATACCACCACCACACCATGACATACCACCACCACACCATGACATACCACCACCACACCATGACATACCATCACCACACCATGACATACCATCACCACACCATGACAGACCATCACCACATCATGACATACCACCACCACACCATGACATACCATCACCACACCATGACATACCACCACCACACCATGACATACCACCACTACACCATGATATACCACCACCACACCATGACATACCACCACTACACCATGACATACCACCACCACAACATGACATACCACCACTACACCATGACATACCACCACTACACCATGACATACCACCACTACACCATGACATACCACCACCACACCATGACATACCACCACCACACCATGACATACCACCACTACACCATGACATACCACCACCACACCATGACATACCACCACCACACCATGACATACCATCACCACACTATGACATACCACCACTACACCATGACATACCACCACTACACAATGACATACCACCACCACACCATGACATACCATCACCACACCATGACATACCACCACTACACCATGACATAACACCACCACACCATGACATACCACCACCACATCATGACATACCACCACCACACCATGACATACCACCACTACACCATGACATACCACCACTACACAATGACATACCACCACCACACCATGACATACCACCACCACACCATGAAATACCATCACCACACCATGACATACCATCACCACACCATGACATACCATCACCACACCATGACATACAATCACCACACCATGACATACCACCACCACACCATGACATACCACCACCACACCATAACATACCAAAACAACACCATGCCATACCATCACCACACCATAAGCAGGAAAGGTGTGTGTCAGTCTATGAGAAACTAAGATTCAATTAACGCCCCGACTAGTATTGAATTCTCTATCGTCTCTTCAGACTATTCTATACAATTTGTGCTTAATACCTTCTAGTAAAACGAAGAACATCGCGGTCGACAGGATTAACCCATTATTTGAGCGTCCAAATAAAAAAATTAGGAATTCTTCCGCGGGCGGCAGAACGCGGCTGGTTGCAGCATTTCATGATCGCGGTGTCGATAACACTGCATTAGTTCTCGTAATGTTCTACCAATACTGTTATTATTTCTGCAACTAATGAATCTCCTCGGGTACCGCCCCAGCATCAGAAAGAAACAGCAGTGATACAGGTTACCAGTGAGTGCTTGTGGCTAGTCTCGTTGGCTGGTCTTCCAGGGGTGGCAGGAGGAACCCGTGATTTATCCACCCGAAGGATAATACAGTCGTCTGTCAGTACAAGCACGTGGTACTGACTGGTTGTTGGGAAAAATACATAAAATGCATACACTAAGTCATTTTTATTGGAAGTTTTTAAGTCCTGGAACACTGGTTACACTTGGAGTGACCAGGTCCCAGGAACGAAACGTTTTCGGCTAAATGTTCTGGTGTTTGCATTTTTGTGGCTCTTTTCAACAAACTGCCGGTATGACATACCTTTGTTTACCAGACAGACGATTGTATTGATCGTTCAGGTGGACAAATCACGCGGTCCTTCCTGCCCCTGAGACCAGCCAATGAGACTAGCCTCAAGCACTTACTGGTAATTGTGTCACTCCTATATTTTGTTGCTGGGACGATACCCGAGCAGATTCATTAGTTCCAGAAATAATGACAGAATTGGAAGAACATTAGGAGGACTAATACTGTGTTTTCAACACCGCTTTTTGCGCCCTCTTGCAACACACGTCTGTCTGTCTCAGAGATGTATCAGTGACACACGTTCCTTCGGTAGTGGATGTGTCTCATCTTTATTGGTTCGAAGTAAAGTATTTTCTTATTTCCCAGAGGATGTATGATCGTTACTGAAGGTAGTTTGAGATTTGAGAAACTTTTTAACCTGACAATAAAGACAGCTACAAAATACATATAAAAAGCTTTTAGGCGTAATTAAATGGCAAAATATGTTAGATTTTGTCTACTAATACATAAAAGACCTAGGAATTAGGCATTAACAGTTAACTGGAATACATTTATAGTATATCTACAGTTGTCTTATATATATTGCAATCAAAGTTAGAATATTTGCTTAATGCGTTTGATATCTTATTTTCATTAAAAAGATGCCATAACATATTATATATAAGTTATTATACTATGTCTATATTCCTCAATAAGTGAACAATGAAGCACATAGTATTTAATAAAGAGTCCATAACGCTGACAGTATTGCATTTAGTACGATAATAATCTGTGTGTCTGTCAAACGTCCAGAAGAACTTTTAACCAAGCCCAAGCCTGGCTACTGCAACATCAATCATCCTGTTCACATTGCAAGAAAAGAACTGCTAGCATGAACAAAACGCACAGCGTAAATTAATACCGTCACACCAGTTTAAAAAATAAACTATATCAGTTTAAGAAAATGGCAATGACCACAGGATTCCCTAAAAATTTTCAGAGGTCCCTGCAGGCATGGCGGTGATTATGGAACCACAATTTAAACGAAATACAGAAGCCATGGGCAAGCAATTAAAATGTTCTTCACTCTCAGCTACACGCCACAAGGCAGAGAGAGAGAGAGAGAGAGAGAGAGAGAGAGAGAGAGAGAGAGAGAGAGAGAGAGAGAGAGAGAGAGAGAGAAGAGCAGGTGAATTTAGGTGGTGTGTGTGTGTGCTCGATCCTCAGTTGACAGAGTATCATCATCTCCAAGTGAAAATTCTTGTTGAAGGAAGAGGAGGAGGGCCAAACACCCATATCCTGTCAAACATTATATGTGTTGTTCAAATCAAGGAACAGGTGGGGTTTGAACCCATGGCAAGAGAGTCCTAAAACTCGCAGGCCAGTGCGTTAACCACTCAGTCGTATTATTACGATTTCGTGAGTCATGTGTTGCTCCTCTGTAGGGCCCACCGAGCCACCCTTTTCCAAGTATATATCTGAGCATGTGGCCCATAAATCAATGATAGGGAGAAGTGCACAACATAGCAGCTTCCAGTCTTTCATTTCCCTGGACCCCAACATACCCCCAGGCACCAACAGAGACAAAGCACTCCTGGATAAGCAAAAGTGTCTCACGGCAGAATGAGAGACCATGAGGTGCGATCCAGGGAAGGGAAAGGTAACTGGAATTCCTTGAAGGAAGAGAGACCTTCGCCAGCAACAACAAAGCCCCTTCCCTCAAAGGGCCTCTGGTTCCCTGTCCCCCGAGGTCACACTCACGCACCATCTAATGTCACTCCCAGGTATTGAATATCTCAGTAATTGTTTGTCTTGGGGGCTGAGAGCGCACATTATCATACCACACACACTTCCTTCTACCTGGGTATCGTTTGTTTGCTTCTCTCCTCTTTTTTTTGTTCTCGTGTTCTCCCTTCGTGAGTCACTTAGTTCAGAGATCGGCCCGTCATGGTTATTTTCTCAACTGATGATTATAATATCAAATGATTTAATCAAACAGGTGTGTTGTTTCATAACTAGTGATATTTGTATCTGGTGTTCTGGGAATTGGGTTGTTGACGAACTCCCACAGCAGTTTGTGGGTCAACACAGAGAATAACAGTCTCATACTGCAGAGCAATCATATATATATATATATATATATATATATATATATATATATATATATATATATATATATATATATAGTGTGTGTGTGTGTGTGTGTGTGTGTGTGTGTGTGTGTGTGTGTGTGTGTGTGTGTGTGTGTGTGTGTGTGTGTGTTGTATATATATATAATATATATTATATTATATTATATATAATATATATTATATAATATATATATATATATATATATATATATATATATATATATATATATATATATATATATATATACATATATAATAAAAGTATTTTTTTATTAACACATCGGCCGTTTCCACCAGGGCAGGGTGACCCAACAAAGAAAAACTTTCATCATCACTCACTCCATCACTGTCTTGCATGGAAGATGCACTCCATCACTCACTATGGAAGGCGCACTCCATCACTCCATCACTCACCATGGAAGGTGCACTCCATCACTCCATCACTCACCATGGAAGACGCACTCCATCACTCCATCACTCACCATGGAAGACGCACTCCATCACTCCATCACTCACCATGGAAGGTGCACTCCATCACTCCATCACTCACCATGGAAGGCGCACTCCATCACTCCATCACTCACCATGGAAGGTGCACTCCATCACTCCATCACTCACCATGGAAGGTGCACTCCATCACTCCATCACTCACCATGGAAGACGCACTCCATCACTCCATCACTCACCATGGAAGGCGCACTCCATCATCCATCCTCACCATGGAAGACGCACTCCATCACTCACCATGGAAGGTGCACTCCATCACTCCATCACTCACCATGGAAGGTGCACTCCATCACTCCATCACTCACCATGGAAGGCGCACTCCATCACTCACCATGGAAGACGCACTCCATCACTCACCATGGAAGGTGCACTCCATCACTCCATCACTCACCATGGAAGGCGCACTCCATCACTCCATCACTCACCATGGAAGGCACTCCATCACTCACCATGGAAGACGCACTCCATCACTCACCATGGAAGGTGCACTCCATCACTCCATCACTCACCATGGAAGGTGCACTCCATCACTCCATCACTCACCAGGGAAAGGGAGCACTCCATCACTCCATCACTCACCATGGAAGGCCACTCCATCACTCATCACTCACATGGAAGACGCCCACACTCCATCACTCACCATGGAAGGGCACTCCATCACTCATCCCACTGGAAGGCACTCCATCACTCCATCACTCACCATGGAAGGCACTCATCACTCCATCACTCACCATGGAAGGCCACTTCACTCACCATGGAAGCGCACTCCATCACTCCACACACCATGGAAGTGCACTCCATCACTCCATCACTCACCATGGAAGGACGCACTCCATCACTCACCATGGAAGGCGCACTCCATCACTCATCACCATGGAAGGAGCACTCCATCACTCACCATGGAAGGCGCACTCCATCACTCACCATGGAAGGGCACTCCATCACTCACCATGGAAGGAGCATCTCACATGGAGCACCCCATCACTCACCATGGAAGGAGCACTCCATCACTCACCATGGAAGGGCACTCCATCACTCACCATGGAAGGAGCACTCCATCACTCACCATGGAAGGTGCACTCCATCACTCACCATGGAAGGAGCACTCCATCACTCACCATGGAAGGAGCACTCCATCACTCACCATGGAAGGAGCACTCCATCACTCACCATGGAAGGAGCACTCCATCACTCACCATGGAAGGTGCACTCCATCACTCACCATGGAAGGAGCACTCCATCACTCACCATGGAAGGAGCACTCCATCACTCACCATGGAAGGAGCACTCCATCACTCACCATGGAAGGAGCACTCCATCACTCACCATGGAAGGGCACTCCATCACTCACCATGGAAGGAGCACTCCATCACTCACCATGGAAGGAGCCATCTCCCATGGAGGGCACTCATCACTCACCATGGAAGGAGCACTCCATCACTCACCATGGAAGGAGCACTCCATCACTCACCATGGAAGGAGCACTCCATCACTCACCATGGAAGGGCACTCCATCAATGGGCCTCCATCACACATGGAAGGAGCACTCCATCACTCACCATGGAAGGGCACTCCATCACTCACCATGGAGGAGCACTCCATCACTCACCATGGAAGGAGCACTCCATCACTCACCATGGAAGGAGCACTCCATCACTCACCATGGAAGGAGCACTCCATCACTCACCATGGAAGGTGCACTCCATCACTCACCATGGAAGGCGCACTCCATCACTCCATCACTCACCATGGAAGGCGCACTCCATCACTCACCATGGAAGGCGCACTCCATCACTCCATCACACTGCTCACTCACCACCTTGTGTAACCTTTAGATAACATAATCATTAATCTTGGTCAGTATACAAACTGAAAGGAAACTCCTCAACCCAACACCTGCACTCTTGCACTTGTTTACAACACCTGCACTCTTGCACTTGTTTACAACACCTGCACTCTTGCACTTGTTTACAACACCTTCACACCCTTACACCACCACCCTCACACCCTCACCCACACCCTCACCCTCATACCCTCACACCAGCATACCCACACCTTCACCCTCACACCCTCACCCCAACACACTCACACCATCACCTCCACACCCTCACACCATCACCCCTCAACACACATTCACCCCAGCACCCCCCCACCTTCACACCAACAACCCTCCCCCACACCTATAACTTAGGTAATCCCAGAAGCGATCAGTAACAGGATGCAACCAACAACAGTCTACTAACTCCTATGTATCTGTTGCTAGGTGAGCTGTGGCAGTGTTCGGAGTCTTGCCAATACCTCTCCCCCCAATCTCGAAATCGAACCTAGGTCCTATCTATTCAAATACTGAGCTAGTAATGAATCAGCACAATGTACTATGATGACGCTGGAAGATTAAATAATGACCAACGGGACTGTAGGTGAATGGAGTGACCAGCGGGATGGAGAGGTTGTCATGACGACCACTTACAGCTAACCTTTGGGAGGCTGAGCCAGGATGCTCACCAGCTGGGCAGACCCTCCCTGGAGGTCGTTGTGGCACGTTCTACAAGTTCTTATAGATGGTGAAGGATGTGTTCTTGAGAGGTTGGTGGGCTGAGAGAGGAAGGAAAAGTAGAGGAGGAAGAGAATTTGGAAGAGTATAAGAGAAGAAAAAGGAAGAATAAAAGTAATTCAAGGAAAACACAGATAGCAGACGACTTGGAAGACCACAAAGAGGCTGTACGTTAAGAAGAAAAACTATCGACTTCTTTCTAGATTTAGGACTTTTATGTATTATCTAGGTGTGTGTCAAAGATAGAAAAGCAGGAGGCTCTCTCCCCACCCTCCGGCCACTGCAGGCATGTAATTTATTTACTGGTGAGATGGAACTAGATGGAAGACGTGAGCTACAACTACCTCTGCTAAATTAGTACTGTTGCTCTCTTAAACTATTTGTGTTATTCCACTGCCAGTCCCAGAACTGTGTGGCAGTAGTTCTCCTTCTAGTTACCACCAGTTCTACTATGAATGCCAGAGATTTCCATGAAGACACAGGTTTCAGAAAGGGTTCTGGAGGTTAATAGATAAGAGGCAAAAGGACTGGTGACATATCCTCGAGATATGACTAGATTATTATTATTATTATTATTATTATTATTATTATTATTATTATTATTATTATTATTTTTTTTTTTTTATTATTATTATTATTATTATTATTATTATTATTATTATTATTATTATTATTATTATTATTATTATTATTATTATTTTAATGAGCACCCTATATAATCATAGATAGATACGAGAAAGAAAGCAACAACTAGAAACCCAGATGGACACAGAATAAGAAACGTGAGGCAGAGAGATACATAAGTCGTCCCTTAATTCACTTCATTTTTATTCTGACTCCGAGAACAACATCAACACGGACGCGACTCTCCACCGTGACTGTCCGGCCTAGCGGACCCGCCCACGGAAGGCGTTCTCCCAAGGATGGTCGGAATTCGGCTGGAAGGCCAGGCTAACCCCCTGTAGCCCGTCACTGCGTCCGGCTACTGGGGGACGTTCATGAGTTAGCACACCGCCTTTATTGTTCCAGTACCGCCTTCTTTTACCGTCCTTGTGTGTGTATCCTCCTGCATGACGGAGGGTCGCCAGGGAGGCTAGGAAAGGCTCTTGCCTTCCGCTGGATGCCTTTGTGGCTGCCTCTTGGCTTCAAGTTTTTGTGCCAACATGCGTGCTTCTGTCCTCACCCCCCCCCCCTAATCTTCGCCATTTCCAGAGTGTTACCCGTGTCCTTTCGTCAGGCTATGCATCCGTCTGCATCTCCGTGCAAATGCAGATCCGGCAGCCACTGTGTAATTACGTCAATCCGTCTCCGTCTGAATGTAGATCCGGTCGTAAGTACGCAGTTAAGCAATCTGAACGTCTTTATAAACAGATCCGGTCGTCGGTACGTAGTTACGTGGACTGGGGGTCTATATAAACACAGATCTTGTAGTAAGTGCGTAGTTCGTGTACGTAGTTATATGAACTCGGGACGTCTTTTAAAATGTTGTATTCTAGTCCCTAAAAAAGAACAATTTCTAGAGAACTTGTTATAGGAAAACACATTTTGTTATTATTTTGTCTTTTTGTATTACGCTGATAGCTTTGTTCTATTTCTTAATGGTCGTTCCTTTTGTTATATTCCTTAATGGGCGTTTCTGGTGTTCCATTCCATTACGGTCTTGTTGGCAGTTCCCTTCCATCATTCCATTTCTCGTCTCGCTTCGCAGATTTTTAATGGTTGTTCCTGGTGTTCCATTTTTTAATGATGGCCTCAAGTTATCCATTAAGTTCCGTCTCTCAGATCCGGTTAAGGACCTGACCTTTGACATATTTCTCACTCATTTATAGGCATATAAATCAGCCAGGTAATTCCCTTGTAATCCGATTAAACCTTCGAGTACACCTCGCAAAAAGCTTTGTTTTCTCATCTGGATCAATGGACAGCTTGTCTGGCTGGCGATTAGTAGACGGAGGCTCGAGATTCCACTAATCCTTACTCTGATTTCGGCTCTTCGATGCGGGTAATCTGCTAAGCTTGTCTTAAATCAATTTACGGAGTTATTGCAATGAGAAACGATCTATTGACGATTGTTTTAGTTAATATTAGGGTTACGTAGTACACGGTGGGGCAGTAAGAAGCTTGTAACTAAGTCTAAGCTTAATGCTTTCATTCTAAGCATCATCCTCATCCGCAAAAGTGATGCCGTAATCATATCTCCCCTTGCTCATCTCTCCCCAAGGGTTGTTTGGTTTAGGTCCTTCAACCTCTCCTCAGTGCATTCATCTCAGTTCTGGCACTAACTTGGTTGTAATTCTTTGGGTCCCATGCTGGGGCCGCGTACTCAGACTGGCTTAACATATGTCGTATATAATGTTCTGAAGAATTCTTTGTTGAAGTTCCTGAATGCTAGAGAGTGTGTGTGTGTGTGTGTGTGTGTGTGTATGTTTCCCTAAACCCCTTCATAAATCTTACCTTGCTCACACTCCAACATCTCAAATTACAAAAACCACTTGCCTCCACTCATTATCCTTCAGACTCACACCTCTCCCTAATACCATAGCGTTCACTACTTGTCCAACCTCATTTATAAATCGGTTAAAGAACCCTGGTAACATTACAATTTTTTACTTAAGGCCTACTTTTCCTGGAGTGAAATATCTCATTCTCCTACATACCCTATCCACATAAATACTGCTTTCAGTAATCTACTACCTGTTCCATACATTTGCAACACTTGCCTCATTGATCCTCTATCCACCCTTTCATATGCCTTTTCTAAATCCATAAATGCAGTTTTGCATACCTTTATCTAAATATTGCTCACTTCCAATATCTACACATCCTACCTGATCTTCCTAACACATCCTCGTTCCTCTGTAATTCCACTCTCTGCCTTACCCATATTTTTTTCAATAACTCTATCAGACCCTTTACCTGGTATACTCAATAGGCTTATTCCCTATGATTATTACACTTTCTTTTATCCCCCTTTCCCTTATACAAAGTAACTATGCATGCTCTCTGCCATTCACTAAGTACCTCCCCCTCTTCCATGCATTATTGAATAAATACACCAACTACTCAACTATATATAAAAACCATGTTTTTTATGATTAGAATATAATATATATATATATATATATATATATATATATATATATATATATATATATATATATATATATATATATATATATATATATATATCTTGAGAATAAGATCATGTTATTGCCACTCTTGGGTTAATAAGAGTGAAGTGAGTGTACCTTAGAGTCAGTCTGTGTATAAAGGTCTCCTGTGATTACACACTGACGACCAGGATGATAATACTCCTGGAGTGTCTCTGGTCCCTCTTGATGCAAGACCATTAAAAAAAAAGGTTCTTAGAATCTGCCAAAACCAGTTATTCCTCGTAATAAAAGGTTTCCTTCTAAACACACAGTACTACGTGCTACTTAATTGTTTAACTAGACTAACCATAAGTTCAATAAAAAAAGTAACCTTTTTTTTTGTCAATGTTTTTTTTTTTTTGAAAGGGAATAATCGGAATTCAACCTTTAATTTGAGCAACAGTGTACCGTGGAATCAAACACGATTCATCTGTTTTGCATACCAGCCCCAGGTTACAAGTTGATCTGGCTGGGTTCAAGGCGTTTCTCTCTGTCGCTGCTCTGAATTAAGCATCTCACCGCTGCCCCAACGCAGGATCGAGTCTGCTAAGTAGGGTGTCGGGCGAGCGTTAAACATCTCCAAATCAAATGCTGAGATCGCACCGAGGTGTTTATAGCTGATAATCGACTGCAGTACTGGCGAGGGTGGTCGTTGTTGCTGTTGAAAAGGACCAGAGGGTTATGATAGTGATTTGGGCTGTGCGAGGATGCTTATGGGTGTATGCGTGTGTGTGTATGCTACGGGATACTAGGTACAGGATTCCACCTGCTTTCCATCGCCGTGAGAACATTCCAAAAAGAGAATGGCTGGGTGGAAGAGTGATGTCTGGTATTCTTGTTCTTAGCTGAATAGGCGTCTGTTGCAGGAACTGTGTTGATGCTTTGTGTGTGTGTGTGTGTGTGTCACGGGGGTAGGAGGGGACCAGCCACAACCCCCCCACCCCACCCCCTGCTTACAGTAGTAGTAAATTTATCAAAACCAAAACAATGACTGGAATATTTTCTTATTCATGTCTTCCTTTAACGGAGTTTGTTGGAGGAACTCAACCGACGTTGTTGTCATACGGATTATTTCAACTCCTGTAGAGCTTCATGAAAACTCTTTGTTATATGTATTTGTCAGAGTAAACACTAGAGCATTCAGAAGAGATTCTGAAAACCAGGGTGTCCGCATTTGAACTGTGTTATGTAGAACCTCATACGGATTTAGCGCCTTTTTGTGACTATGTAAATAATGATAATTTTACGAATCACTGTTAGAGAAAAAGTTAATGTTCTGTGAGAGAGAATTACTTTGTTTCACGATACTAAATACTTACAACTGTAACTAATATGTTTATAACCACCACTACTACTAACCCTCATCCTTAAAACTTACAAA
>WNWK01002330.1:27500-127500 GCA_009830355.1 Cherax destructor | reverse complement strand
CGATTAGACACTAGGCCTGTTGTATGTGTGTGTGTAAGGAAACACTTCGAAGTGTTTCCGCCCCGCCGGGAATTGAACCCGGGCCCTCCGTGCGTGAAGTGAGACATTTAGCCACCAGGCCACACACACACCGTGTGTGTGTATGTGTGTGAGTATGTGTGTGTGTGTGTGTGTGTATGTGTGTGAGTATGTGTGTGTGTGTGTGTGTGTGTTGTGTGTGTGTGTGTGTGTGTGTGTGTGTGTGTTGTGTGTGTGTGTATGTGGACCAGCTGGGAAGACAGTTATTTTAGAACCTTCGTCTACCAGGCTCACAAGATTTAGCATGGGGTTCATACTGGTCAGTTTAGAATCAAATTTCACTCCAAAATATATTTTCTTTAATGGTTCATTCGCCCATCCCGAGACAAGACCCGAGATTCGACCCCGACACATCACAACTAAGTCATTGTCTTATGTTCAACTCCATCGTTGTTATTCTAAGCAACTCCCTGGCTGGGTTTTTATTCTACACTAATTTTCTACACATTTTGTATCCCAGTTTAAATAACACAGCATTAGTTTGATCAGTATATTCGGAGTAAAACTAATATAAAGACTAGCAGGTGTTGTGTCAACACTTCCATAGCAGTACCAGCAGGTGTTGTGTCAACACTTCCATAGCAGTACCAGCAGGTGTTGTGTTAACACTACCATAGCAGTACCAGCAGGTGTTGTGTTAACACTACCATAGCAGTACCAGCAGGTGTTGTGTTAACACTACCATAGCAGTACCAGCAGGTGTTGTGTTAACACTACCATAGCAGTACCAGCAGGTGTTGTGTTAACACTACCATAGCAGTACCAGCAGGTGTTGTGTTAACACTACCATAGCAGTACCAGCAGGTGTTGTGTTAACACTACCATAGCAGTACCAGCAGGTGTTGTGTTAACACTTCCATAGCAGTACCAGCAGGTGTTGTGTTAACACTTCCATAGCAGTACCAGCAGGTGTTGTGTCAACACTTCCACAGCAGTACCAGCAGGTGTTGTGTCAGCACTACCATAGCAGCACCATCAGGTGTGGTGTCAACACTACCATAGCAGCACCATCAGGTGTTGTGTCAACACTACCATAGCAGCACCATCAGGTGTTGTGTCAGCACTACCATAGCAGTACCACAGGTGTTGTGTCAACACTACCATAGCAGCACCAGCAGGTGTTGTATCAACACTACCATAGCAGCACCAGCAGGTGTTGTGTCAACACTACCATAGCAGTACCAGCAGGTGTTGTGTCAACACTACCATAGCAGCACCATCAGGTGTTGTGTCAGCACTACCATAGCAGTACCAGCAGGTGTTGTGTCAACACTACCATAGCAGCACCAGCAGGTGTTGTGTCAACACTACCATAGCAGTACCAGCAGGTGTTGTGTCAGCACTACCATAGCAGCACCAGCAGGTGTTGTATCAACACTACCATAGCAGCACCAGCAGGTGTTGTGTCAACACTACCATAGCAGCACCAGCAGGTGTTGTGTCAGCACTACCATAGCAGCACCAGCAGGTGTTGTGTCAGCACTACCATAGCAGCACCAGCAGGTGTTGTGTCAGCACTACCATAGCAGCACCAGCAGGTGTTGTGTCAGCACTACCATAGCAGCACCATCAGGTTTGGTGTCAACACTACCATAGCAGCACCAGCAGGTGTTGTGTCAACACTACCATAGCAGTACCAGCAGGTGTTGTGTCAGCACTACCATAGCAGCACCAGCAGGTGTTGTGTCAACACTACCATAGCAGCACCAGCAGGGTGTTGTTCAACACTACCATAGCAGTACCAGCAGGTGTTGTATCAACACTACCATAGCAGCACCATCAGGTGTTGTGTTAACACTACCATAGCAGCACCAGCAGGTGTTGTATCAACACTACCATAGCAGCACCATCAGGTGTTGTGTTAACACTACCATAGCAGCACCAGCAGGTGTTGTATCAACACTACCATAGCAGTACCAGCAGGTGTTGTGTCAACACTACCATAGCAGTACCAGCAGGTGTTGTATCAACACTACCATAGCAGCACCATCAGGTGTTGTGTTAACACTACCATAGCAGCACCAGCAGGTGTTGTATCAACACTACCATAGCAGCACCAGCAGGTGTTGTGTCAACACTACCATAGCAGCACCAGCAGGTGTTGTGTCAACACTACCATAGCAGCACCAGCAGGTGTTGTGTCAGCACTACCATAGCAGCACCAGCAGGTGTTGTGTCAACACTACCATAGCAGCACCAGCAGGTGTTGTGTCAACACTACCATAGCAGTACAAGCAGGTGTTGTATCAACACTACCATAGCAGCACCAGCAGGTGTTGTGTCAACACTACCATAGCAGCACCAGCAGGTGTTGTGTCAACACTACCATAGCAGCACCAGCAGGTGTTGTGTCAGCACTACCATAGCAGCACCAGCAGGTGTTGTGTCAACACTACCATAGCAGCACCAGCAGGTGTTGTGTCAACACTACCATAGCAGCACCAGCAGGTGTTGTGTCAGCACTACCATAGCAGCACCAGCAGGTGTTGTGTCAACACTACCATAGCAGCACCAGCAGGTGTTGTGTCAACACTACCATAGCAGCACCAGCAGGTGTTGTGTTAACACTACCATAGCAGCACCAGCAGGTGTTGTGTCAACACTACCATAGCAGCACCAGCAGGTGTTGTGTCAACACTACCATAGCAGCACCAGCAGGTGTTGTGTCAACACTACCATAGCAGCACCAGCAGGTGTTGTGTCAGCACTACCATAGCAGTACCAGCAGGTGTTGTGTCAACACTACCATAGCAGCACCAGCAGGTGTTGTGTCAACACTACCATAGCAGCACCAGCAGGTCTTGTCCAGCACTACCATAAAGATACCAGGTGCAACACATAGGACAGCGTAGGGTACGCCAGGTATGAATACTGGTTAGGTTAAATGTGTTTTTTTTCCCCTACGTTTCACTAATGCCATTCATTCCTCTGACATTTACACCCATTCCATATTTACTGTTCCGAAAGTGAATGCAGATGAGAGATGGCGTAGGTGCTCTCTGCTCTGCACATGTACACAGTAGTCATGGGCTCACCTTATCCAGACCCACAGCCTCTTCTTGGTCCAGGGATTTAAAGATATATACGCCATGCTGTCTTATTCTGGTTAGAGTTCAGCAGTTATTGTAGCTTCAATGGAAGCTACAATAACTGCCGAATAATAACAGTACTTCCAGGGAAGCTGGAGTACTGTTATTATTCGGGAATCACCATCTCTCAGGATAGTTTTTTTTTCCCTCCGTAATGAGAGGCAGTGAGTGTCAGATGCGGGTCAAAAATTTATTGATTCAGGAATAGATAGAATCATAATTTATATATACATAGTTTACAGAGTAGAAATCTGCGTAGACTTTGGCCTAACTCGGGAAATTGTAAACATCTCTCATGCAGCAAACAATATGCAATAATGGCTAACAAGCGACACAAGATGCAAAACAACCACGGGGAGGTTGAATGATAGCTCTAGGACTTTCGTGTTGCAGTCAACACATCTTCAGGAGGTTTCAGTATTACAGAAATGAGTAGGAAGTCCAGTGAACAATATTAACTAATGCAATGAATGAAGAATTAAAAAAAAAACACCCTGGCTAAAACTGACCGCAACATATAATCGAGAGAGAAAACTTTATGCGACGTTTCGCTCCCTAGTGCAACGTCATCATAAAGCAAGTGAGAGAGGAAAAAACTGCTGCTCTTGTTTACAGTTAAAGCAAATCACAAAAAAAAAAAAAATTAAAGTTACTGCGTCTCGTTTTAGTCATTAAAAAGTTCGAACTTGATAAGCTAATGGGCCAATTAACGCTAATTACAGAGAAGATGGAGGGAGCAGCGTCAGTAAGATGGGAAAGTCTGTACGAGATGAAGGCTGGGAAATTAATGGCGCCCCTTACATTAATGTGCAGGATGATCTGTGATACCAAGGATGCTGTTACTGTGTACCGTAGATGACTTGAGGACTGAGTGGGGAGAGAGAGAGAGAGAGAGAGAGAGAGAGAGAGAGAGAGGGGGAAGACAGACAGACAGAGGGAAAAGAAGAAAAACAAGAAGAAAGGTGCGTGGAGCACCGTAGACATGTGTCTGCCTCTCCATACACTAAAATTCATTTCCAAGGTCATCATCATCATCATCATCATCATCATTATCATCATCATCATTATCTCTGCTTAATAGAAATTAATTCGTTGCACACGAACCTGCTGACGTAATGAAATATAGAGCGGAAGATCTTAAATCATAACAACTGGCGTTGCTTCTTCCTAGCTAAGCTTTAATGATCATCCGAAACTAGAAACTAGAAACTAGCGCAAGTATCATGGGTAGCACATCTATCATTCAGCACCAGTGAAGTATATCTAACAGCTGAAACTAGTGCATCTAATACTCGGTACTAGACCATGTAATACTCAGTACAAACTCCTCTAACACCCGGTACTAATTCATCTAACACCCAGTACTAGAACGTCTAACACTGAGCAGTACACGCAACACCAGTCCAAGCATTTCAACTGTGAGTTTATAGTCAATACAAATCAAGTAATTTACAGAAACAAAGTGAGATTTCTGGAAGAAGAAATCTCCCAGAAACTGGAAATGTTTGCCTTTCAGTGAATGACTGAGCTGGCATTTGATGTAAATATAATTTTTGTGTAGATAGATAGTGAGACTATGTTAAGGTAATGATGATTAATGGTACCTAAGTTCTTTAATTAAAGTTAATGATGCCTAGACCAAACCTGTTCACTTTTAACCGTACAGTCAGCCAAAAGCGGTTCATTGATGCTGGCAGGGTCGTGCGTGGCTCTCTCTCTCTCTCTCTCTCTCTCTCTCTCTCTCTCTCTCTCTCTCTCTCACTACTTGACCTTTCTAACATCTCTCTCACTGATCATAAGAAGTGAAAACATTAATGTGAACCACCTCACCGAGTGTCAACACAACTCATATCTACATTCACACAATTACCTCCTCTACTTCATCTAGTGTAAACAACTGCAAGTTTCTCTCTGTAGATTTAGCTCTTTCTTATAAGAGTTTTTAATGATCCCACACATCAACTGAGCTCATTTTGAACGCACTTAATGCTCATATACATCATCAGAGCTCATTGTAAGCGTTTCTTGTGTTACTGTACATCACTTGAGCTTATTTTAAACGTATTTAATGTGCTTGTACAACAGTACATCAGCTAAACTCGCTTTAAATGTATTAAATGTTCTTATACATCATCTGAGCTCATTTTAGACGTATCTTCTGAGTTCACTTCAGTGTTCCTTAGCACCTCCATCTTCTGCGTTCACTCCAGTGTTAAATGTTCCTCCATCTTCTGCGTTCACTCCAGTGTTAAATGTTCCTCCATCTTCTGCGTTCACTCCAGTGTTAAATGTTCCTCCATCTTCTGCGTTCACTCCAGTGTTAAATGTTTCTCCATCTTCTGAGTTCACTCCAGTGTTAAATGTTCCTCCATCTTCTGAGTTCACTTCAGTGTTAAATGTTCCTCTATCTTCTGAGTTCACTCCAGAGTTAAATGTTCCTCTATCTTCTGCGATAACTCCAGTGTTAAATGTTCCTCTATCTTCTGCGATAACTCCAGTGTTATATGTTCCTCCATCTTCTGAGTTCACTCCAGTGTTATATATTCCTCCATCTTCTGAATTCACTCCAGTGTTATATGTTCCTCCATCTTCTGAATTCACTCCAGTGTTATATGTTCCTCCATCTTCTGAATTCACTCCAGTGTTATATATTCCTCCATCTGAATTCACTCCAGTGTTATATGTTCCTCCATCTTCTGAATTCACTCCAGTGTTATATGTTCCTCCATCTTCTGAATTCACTCCAGTGTTATATATTCCTCCATCTGAATTCACTCCAGTGTTATATGTTCCTCCATCTTCTGAATTCACTCCAGTGTTATATGTTCCTCCATCTTCTCAATTCACTCCAGTGTTATATATTCCTCCATCTTCTGAATTCACTCCAGTGTTATATGTTCCTCCATCTTCTGAATTCACTCCAGTGTTATATGTTCCTCCATCTTCTCAATTCACTCCAGTGTTATATATTCCTCCATCTTCTGAATTCACTCCAGTGTTCTTGGGTGTCGTAGCGTCTAGCTGACCTGGGAGCCTCTAGCAACTTCTCTTATGTCTCTCATTCTCTTCCTCATCCACACATCCCTCCCTCCCTCCCTCCCTCCCTCCCACCCTCCCCTTCCCCTCCGCCCAGGGGACGGCCTCGACCCTCCATTGTGATTCAACCTTCAGTCTGACACTTTCTCCCCATCATGTTGGCTCTGCTGTGTGGAGCAGTGCCAGGTATGTTGCTGCTTGAGTCTAATGGACGCTAGTGCCTCAGGCAGCTTATTCCATCTCCCAGGGAGTTCGTTCTTATTCCTTCTCCTCCTCCTCTTCCTCGGCTTTCTTCTTCTTTTTCTTCTTCTTCCTCTTCCAGTTATTAGCAACCCAATCAATGACTGGAGAAATATTCTCCAGACGTGAATCTGGAGCCTCTGTTCTCGGTGAATATACACTGAGATATACATACACCTCTCGGTGTACATACACTGAGATATACATACACCTCTCGGTGTACATACACTGAGATATACATACACCTCTCGGTGTACATACACTGAGATATACACACACCTCTCGGTGTACATACACTGAGATATACACACACCTCTCGGTGTACATACACTGAGATATACACACACCTCTCGGTGTACATACACTGAGATATACACACACCTCTCGGTGAACATACACTGAGATATACACACACCTCTCGGTGTACATACACTGAGATATACACACACCTCTCGGTGTACATACACTGAGATAAACATACACCTCTCGGTGTACATACACTGAGATATACACACACCTCTCGGTGTACATACACTGAGATATCACACACCTCTCGGTGTACATACACTGAGATATACACACACCTCTCGGTGTACATACACTGAGATATACACACACCTCTCGGTGAACATACACTGAGATATACACACACCTCTCGGTGTACATACACTGAGATATACACACACCTCTCGGTGTACATACACTGAGATATACACACACCTCTCGGTGAACATACACTGAGATATACACACACCTCTCGGTGTACATACACTGAGATATACACACACCTCTCGGTGTACATACACTGAGATATACATACACCTCTCGGTGAACATACACTGAGATATACACACACCTCTCGGTGAACATACACTGAGATATACACACACCTCTCGGTGTACATACACTGAGATATACACACACCTCTCGGTGTACATACACTGAGATATACATACACCTCTCGGTGTACATACACTGAGATATACACACACCTCTCGGTGAACATACACTGAGATATACACACACCTCTCGGTGTACATACACTGAGATATACACACACCTCTCGGTGTATATACACTGAGATATACATACACCTCTCGGTGTACATACACTGAGATATACATACACCTCTCGGTGTACATACACTGAGATATACACACACCTCTCGGTGTACATACACTGAGATATACACACCTCTCGGTGTACATACACTGAGATATACACACACCTCTCGGTGTACATACACTGAGATATACACACACCTCTCGGTGTACATACACTGAGATATACATACACCTCTCGGTGTATATACACTGAGATATACACACACCTCTCGGTGTACATACACTGAGATATACACACACCTTTCGGTGTACATACACTGAGATATACACACACCTCTCGGTGTACATACACTGAGATATACACACACCTCTCGGTGAACATACACTGAGATATACACACACCTCTCGGTGTACATACACTGAGATATACACACACCTCTCGGTGTACATACACTGAGATATACATACACCTCTCGGTGAACATACACTGAGATATACACACACCTCTCGGTGAACATACACTGAGATATACACACACCTCTCGGTGTACATACACTGAGATATACACACACCTCTCGGTGTACATACACTGAGATATACACACACCTCTCGGTGTACATACACTGAGATATAACACACCTCTCGGTGTACATACACTGAGATATACACACCTCTCGGTGAACATACACTGAGATATACACACACCTCTCGGTGTACATACACTGAGATATACACACACCTCTCGGTGAACATACACTGAGATATACACACACCTCTCGGTGTACATACACTGAGATATACACACACCTCTCGGTGAACATACACTGAGATATACACACACCTCTCGGTGAACATATACTGAGATATACACACACCTCTCGGTGAACATACACTGAGATATACACAAACATCTCGGTGTACATACACTGAGATATACACACACCTCTCGGTGTACATACACTGAGATATACACACACCTTTCAGTGTACATACACTGAGATATACACACACCTTTCAGTGTACATACACTGAGATATACACACCACTCGGTGTAAATGGTGTGTAGATCTGGCTACAGGCTGTCTTAATTAGAGAGCAGGTTGAAATGTAAGAAAACTAATAACTCCGCTGAAGTCTCTCCCTCACTGAGAATGTCTGCGACTTTGCATATTTAGTGCGCAGCATTTATTGACAGTTGCGCAGCCGCTCTGGCGCGCAGCACAGTTGCGCAGCCGCTCAGGCGCACAGCACAGTTTCGCAGCCGCTCAGGCGCGCAGCACAGTTGCGCAGCACTGAGTGGAGGACTGTTACAGTTACAGTAGTATGCAAGTGTATTTTAAACCTGACCTATTTAATGACCTATTGTTTATTATTATTTTTATTATTATTATTATTATTATTATTATTTATTGTTATTATTATTTATATTATCATTATTATTAATGAGAAGCGCTAAATCCGCAGAGAGTAATACGAGATCGGTAAAATGAAAGAAAAACAGACTTACCCGAGGCTGAGGCGGTCGGCTTCCTCAGTTCCAAACATCTCTGATGAAGACGAGGCTTCCAGACGAGGCTTCAAGACGAGGCTTCCAGACGAGGCTCCCAAACGAGGCTTCCAGACGAGGCTCCCAGACGAGGCTCCCAGACGAGGCTCCCAGACGAGGCTTCCAGACGAGGCTTCCAGACGAGGCTCCCAGACGAAGCTTCCAGACGAGGCTTCCAGACGAGGCTCCCAGACGAGGCTTCCAGACGAGGCTTCCAGACGAGGCTTCCAGACGAGGCTCCCAGACGAGGCTCCCAGACGAGGCTCCCAGACGAGGCTCCCAGACGAGGCTCCCAGACGAGGCTCCCAGACGAGGCTCCCAGACGAGGCTCCCAGACGAGGCTTCCAGACGAGGCTCCCAGACGATTCTTCCTACCATCAACACACACTTCTCCGGCTGTACAGACCATGTATTTTTCCTTTCAGATTTCAATATCGTGGACGGGTAAAAAAAAATTAAAATGGAACGTAGGGAGTATATAAAAAAACAATGGTCACAATACCGTGGCTGGAACATTTTACTGAAAAATCCGTGATTCGTATTGGAGTCTCGTGGCTTGAGGTTCCTGTCGTAAGTGTCGGTTTTTGGTTGAGTTGTGAAGCATTTCAAGAGGAATGTCTTTTTAATACAAATTGATGAAGCATTCACGCATTCTGAATGCCGA
The DNA here is from genome assembly GCA_009830355.1 of Cherax destructor. Lineage (NCBI taxonomy): Eukaryota > Metazoa > Arthropoda > Malacostraca > Decapoda > Parastacidae > Cherax > Cherax destructor. Next base: position 117,783 of record WNWK01002330.1, on the reverse strand, counting down.
AAACGAGTCACTTTCAAAGTCTTGCAAAGTGGACATGTAAACATGTCTCTCAGTGGAATCAGAAAAAAGTGGGGAAAGAGGAGATATTTCAAGCATAGTCAGAGAGTAAAGACTAAATTCTTAAGAATATGGAATCGTTCACTAAACGCTTCGACATAGCCAAGGAAACATCTATAACCAGGAATATGTATGTAACATCTATAACCAGGAATATATATATATGCAACATCTAGAGTAGAATAAATATTATTTTTTAATTTGATTTATCTTCTAAAACAGAAATATTAACATCGGCGACCCTTTAAAACATCAGTAAAGAAAAAAAATGATGTAATCTCCTTGTAGTACATCAAGTAGTCCTTCAAGGCGAAGAAGGGAAGGGGGGGGAGATTTCCAGCTCTTGATTCACGGAATTGGAGTCACCTACCCCTCCCTCAGATCAAGTCTTTATTTTCGGTTCCGCCCCTTCCCAGAAGACAGCAGAGTCATCTAACCTAAAGACCTTCAACACGAAAAACGCTATATGACCCATACGAGTTTAGCGCCCTAAAATACAAATAAAAAAAAAATGTATTATACACCGGGTGTATACTTCTACAAATGATGACTCGCTCCTCTGAACCGAAATCCAAAGTCTCAATTAGAGTCGGCATTTAGGAAATGTGTGTGGCAAGTTCCCTTTCTCAAACTTGTTCTGTGAATTTTCTTGTTGAAATTGCTTGGGGTCGCTGCAGAGTAACTCATCAGGGTCGCTGCAGAGTAACTCATCAGGGTCGCTGCAGAGTAACTCATCAGGGTCGCTGCAGAGTAACTCATCAGGGTCGCTGCAGAGTAACTCATCAGGGTCGCTGCAGAGTAACTCATCAGGGTCGCTGCAGAGTAACTCATCAGGGTCGCTGCAGAGTAACTCATCAGGGTCGCTGCAGAGTAACTCATCAGGGTCGCTGCAGAGTAACTCATCAGGGTCGCTGCAGAGTAACTCATCAGGGTCGCTGCAGAGTAACTCATCAGGGTTGCTGCAGAGTAACTCATCAGAGTCGCTGCAGAGTAACTCATCAGGGTCGCTGCAAAGTAACTCATCAGGGTCGCTGCAGAGTAACTCATCAGGGTTGCTGCAGAGTAACTCATCAGGGTCGCTGCAGAGTAACTCATCAGGGTCGCTGCAGAGTAACTCATCAGGGTCGCTGCAGAGTAACTCATCAGGGTCGCTGCAGAGTAACTCATCAGGGTTGCTGCAGAGTAACTCATCAGGGTTGCTGCAGAATAACTCATCAGGGTGCTGCAGAGTAACTCATCAGGGTCGCTGCAGAGTAACTCATCAGGGTCGCTGCAGAGTAACTCATCAGGGTCACTGCAGAGTAACTCATCAGGGTTGCTGCAGAGTAACTCATCAGGGTTGCTGCAGAGTAACTCATCAGGATCACTGCAGAGTAACTCATCAGGGTTGCTACACAGTAACTCATCAGGGTCGCTGCAGAGTAACTCATCAGGATCGCTGCAGAATAACTCATAAGGGTTGCTGCAGAGTAACTCATCAGGGTCGCTGCAGTGTAACTCATCAGGGTCGCTGCAGAGTAACTCATCAGGGTCGCTGCAGAGTAACTCATCAGGGTCGCTGCAGAGTAACTCATCAGAGTCGCTGCAGAGTAACTCATCAGGGTCGCTGCAGAGTAACTCATCAGGGTCGCTGCAGAGTAACTCATCAGGGTCGCTGCAGAGTAACTCATCAGGGTCGCTGCAGAATAACTCATCAGGGTCGCTGCAGAGTAACTCATCAGGGTCGCTGCTGAGTAACTCATCAGGGTCGCTGCAGAGTAACTCATCAGGGTCGCTGCAGAGTAACTCATCAGGGTCGCTGCAGAGTAACTCATCAGGGTCGCTGCAGAGTAACTCATCAGGGTCGCTGCAGAGTAACTCATCAGGGTCGCTGCAGAGTAACTCATCAGGGTCGCTGCAGAGTAACTCATCAGGGTCGCTGCAGAGTAACTCATCAGGGTCGCTGCAGAGTAACTCATCAGGGTCGCTGCAGAGTAACTCATCAGGGTCGCTGCAGAGTAACTCATCAGGTCGCTGCTGAGTAACTCATCAGGTCGCTGCAGAGTAACTCATCAGGTCGCTGCAGAGTAACTCATCAGGGTCGCTGCAGAGTAACTCATCAGGGTCGCTGCAGAGTAACTCATCAGGGTCGCTGCAGAGTAACTCATCAGGTCGCTGCAGAGTAACTCATCAGGGTCGCTGCAGAGTAACTCATCAGGGTCGCTGCAGAGTAACTCATCAGGGTCGCTGCAGAGTAACTCATCAGGGTCGCTGCAGAGTAACTCATCAGGGTCGCTGCAGAGTAACTCATCAGGGTCGCTGCAGAGTAACTCATCAGGGTCGCTGCAGAGTAACTCATCAGGGTCGCTGCAGAGTAACTCATCAGCAACAAACACTCTCTACTGCCACCCTCGGTCTTCTTAAGTGTTGAAAGCGAACAATTTAGCTTAGACGTGAACCCAAGTTCCTTAACAGCGCAGGATAGTCATTGTTTTGATAACTTGCTTAGTGAGTCTAGCACGTAGAAATGAGGACCGAAATATTTTTCAGTTGTATTCCGAGTTTTAATTACAGGAGGTAAAAAAAAAAAGAAACTATGTATTCTTGTTTTGCTCGACTTCTATTATTTTTTTTTTAAGGCCAGCAGGTGGGTGCGGACGGACGTCATCACTGTGGCATTCAGTGTTAGAGAGAGAGAGAGATGAAAGGAGGAGAAGCAACGGGAGGATTGTTTTTATTATTGTTATTGCTATTATTATTGTTATTGTTTTTTATTATTGGTATTATTACTGTTATTATTATTACTATAATTATTATTATTATTATTATTATTATTATTATTATTATTATTATTATTATTATTATTATTATTACTACTACTACTATTACTATTATTATTATTATTATTATTATTATTATTATTATTATTATTACTACTACTACTACTACTACTATTACTACTACTATTACTATTATTATTATTATTATTATTATTGTTGTTATTGTATTTAGTTGTAGTAGTAGAAGTGTTATTATTATTATTATTATTATTATTATTATTATTATTATTATTATTATTATTATTATTATTATTTGAAGCTGTGAACCCGTGTGGGTTATTCAGTAAAAGGAGTGAGGGAGGCTTGATGCTCAGCCTGATCAGAAAGAAGGAATAACAAAAAAGGCACAATACCGTGACTGGAACAATACACACACAACCCGTACATAGAAAAAGAGAGGAGCTTACGACGACGTTTCGGTCAGACTTGGACCATTTACAAAGTCACACTAACACACAGAACAGGAAGAAGGGGTATTTATAGGCAGGCAGACAGGGGAGGGCAATAGAAAGTGGTGGAGGGGTAATAATGGAGGTAGTAGTGGTAGTAGTAGTGGAGTCAGTCATATTCTAGGAAAGGAGCACTGCAATGAAGCTGGCGACCCGCATAGGGGAAAAAATGAAAATAAAATAAAATAAAGAAGGACAAATACAAGGCAAAAGAAAAGAAAGAAAACCCAGAGGAGAAAGGAGAAGAGGGAAGAGATAGAAGGGGAAGGAATCAGGTTAAGTCACGGGTGTTCTGAAGTTTGGAGCATTTAACAATGTAATGGGAGAGGAAAGCATCAACAGAGACAAAGCCAGGGCTAAGATTCATACAGGATAAGTTTTGTATAAGGGAGGATTCAACCAGACGGCGACTATGAAAGTTGGACGTAGGGTAGACAGTTTTAGCAGAAGACCAATCAATAGGATGACTGTGATTTCTGACATGACAGAAAAGAGCATTATTAGTGTCGGCCTAACACTATTTTTGTGCTCCCTAAGTCTGTCAGAAAGAGATCGGCCAGTTTCTCCAAAGTACGGAAGAGGACAGGAGGAGCAAGAAATAGAGTAGACACCAGGAGAATCTATAGAGGGAGGGGAGGTATGAACTAGATTAGTGCGAAGAGTGTTAGTCTGGCGAAAGGTAAGTTTGATGTCTAAGGAACGGAGAGAGTTGTTGAGATTAGAGAGACCAGAGATGTAGGGAAGGCAGAGGACAGGAGAGTTCCAGGAGTAGAGGGTTTAGGAGAGAAGAAAGTCCGTTTGGCAAGAGAGAAAGAAGAGTCTATGAAATGGGAAGGGTAGTGTTGTGTGTGTACAGAAAAAAGGAAGTGGGAAAGGGAAGGGAGGAGAAGAAACAGGAAAAAAGAAACGGGGACAGAAGGAACGGAAGAGAAGGAACGGAAGGAATAGGGAAATAGCGAACGGGAGGGATATATGAAGGGATGTGGGTGGAGGTAGGCTACACAAAGACTGGGGGATCACCACTCCGGTTAGCGGGTCTTCTCATCTGACTGACACTCTCTTGTCAGGGAAAGAAACAAAACTTGTCCTGTTTCCTGACAAATAAAACACCGCGGTCTCTCTCACACTGTATGGAGTAGCTAGAGGGAGATGCGTTTAAAATAACTGATACTGGATTTGTTGATGAGTAATTCCGCCGTGGAGGGATTGGTTGGTAGAATATTATTAACGTTCCGATGTCATCAATTCCCATGTCATCAATTCCCATGTCATCCATTCCCATGTCATCCATTACCATGTCATCAATTCCCATGTCATCAATTCCCATGTCATCAATTACCATGTCATCAATTACCATGTCATCAATTCCCATGTCATCAATTCCCATGTCATCAATTCCCATGTCATCAATTCCCATGTCATCAATTACCATGTCATCAATTCCCATGTTGTCATCAATTACCATGTCATCAATTCCCATGTCATCAATTTCCATGTTGTCATCAATTACCATGTCATCAATTCCCATGTTGTCATCAATTACCATGTCATCAATTCCCATGTCATCAATTTCCATGTCATCAATTATCATGTTAGCAACTGGGTAATATGAACATTTCCTCCAGCAGTGCTGGCGGATACTCTTCAGCTCACACACTAAGATACCGCTGATTGATCCCCGGCACAGGAGAAAACGTGGGGCATGCTTCCTTGCCCCTGTTTACCACTAGACGTTTTTTCGGGTACATCAACTTGATGTGCCATTAGAAACAGCTGTCCCCAGGATCTCTGCTACCCTTTACAGGTTTAGCGCTTCCCCTTGAATATATAACCACGAAACAAGTGGTATTGAATCATTTACTAAACTGCGGCCAGCCGAGATTAGATCCCGCGTCACATTCTCCCACCACAAGAGACAGAACAATGTTCCCGTCACCTTAACCACTCAACCAGCGATCCTACAAGATCCGAGGACACTCGGGGTAGTGGTAAGCTCAAGGCTAATTTCAACCACCTCCCGCATATATATATATATATATATATATATATATATATATATATATATATATATATATATATATATATATATATATATATATATATATATATATATATATATATATATATATATATATATGGGATATACAGAGATGTGCAGGGTAAGTTAATATATGCCAGTATGTAAGGAAGACACACTGCTACACATCAAAGATGTAACACCTGCACGACGCAACACATCCCATCACATAACATCTGCCTTACGCAACACTCGCGAGACAACACACGCATGTCGCAAAAAAAATACGAACGATGCAACAATAACATAAAGCAACACGTGCATCGTGAAACACTCACCGCGTGCAACATGCGCACCATGCAACACCTCAGCTATCCCACGTCAGCGTGGGAAACATGGATACCCTCTTTCTTCTTTCTCATTAAGAGAGAAACATCGAGTCTCACTCGTTTTTACTGTCCTTTGTTCGCATCTTTCCTCCCTCATCCCCCATACCCGCCCACCCGCGGTGAATAAGGAGCGTGGGCGATGTGTGGGTGGTGTGTGGGGGTGGTGTGTGGGGGCGGTGTGTGGGGGCGGTGTGTCGAGGCGGTGTACAGTGTCTCCTGGTCGCTACACAGCCAAATGAATTATTCAACTCTGGCTTTCGCTGTTTTCTTCGCCCGGGGGGGGGGGCGAATATATGACTTTAGCTGAAAACACACGAATCAGGACGACGTTGAATCTCCAGTGTCGTACGGTGGTTAAACACACACACACACACACACACACACAACGCTGCAGAAGGAGCTTCCGATATGACAGCTTTTGGCTCCGCACAGTGAGACTGTCCCAGTAAAAGCTGGGCTCTGTGACGCCTTTTTCTTCAAGGCGGAGCAGATGCTGCCTTTTAGGACCTACACAGCCCCTTTAATGACCTGTATTATTATTATTATTATTATTATTATTATTATTATTATTATTATTATTATTATTATTATTATTATTATTATTATTATAAATTATTATTTTATTATTATTATTATTATTATTATTATTATTATTATTATTATTATTATTATTATTATTATTATACTCATTATTATTATTATTATTATACTCATTATTATTATTATTATTATTATTATTATTATTATTATATTCATTATAATTACGTATTAAAACGCTATACAAAAGAGTGCATTAATGCAATAATTATATATAATAGCTACAAAATGAAAAATTAGACATAGTTTCAACATCTGAGTGTCATCATTTGAAGACTTTCTCAGGTCAGTGGCATTTTAAATTCAGTACAGAATTGAGGACCAAAACGTCTTCACATGAAGATACCCAGATGATGTAATTCCTGAGGAGGAAGACGTACAGAACTGACAGGAGAGAGAGAGACCTAACAGGAGGGTGACTGTACGTTTGAATGATGTTGTCCTCAGCACTTTGTGGATACTTCCCCCTTACGAGCGAACTTAGCATCACAAATGTTTAAAAAAAAAATGTTCTACCGACTCCTGCGTGTTAAAATCTATCTCTCTCTCTCTCTCTCCAAAGGCTTTCACAGAGAGTGCAGACGAGAGGGTACACATAGACACACACACACACAAATGAAGGCTTGACGCAGCTCACTCCAGCTCCCCGATAACAGACGCATTGTTCTTCGACGCATGTAGCGTTCAGAGCAACCCTCTGTACTAGCGTCATTCTGATTCCCGAGGTGGGGTGGCCTGTTTGACCGGGGTCAGTAGTCAACCTTCACCTGATGCGTTCCTGCTGCCGTCACCTGATGCGTTCCTGCTGCCGTCACCTGATTGTTGTCGGTTGTTCAGACAAGTTCTTAGTTTGTCCAGGTTTTCCCGTTTTCTTATTCTCTTTCTCTGTACAATATGTACAGAGAAAGAGAGTTCATTATTATTATTATTATTATTATTATTATTATTATTATTATCAAAACTAAGCGCTAAACCCACAAGGGTCATGCATTCAGTACAAATGTGTGCTTTGTACCATATGAGCCCTGCACGTGTACGCTGTACCCTACATAATATGTACCATGTACTCTAAAATATACTCTTTGCAGTACGTACTCTAAAATATGTATTGTATCTTTAATATTGTGCTGTATGTACTCAGTATGTTCTCCATACAGGAGTACATACTGAGTATGTACTCCTGTATGGAGTCCAGAGTATGCCTGAATTAATTTAACCTGCTTTCAAAATAGGATAGGATTCAGGAACAAAATCAGAAGCGTTGCGAATCTGACGTTGATCACAATGTCAAAAATACACGTAGAAGAATAAGTAGGAAAACGAGTAGTAGTAAACTGTGTACAGAGTACTTCTTTTTTTTTGTCTCGTTAATTTTACGCAAAAAGGTAAACAGTACTTCACTATATGATTAGTTGGGGGTGATTATGGACAAAAAAAATAACCTATTCTAACACTAATGGTGGTATTCATAGGAATTTGCGCGTTTCCAGGGGCTGTGTTTAGCTATCTCATTGCCAGATGTTCGTGGGCCATTTTTAGAATCTGATTCTTGGTAGGCATAACGAACCCATAACATTAGTAACTCAAAACATTGCAAACCCATAACATTAATACTCACGACATTACGAACCCATAACATTAATAACTCAGAACATTACGAACCCATAGCATTAATAACTCAGAACATTACGAACCCATAGCATTAATAACTCACGACATTACGAACCCATTACATTAATAACTCACGACTTACGTACTGCTAATTTTACGCATTCAGTACATTACGAACGCATAGTCGCACCCAGCTATTCTGAGAGAGAATTTTTTGGGATCTGGCAAAGTTGCAAAACTACCCGACAGCTTTTGGTATCCAATTGTGTATGACAGTTAATTCATAGGAATACTAACTGCCTAGAGAACAGAAGGAAGAACCGGCGATTAGCAAAGGGTAAGAGTGACTGACGAGTACTGAGAGAGAGAGCAAGATGAGGATGATGAGACATATGAATGAGGGTGAGGCGAGGGGTAAATATGGAATAGATTACTGAAGTGAGAACTGAAGAGGCTATCTGGGATGTGAAAATGACTACACTGGTTAGAGAGGAGGGATGGGATTTTACACGCGACGCTTGTTAAGCCAGCCTTTAACGAGCAAAACTTTAAGACAACAAAAGCGACACCTAATCTTTAAATAACAAATCGTCAGAGCCCTTAAATTCATAAAATTACTTAGTCTTTAAGGAACAAGCCGTCGATGCCCTTAAATTCATCAACAACACTTAGCTTTTAAGGCACAAGCCGTCAAAAGTCCTTAACGGCACAAGCTGTCAAAGCCCTTAAATTCAGCAACAACACCTAGTCTTCAAAGAACAAGCCGTCGATGCCCTTAAATTCAGTAACATCAACAACGCCCAGTCTTGAAGGCACAGGATGTTGCCTTGTTGAATTGTCCATTCTGTCTTTGAATCTACATTTTGCAGCTTGTAGGTATGTTATTCCTCTTATACCCAACACCCAGTTACCCATGACGTGGAGTGGTATGCTCTCGCTACCTGAGAGCAACCTAGTTTGGCCTCGAGATCGTCTTCTTGAAAAGACTTTACTTGGAGCACTATTTACCCTTCCACGAGAGAGAGACTGCCACATTTATCCCTGTAACACCCGGTGTTTTTATAATGTGGGTAAATGAAAAAAAAAACCTTTGTTTCTGCTGCAAATATTTACATGTTGGCGCCTTTCGTCAGATAAGTGTGTCCACCTGTCAGTTTATCTCAGGGTTTATAGAAAAATATGCTTTTGTCAGTCCCCAGTCTTTATATATATATATATATATATATATATATATATATATATATATATATATATATATATATATATATATATATATATATATATATATATATATATATATATATATGAAGACAACCACTATGAAAAAATAGAGGAATTCCAAGCGCTTTCGTGACTACTCACATTATCAAGGAACTAATAGTTCCTTGATAATGTGAGTAATCAAGCTGAATTCCTCTATTTTCATAGTGTTGTCTTGCATATTTTGATATCACCTGTTTACTGTGATCTTTTTGCATATATATATATATATATATATATATATATATATATATATATATATATATATATATATATATATATATATATATATATATATATATATATATTATATATATTTTTTATTAACACATCGGCCGTCTCCCACCAAGGCAGGGTGGCCCGAAAAAGAAAAACTTTCATCATCATTCACTCCTTAACTGTCTTGCCAGAGGGGTGCTTTACACTACAGTTATACAACTGCAACATTAAAACCCCTCCTTCAGAGTGCAGGCACTGTACTTCCCATCTCCAGGACTCAAGTCCGGCCTGCCGGTTCCCCTGAATCCCTTCATAAATGTTACCTTGCTTACACTCCAACAGCACGTCAAGTCCTAAAAACCATTTGTCTAAATTCGCTCCTGTCTAACACGCTCACGCACGCTTGCTGGAAGTCCAAGCCCCCTCCGACCACTACCCCGCCTTCCCTCTACTACAGATCTATACACTCGAAGTCATTCTATTTTGTTCCATCCTCTCTACATGTCCAAACATGCAGTCAAGCTACATATAACGACTGCATGCGTGGTTTTTGAAGGATCGCTGGCCCAGTGGTAAGGTGATGCGTACATTGTGTTGTCTCTGGAGGCGGTACAATGTTCGTAGGGTCGAATCCTGGCCTGCCGCAGTTTGGTAAATGATTTAAGCAAGTGATTTCATCCATATATATATATATATATATATATATATATATATATATATATATATATATATATATATATATATATATATATATATAATCATTTATACGTTTAAAGATTTATTTCTTCATTTATGTTAATGTAAAAATTAATAATTTTGAACCAAAAGAACCTTAGAAAACTTACCTAACCTAATTAATACAAGCGCAATTTAATTTAGCCTAATCCAACTAAATATATTTTAGATAAGGTTACAATAAACAAACACAATTAAATATATTTTTCGATAGGTTCAGAATGATTTTGTTTGCAAATTTATTACATACACAAATTTTCGTTTTCCTTATTCAGTATCAATGAAATCACGAAACAAGTGATTTTGAATCATAACAGAACTGCAGCTTGGCCAGGACTCGATCCTGCATTCCCATATCCAGTCCCGTAAACTGAACAAAGTCCTTGCACCAGGATAACACGCTCAGTACTGCTGAGCGCCTGATATTTTTTTATTTAAAGGATGGTCACCGTCCAGTAGATAGAGGGATGCGTACTTTGTTCAGTTCACACATTGCTGAGCATGGAAAGCTAATTTGTATATATATATATATATATATATATATATATATATATATATATATATATATATATATATATATATATATATATATATATATATATATATATATATATATATATATATATATATATATATATATATATATATATATATATATATATATATATATATATATATATATATATATATGCAAGAAAACCACTATGAAAAATAGAAGAATTCCAAGCGCTTTCGTGACTACTCACATTATCAAGCCCTTCTTGTCATGTTTCCTGTTATAGTTCCTTGATAATGTGAGTAGTCACGAAAGCGCTTGGAATTCTTCTATTTTTTCATAGTGGTTTTCTTGCATATTTTGAGATCACCTGTTTACTGTGATCTTTTTGCATATATATATATATATATAACAAACTGCGACTGGCCGGGGATCAAACACACGTTATTTTAGTCAGCCTCGTGGGAAGCAAGTCAAAATCCATGACACTCTAACCACTGAGGGACTGAGCACTTCTTATCAACACTAGCGGGCACTGATGATCGTTCCAAATCACCTCTTCACATCTTCCCTCGTCTCCAGAAATTGATTAATAAAGCCAGTGGTGACGAAACGTCTCCACAATGGAGGTACCCAAGTGTTTCTCATGTGTCACAATATATGTGTATGTGTAATATGGCAGGTGTAAATTTTTATTCTGTGTTTTTTTTTACAATTTTCCTGCTGGAAATAACACGAGTCTTTACTGAACGAAAAACTGAACAGTAATTTATTAAAATTGCAAATGATTTCAGTCTTTAAATATTTTTTTTAATAGAAAAGTTGACAGGTGAAAGTTCCTCATTTACACATTAACTTATTTAAGTTGGATGAGTTCTTGTGTTTCATGATCAGTGAACTAATTAAGAGGATTAGTTTTATTACATTTTAATTCGACAGCTGCACCTCACCAAGGCAGAGAGAGTAGCCAAGGCAGGGTGATCAAGGCAGGGTGATCCACCAAGGCAGAGTGATCCACCAAGGCAGGGTGATCCAGAAAAGGCAAGATGATCCACCAAGGCAGAGTGATTCACCAAGGAATGGTGACCCAAAGCAGAAGAAATTCATCTCACCATCACTTGTACACAAACCGTCTTTCCAAAAAGCCACACACACACACACACCATGACTCATGACTCAATAATCACCGCCTGATTAAATCAATCAATTGTTGATGGTTTTCGTCTGAATTTCAACATAAACAGAATGAATTTCCCACCGCCGAATCGCGACATAAACCCACTGATTTTCTCCTCTGGCGACCAAAAAAAAAAAAACATATACTGCAACCAATCATTCATAATGACTTGAATATTTTCTTAAGCAAAATAAAATTTACGTCTGAAGATAGCTGACAGACGTCCATGAAATGCATATTACACCACTATATCATGGATGTAATAGCACGGTTGAGATATTACACCTGTAGCTAGGTGCTGGATGTACCTGGATGTACTAGAGTGGAGGGAATATTACCCCTTTAACTAGTGCCTGATTGTACCGAAATGAAGGTAATGTTAGACGTCTAGTTAAGCCCTGATTGTACAAGCATTTCGGTTGAGCAAATGTTTGTTGTTGAAGGTAGTGGTGAGAGGCAAGACTGGCTCAGGATGGTGGGGTGTACTAGGAAAGGCTTTGGAGTGCTTGTGTGAGGTAGGACTAGGGTAGGATAGAGTGCGGTGTACCAGGACAGAATCTGAGGTGCTGTTGAGAGGTAGGAACAGGACAGAATAGAGAGCGGTTGCACTGGGACAGTTTGAGGTGATTGAGATGTTACTCAGTCTTATCTCATCTGCATCAATGGAATATTACCTTTCCCACCTGATATAGTTAATAGGTACATATTTTCTGCACGATTAGCAGGGGCAACGGGAGTATACTTCACCCGCCCCAGGGTTGAACTACAGTCCGGCGTTTGTGAACCAAAGGACCAGGCTCATAAGAGTGCTAATATGGGTAGTGTGGGAAGAGGAGTGAGAGGAGTAGCTGAGGATGGCGTGGGAATATAAGTAGAGGGGAGGAGGGAGGTGCTGCTTGAAGTGATGTGAGTTGCAATGACAATGGGATGTTTAGGTATGCAAGAGTGGGTGGTCTTATTGTCCCTGTGTTGTGGAGGCTGCACAGGCTGATTGCAGTATTGTTTTGCCTGCTGGTGCAGTATTCCCTTATGTGTGACCTGCTGGTGAAACATTCCTTTATGCGTAATCTGCTGGTGCAGTGTTTCTTTGCGACCTGCTGGTGTAGTCTTTCATCCTGTATGACCTGCTGATGCAGTCTTTCATCCTGTATGACCTGCTGGTGCAGTCTTTCATCCTGTATGACCTGCTAGTGTAGTCTTCCATCCTGTATGACCTGCTGATGCAGTCTTTCATCCTGTATGACCTGCTGGTGCAGTCTTTCATCCTGTATGACCTGCTCGTGTAGTCTTTCATCCTGTATGACCTGCTGGTGCAGTCTTTCATCCTGTATGACCTGCTAGTGTAGTCTTCCATCCTGTATGACCTGCTGGTGCAGTCCTCCATCCTGTATGACCTGCTGGTGCAGTCCTCCATCCTGTATGACCTGCTGATGCAGTCTTCCATCCTGTATGACCTGCTGGTGCAGTCTTCCATCCTGAATGACCTGCTGGTGCAGTCTTCCATCCTGTATGACCTGCTGGTGCAGTCTTCCATCCTGAATGACCTGCTGGTGCAATCTTTCTTTCTATGTGACACGGTGGCGTATTCGGTTATTTGATTATTTCTGTAGCTTATCCTTCTTCCGTTGCCAGTTGCCAGTCCTGGCATGTCCTGTCTCTCCGAACGTGAACATGGACATAATATTCGGTGTCCTTGAGGTGTACCTTGCATTTTATTACTTTTCCTCTCATCCTCTCACTTAAAAAGATTTTATCCTTGAAGTTCTATCTTTTTCGCATATTTATCTAACTTAAAAGTTTTGTGTGTCTTCTGGTGCATTTTACCTGCCGATTACTCTTAAGAGTTATTTTTCCCCTCATCATTCCTGCCTTTCTTCCTTGTTGCTCTTCGTGATCTACCTTTCTCCTGGTTTTGTAGATTTTGTATTGTTTAGTTTGATATCACTATAGTTATGGCAGTGTCTTTAATAATTATATATACAACACTGTCAGACTTGAACTTGTCAGCTAATGTTGATTTTGTCTTCATCGCCTTAACCTAACCATCTGATTAATCCCCATATATCTGTCATCCATTCTTTCCCCTCGTACAAGTGCACAACAGAACTGATATATTCTATGGTCACTCTCCTATATCTCTCAATTCTTTGTCCTTCTGCTATTCCTCTACTTTTAATACATATATATGTATCTGCTTGCACACTGTGATTACAGTCTGAGGTAAGGAATGTCACGAGGCTTCTTTCAGAGGAAGAATTGGACACATGTGTAACATCTGGGTATCTTTATTATAGACGTTTCGGCATCCTGTGTCTTTATCCATACAAATTCAAAGACATAATGGGAAGACAGTAAAACTATATACAAAAGATGAGGTAATCAGTCCCTTAGCCTTGCAGTTGGTGGGGAGCACCGTAGAGAACCGTTCAGTCTTCCTTCAGCTTGACAGACCTTAACAAATTCAGTGAACTTATTTATTGTCAGCTCTCTTGACCTGTCCTCTCCTGTGTAAGACAGACAGCCTATGCATAACAAGCATTTATTGGGCCAACGTTTCAGTAAATGTTGATGAAGATCAACCCATATCCAAAGGTTATCCCAATAAAGGCTGGTTCTGGAGACTTCGCAATTGTCGGCAGCACGCCATTTATATCTCTCTTCTCCTGTCTGCTGCCCGATAAGCTGTATTGACACTCTTTACTCTGTGCTGGATAATGTAACTCCACCTTCACTGAAACTCTAGGTATTGCACTGTTTACAATGTTTTCACTGGTTCATTAATATATATATATATATATATATATATATATATATATATATATATATATATATATATATATATATATATATATATATATATATATATATATATATATATACACAGTGGGACCTCTGGTCACGACCATAATTCGTTCCAAAACTCTGGTCGTGACCTGAACCTAATTTCCCCATTGGATTGTATGTAAATACAATTAATCCGTTCCAGACCCCTGTGAACTGTATGTAAATATTTTTTTTTTTTTTAAGATTTTTAAGCACTAAAATAGTTAATTGTACCATAAAATGCACATGTAATAGTAAACTAAATGTTAAAGCCTTGAATAACAGAAAACCTATGAACCGTTTGCTGTAAACTTTTTTCTTTAAGAGTTTTAAGAGATGTCTAATGGCTGAGAAGTGAACTCTGTTATTTACTGTCCAATTTATTTCATTTTTGGTGTACGTTAAGAAGCATCTTTCCATCATGTATTGCCCAAGTTTCAACGTTTGCAACGTTTTGGTTATTGCACTGTCGAAAAACTGTGGCACAGTTTTATACAACACTTCGTAAAATTAACTTAACACGGTTCCGTTTGCAGGTGCGGAAAAAATTTTCCCAGCTCAAGCTGCAGCCTTGTTGTGGGTCAGCGGGGGAGACCTCAAGCTATCCCCTGCCACCCCCATCCCGGCCTTCATGAATACATGTCCAGTTCCATTCTGTCTTAGGACAGAATTTTTTTTTTTTTTTTTTTGCCATATCTTGTATCTGCCAAGCAATCATAGCACCCAGTAGGCATACGAGTGTTGCTGGAAGTGGCAATAAAAGGTAAAAGCGTTTAAGTCTTAGAATTATCAAAGAAAATAGAGATATTAGACAAGAGATAGCCTGTGGCCTTAATGAAGCGTCAGTTTGTACAATTAAAAAGAATGAGGTAAATATATGAGTTTGTGTGATGAATAACTGACTTGACTGACTTACTTGACTGACTTACTGACTGACTTTAATGACTGACTTTACTGACTGACTTGAATGATTTACTGACTAACTTACTTATTTAAAGTTAGACTTTTTTACTGAAGACAACCCTGACAAATCTAGAAGCAGTGCTGTGAAATGGTGTCTAGAGCAGCTGATACCTTACCATCAGCTGTATAATGTACTGCAGGGTGAAATAGCCTAGAAATCCATTACAGATTTTATGCACACTCCAGTACAACCATTGACTTCAGTACCAGAACCTCTACCATCCACCTCAGCCCAGTAGGGCCACAGCATAACTCTCCACTCTCTTCACAATCATTGACAAATACCAGCACCTACAATATATGGTAAGAAATACTATTGTTTCTGTTGCATTTGTAGTCTTAAGCAGTAAAAGCAATATAATACACAACTACAACGAACTACAATTACTTATTCACTTTTATTTTTGTAAGATCTAGAGGTCTAAAAAAAAAGTTGTTTGGCTTTTTTGGGGCTCCCAGGAACGTAACTGTATTTTCCTTATAAGTTCTTCAGTTTATCTAACATAGATTTAACAAACACGGCGTTTTCAGGAACGTAACTACGGTGTAATATAACGGTCTACTGTATATCACAGTTAGCACTGTACTACACTACGTTTTCTCTAATATAAGTACACAGGAGGGGATAAGAGGATGGTTATTTATCCCTTATCCTCGAGTTCACAGTGAATGAACGCACGTCTGACTGAGACTGACTAAAAGGCGAGGGTCTTTGTAAGGTGTACACAAACAACAGGAAGTGGGGAAAATTGGTGCGTGTAAAAAAAATGGCGCAGAATGGGAAAATTGGCGCGGCTGTGTTTGTGTTCGTGACCAGATGCAAAAATTTAGCAAATTTTTTGGTCATGAACCGATTTGTTAGTGTTTGGAAGTGTTCGTGACCAGTGGTTCTACTGTATATATATATATATATATATATATATATATATATATATATATATATATATATATGTCGTGCCGATTAGGTAAAACTTGTGATTTTGGCTTAAATAGCAACGCTCATCTTGCCATATAAGTTAGTTAGATATCTTTATTATGCACCCCATACCCATCCTGTGGGCGGTAGTCAAAAGATTACAGAGGTACATAATGGGTCCAGGGACTGGACCTCAAAGTTTGATAGCTGAGCAAGTTACAAAGGTAATGAACTCAGATGGTCACAATCATGACAAGTTACAAAGGTATTTGCAGATTACAGAGGTATATATAGGGTCCAGAGACTGGGCCCCAAAGTTTTGATAGCTGAACAAGGTACAATGGTAATGAATTCAAGCGAAAATTTGTGTATGCAATAATTTTGCAAAAATCATTCTGAACCTAACGAAAAAAATATATTTCATTGTGTTTGTTTATTGTTAAATTATTGTAAACGTATCTAAAATATATTTAGTTAGGTTAAGCTAAATTAAATTGCACTTGTTATAATAAGGTTAGGTAAGTTTTCAAAGTTTCTTGTGGTACAAAATTATAAAGTTTTACATTAACATAAATGAAAAAAATATATCTTTAAACGTATAAGAGAAAATTTTAGAAAGGACTTAATTTTAATTGAGTTATTGCTAATTGACCAGTTTTACCTATTAGGCACGACATATATATATATATATATATATATATATATATATATATATATATATATATATATATATATATATATATATATATATATATATATATATTATATATTATATATATATATATATATATATATATATATATATATATATATATATATACATTATAGTATATATATATATATATATATATATATATATATATATATATATATATATATATATTATTGTAACCATGAACAAGTGATATTTAATCAATAAGAACACTGCAACTAGCTGATGACTCGAACCCGTGTCGTTTTGGCTCGCCTCATGGTAAGCGAAAATCACATGACGCTCTGTTTACAGTGTTCTTATTGATTAACTACCACTCGTTTGTGGTTACAATAATATATATACTGTTTGTGGACGCTAGTAGACCAAACTGGGAGTAGAATGAAATTAGCTCTGAGGCACACACACCACCGTATGTCCTCAGATCACAGTAAAACACCTAGCTCTGTTGGGTGCGTGATATATATATATATATATATATATATATATATATATATATATATATATATATATATATATATATATATATATATATATATATATATATATATATATATATATATATATATATATATATATATATATATATTTATATATTATATATATATATATATATATATATATATATATATATATATATATATATATATATATATGTCGTGCCTAATAGGTAAAACTGGTCAATTAGCAAGAACTCATCTAAAATTAAGTCCTTTCTAAAAAAATTTTTATACGTTTGAAGATATATATTTTCATTTATATTAATGTAAAAATTTATAATTTTGCACCAAAAGAATCTTAGAAAACTTACCTAACCTTATTATAACAAGTGCAATTTAATTTAGTCTAATCCTACTAAATATATTTTTGATACGTATACAATAATTTAATTATAAACAAACACAGTGAAATATATTTTTCGTTAGGTTCAGAAGGATTTTTGCGAAATTATTGCATACACAAATTTTCGCTTGTCTTATATGGCAAGATGAGCGTTTCTATTTAAGCCAAAATCGCAAGTTTTACCTAATCGGCACGACATATATATATATATATATATATGCAAGTGGTTTTCTTGCATATTTTGATATCACCTGTTTACTGTGATCTTTTTGCATATATATATATATATATATATATATATATATATATATATATATATATATATATATATATATATATATATATATATATATATATATACATTCATAATATCCACTGTCCTAAGAGACATTCTAAAATTATTTCACTGACACTTGTTATTCACTGTCCTGTTATTGCTGACAATTCTTGTTTTCTCAACGAGCTACAGCACCTCACAAAACAGCTGTTCTACCTGCAGGTTATTATCACAGGTCAGGTCTGACCTAACCCCTATGTAGCCCACACATTAAACACCTGATTAGACCCATACTTTGAAATTATATTCTCTCTTTCACTCTTTCGTATATCGCATTTTTTTGGGTGACTATTTTTTTTTCATTCACTTAAATTCACTTAGTCATCTAGTTATACTATTTAACGTTGCCTCTGGGATTCACCACCAGAAGTCGTGGCTGTCACTGTAAAGAGCCTGCAGCCCTCCTTCAAGTGAGTAGCAAGCACTGACTCGTGGTTCACCTATTTTCTTACCTTTCTTTTGTCACTTTTACACTTTTTCCTTCAACGGTTCTTTTTCGTCTCTTTCAGATCCAGAGCACTTAACTCACTATTTGCTGCAGTTTCACTTTAGAGCTTTTCGTTTACCCATGGTATTGAGCGGAGGAACATAAGAGTTCCCAATGGCATGTTTACGTCTGCCTGTCTCTCTTGGCTTGCTGCCTGATGTATGTCTGGCTGTCTGTGCTGCCTGGTGAATGTTGATGGCTCTGGAGGGCTCTTGATGCTCTTCCTTTCTATGGTGGAAACCTTATTATCGCCCACAACAGAGGCACTTTATAACCCCTACGGATTTAATGCCTCCTCTTGAACGTGATAATAAATACCTTTTCGACCTCAGTGTATACAGGTGCTTGTGCCCGATTTCCCGGTGATTTTTGTGCTGAGTTAAATATTATGTAGCATTTGGTTACTATAAAAACATCCTTATGTTTGATGTCTTGATGTTTTCCTAGCCTCATCAAGTCTCAATGAGTGGATGGCCAAGTCTGACTTCACGTCTTTGTCTTATTCGTTTCGTGTTCTGCTGTTTTTCTGTCTTCAGCACATGAGGGTGTGTGTTATTTTTGACTTCATCGCACACTAGTTTCTAGTTGACTTCGTAACCTAAGTGGTTGCTGGTTTCAGATCCTAGACTCTTGCTCATCTAACTTGTTCTTCAGCGCTGTGTGACCTTGGTGGGTTTAGTGCACAGTTTTGATTGTAACGAGAGTTAGCATATTCTTTTTCTTGTTAAGTTCATTAATCACTGATGTCTTGTTAAGGTCATCACTGTTATTTTAAAGTCATCATAATCTTTTATATTGCTATAATTTTTTAATTTGAAAAATTCTATTTGTTTTTGCCTCATAATATCCCAGTACCATTTCTGCTACACATCTTATCGCTTTTGTTTACTTTCTTACAACGTAGTATTCTTCTTGACTTCTTTATATTGTTTTGGCATTGTTTACTTAACATTGTTTTCCCTGCTGACTTCATGATATCATATCATGAATTTCATTAGTTAACAAGATGCCCTGATTTTATTAAATCAGGTCAACCTGTTAACCTTACATCACAGTGCCTGTGTGTAGCACCTGACATTACACCACTGCTGCCAGTGTGATGTACCACTGCTGCCAGTGTGATGTACCACTGCTGCCACCAGTATGACATCCCACCACTGCCACCAGTGGAACTTCCCACCACTGCCACCAGTGCGACTTCCCACCACTGCCACCAGTGTAATATCCCACCACTGCCACCAGTGCGACTTCCCACCACTGCCACCAGTGTAATATCCCACCACTGCCACCAGTGCGACATCCCACCACTGTTACCAGTGTGTAATAACTTGACTGGAATAAGATAACAGATAGGTGATGCTGTGTTGCTATTATAATGAACAGGAAGTGAATATAAATGCCTCCCACATCAAGCCATGCACATGAATACAGTGCCAGAGAGTAACGTGACCACAATTTACCATTCAGAAAGCCACACAACTTTCACAACACCTTCAAAGGTTGCCGCTGTCAGGGTTAGCCATGTCTGTCTCCTAGATGATAGAAGAACTTTGTGTTAAGGAATATTTGTATTCAAAATTCGTCCCTTATAATGAATATTTTAAAACGTCGACTTCATCACTATTGAGTGGTTGATTTAATGACGTACAAGTGGACTGGCCTGCTCCCCATCCTACTACTTTACTCCATGACAGACTGCAGCCTTGTTGACTATATTACAGCCTTATATATTATATTACAGCGTAACAGTCTGCCTTCCCCTATGTTGCATTTTTTTTTTTGCAACTCATCGACTTTCCTACACCTGGGTACACTGTTGACTTCATTACACCCGGATGCATTATTGACCTCACAACACTCACTGTGAACTATTGACTCCGCCACAATCCGGTGTCTTATCTAGACATTCTTGCTTCGCACTATCGAGTTCATTATACTATATTTTTTTTCCCAGTAACCGCAACAGTAAACTTTCAATCCTCACCGACAACCTCGTAAACTCTGCCATTAAATGACACTTCTATTAGATTTCTATTTATGTGTATGTGTGAGTATATATATATATATATACGTAAATCAACCAAATATGTTTTAGACTGATCGTACTAAATATATTTTAGATTAGTTTAAATTTTTTTGGTGTTAATTAAAATCAATGAAATGTATATAAATTTTCTTTATGTTCGGGCTGATTTTCGCTGATTTGTTGCCTGCACATATTGCTCCCTCAGGCTGCTTGAGTGTTTTCTGCGCCTGACATCGCAAACACCCGGATTCGATTCCCGGCCGAACGAAACGTTTGGACGAGTCCCAGTGCGCCTCCTGTTCATTCACACCTGGCAGTCAACAGGTGCCTGAGGGTGAGTCAACTGTTGTAGTTCTTATTCTAAGATTAAGTCTGTGATGGGACTAACCCATGCTACATGGCAGGGTTGAATTATCCCGGGTTAATAACCCTCCTGGGTTAAATAACACTACTGTTGCCTTCCTGGATTCACACCAAGGAACAAGAGAACGGTATGTATCTGCACGTACTTGTCATTGTTAAACCCGTGTTGTGTTCTGGAGCTCCGGCAATGACGTTGTGTTCTCACAATCCCCTGGAACAAGAGGCTGATTTATGGCCAATTTACTAAGGCGGATAATTCTCCAGAGGGCCGCCAGAGCACTGAACTACAGAGGGTTGCCAGCTAGGTGCAAGAGACGGCATGACAGGAGGATATCTCAGAGGTGGGAACCCCTTTGTAAACTGGTATAATATAGCCATTCGATGCTCAGTATTATTAGTCCGGCGGTACCAATAAATATTTTATCTAATGAACTGTTTTGGTTGGTTAATTGGGTTTAAAGCCTATCGACGACACGAAGGTCGTCGATAGGCTTGTAACCCGTTCACCATCAGTTAAGAATATTTGAACTAAACTTTGCGATTTTGGCTTAAATAGCAACACTTTTCTTCTTCCTGAATAATTCAAGCGAAAATTTGTGTATGCAATAATTTCGCAAAAATCATTCTGAACCTAACGAAAAAATATATTTTATTGTGTTTGTTTATTATTAAATTATTGTAAACTTATCTAAAATATATTTAATTGGATTAGGCTAAATTGAATTGCGCTTGTTATAAGGTTAGATAAGTTTTCTAAGGTTCTTTCGGTACAAAATTATTTATTTTTTATGAAGATTGAGACACTTATGCAACATATGGGAATCTTTATTAAGGAAACGTTTCGCCACACAGTGGCTTCATCAGTCCAATACAAAGCAGAAAGGTGTAAGGAGAGGAGGAGTTTGAGGTAATCAGTCCCTCGGCCTGGAGTCGATGTGTTCAGTCCATCAATCTTGTAGAAAGTACAGCACAAGGCCGTAGAGGTGGCTTATATACTGTAGTCAGGTGAGGCGAAGCAGGAGGCGGGGTCATAGTGGTACCATCCACTAGTCGAAGTAGGTCTTCGTCCAAACGTTGGACACCTGACTACAGTATATAAGCCACTTCTACGGCCCTATGCTGTACTTTCTACAAGATTGATGGACTGAACACATCGACTTCAGGCCGATTCCCATATGTTGCATAAATGTCTCAATCTTCATCTTGTAGGTTTTCAAAACCATTTATCACATTATTTATTTTTACATTAACATAAATTAAAAAAAATATATATCTTTAAACGTATAAGAGAAAATTTTAGAAAGTACTTAATTTTAAATGAGTTCTTGCTAACTGACCAAATTTACCTATTCGGCACGACATATATATGTCGTGCCGATGACACTGTTTTGGGGGATTCTGAAGAGAAGTTGCAGAGGTTGGTGGATGAGTTTGGTAGTGTATGTAAAAGAAGGAAATTAAAAGTGAATATAGGAAAGAGTAAGGTGATGAGGTTAACAAAAAGAATAGGTGACGGAAGATTGGATATCAGATTGGAGGGAGAGAGTATGGAGGAGGTGAATGTATTCAGATATTTGGGAGTGGATGTGTCAGCAGATGGGTCTTTGAAAAATGAGGAAAGGTTAAAGGGAGGGGGTAAAGGAGCGTGTTAGTCAGGAGCGAATGGAGACAAATGGTTTTTAGGACTTGACGTGCTGTTGGAGTGTAAGCAAGGTAACATTTATGAAGGGATTCAGGGGAACCGGCAGGCCGGACTTGAGTCCTGGAGATGGGAAGTACAGTGTCTGCACTCTGAAGGAGGAGTGTTAATATTGCAGTTGTATAACCGTAGTGTAAGCACCCCTCTGGCAAGACAGTGATGGAGTGAATGATGATGAAAGTTTGTCTTTTTCGGGTCACCCTGCCTTGGTGGGAGACGGCCGATGTGTTAATAAAAAATAAAAATAATATATATATATATATATAGGGCGACAAGCTTCCTGTTTCAGAGACTCAGTGTTGCGATCCAGAGGGGAAATGCCTGCAGTATTCTGGGCACGCGGCCCACTGCCGGGGAGTTGGACGAAGTATTTGACATGTAGCTCTGAGTTGTTATCTATGTTGTTTTACTCCCCATTGTATTTTGTATTTTGTCTTGAAATAAAGTTTGTATAAAAAAAAGATGGGGTAGTAGGGAAGTGGAATATTCAAATGGCTTCAGAAAGAAATCTAAATATTCTTCCTTGAAGTCTTTTATCCACTTCTCCGAGGCAATGGGTCCCACAATTGACACTAGAGGTGGACCCCATCCTATATATATATATATATATATATATATATATATATATATATATATATATATATTATTATTATTATTATTATTCCCATGTACGGGTTATTTGTGTAATAATGAGAAAAACTGTCTTATTTTTGTTGATGAATTACGATTTTTTTTCAAGTTTCAGTGAACACAATTTGAGTTTCGTGTGTGTTCGTCAGTTCTAGTAAGACGATTTCGTGCAACGCGCCGTATTCACGAACGATTCAGAACAAGTCTATTCGTCGTAGTTATCTACCTATCGTTTATAAACTGCTGTGTTTCTCTAACTGAATTTATTCTCACACAATAACCTGCTGTGCACTTCAGAAAAATAAAGAGTTATGACGCGTTTGCATCTCCTATATATTTTTTTAAAGGAAAGAGCGAGGGTTTGAACTCGAGGCAAAATTAACGCGAATCTAAATCTTCAAGCTAAAATCCGAGTGAGAGATGCAGACCCTGAGTGACGCCACTCCTTCAGACTGTGTTGTTATCTTCTCTGCATTCAGCAAGTCTCTCTCTCTCTCGCCTATGATTTTCCAATCTTTTAATCATTCCTCTTCTCTTCTTCTTCTGCACTGTAATGATTTTCACAGCTGGCCTCGCTTCTCATTCATCATTCTCTTTTCTTGTCTTTGTCCCTGTTTGATTTGTATTTGGCTTTATGGTTATTCCATTATATATATATATATATATATATATATATATATATATATATATATATATATATATATATATATATATATATATATATATATATATATATATAATTGTCTTAAATTCCCTTAGGTCCAAAATTCGCATAATCACTCTCTGACTAGGCAACGATGATATATTTCTCTCTTTCTTTATCTCTCTCTCTCTCTCTCTCTCTCTCTCTCTCTCTCTCTCTCTCTCTCTCTCTCTTGTCAGCTTGGATTTGGAGAGATCGTCGTCAGGTAGCTGAGGCAAGGATATATACACACACAACCCGCACATATAAAAGAGAGGAGCTTACGATATATAGAAATTAGCTACAAGGAAAGCTAATCTCCGGAATACTAGTACTACTTCCTTAGTCTTAGGAATGTAAGCAGACGGAATGAATTGCTAGACGTTTTCTAACTGTCCCTGCGACTGGAGAACCATCTCTAAGCTCAAGTGTATGAGGGACCGAGAGGCAGGAGTCCCTGCCGGTCGGCTCTAGACTGAGAAATTTGAGAGGCAGGGAGGGCCAGGAACTATAACTCGACCAGCCGGCATCCACAAGACGGTCATTAAACACACACACACACACACACACACACACACACACACACACACACACACACACACACACTTGGGAGTGAGTATAACGCCAAGCACGTCTCCGGAAACACATAAACCAGATAACTGCGACAGCATATGAGCGACTGGTAAACCTAACTTTAGCGTTCCGTTACCTTAACAAGGAATCGTTCAAGACGACTGTACACCGTGTACGTCAGGCCCATACTAGGTATGCAGCACCATTCTGGACCACACCTGGTCAAGCATGTCAAAGACTTGAGAAAGTGCAAAGGTTTGCGACAAGGCTAGTTCCACAGCTCCGGAATGCCAATGAAAATTTAAAATAGGACTAACAACACTGGAGGACAGAAGGTTAGAGGAGACATGATAACGACATACAAAATACTGCAGGGAATCGACAAGGTAGATAGTGACAGGATGTTCCAGAGAGGGAACACAGAAACAAGGGGACACAACTGGAAGCTGAAGACTCAGATGAGTCAAAGGGATGTTAGGAAGCACTTCTTCAGCCATATAGTAGTTAGCGAGTATAGTAGTCTAGCGAACGATAGAGTAGTCTAGCGAACGATATAGTGGAGGCGGGAACCATACATAGTTTTAAGACAAGGTATGATAAAGCTCATGGAGCGGGGAGAGCAGAGACCCAGTAGCGGACAGCGAAGAGGCGGGGCCAGGAGCTGAGTCTTGACCCCTGCAACCACAATTAGGTGAGTACAATTAGGTGAGTACACACACACACAGGGGTATGTCCTAAGGGGTATATCCTACGAGGAAAGGTTAATGGAAATCGACCTGACGACACTGGAGGACAGGAGAGATAGGGAGGATATGATAACGACATATAAAATACTGAGAGGAATCGACAAGGTGGACAGAGACAGAATGTTCCAGAGATGGAACGCAGTAACAAGGGGTCACAGTTGGAAGTTGAAGACTCAGATGAATCACAGGGATGTTAGGAAGTATTTCTTCAGTCACAGAGTTGTAAGGAAGTGGAATAGTCTGGGACGTGATGTAGTGAAGGCAAGATCCATCCATAGCTTTAAGAAGAGGTATGATAAAGCTCATGGAGCGGGAAGAGTGACCTAGTAGCGGCCAGTGAAGAGGCGGGGCCAGGAGCTGTGAACCGACCCCTGCAACCACAACTAGGTGAGTACACACACACATACACACGCACGCATATACAACAGGCCTAGTGTCTAATCGACATGTGCCTAGGACAAAATGGTAACTAACTAACACACACAGTTTTTAATCACGTATGTTTCTGACCTGTTTGTAGACGGTCCATCACAGCCTCAACTACCACACTGTACCTAACAGTGTACCGGCTCTGACATAAAGCCGGACTCGTTATCGTACACTGATTGCAACGATCAGAAGTTTTAAAACTTCTCTCTTGACTGTAAGATGCATCAGTCATTAAATACTGAAGTCGATCACAAGAGATAGACTCAAGTATTGAAGTTGTTCACAAGAGTATGACTGGAATACTGAAGTCGATCACAAGAGAAAGAATGAAATACTGAAGTCGATCACAAGAGATAGACTGAAATACTGAAGTCGATCACAAGAGAAAGACTGAAATATTTAAGTACTTCACAAGTGAAAGACTCGAATATATTTAACGTGAGTTAATGGGAAAAAATCACACTTTTTTTTTATAAAGTTCGAATCTATGCTACAGAAAACTGTGGAAAGTTAAGGGGGGTGACTCCGCTTGCTAAGTGCCACAATCTCTGGACGTTGCGTTGCAGATTTGAAACCAATCAAATGAATCATTCTCGAGTTATGAGCGAAAGAAAAAAGTGAAAAGATGGAGAACTGAGTGGAAAAAAATCAAGATAGCCATTTAAAGGCCCCTTTTGAGGGTTCCCTAATTAAGTGTCTCTCTTGATCATACTAAGAAAAAAAAAGATCTTCGTTCAAGGAAATTGAGCTACCCCTTCTCCTCGGATCAAACCCTTAGAGACAAAGCGTCTCCTATCGAATATAATAATATTAATATTAATTAATAATAATAATAATATATATTATTATTATTATTATTATTATTATTGTTATTAGTATCACCTTACCTGATCAAGAAATGAGTGGAGGTGAAGTGATTCCTCCAGCTCCTGACACAACCAGGTGAGGTTAATACTACCAGTGTTAGTAACAATCACCTCAGACCAGGAGAACACTGCCACCTTTCAGCTTCCCAGTTGATGGCAGGACGGGCAGCCACTCGCTGCTGCACACTCTACTCAATCTGAAATCCCTTAAATGCCGAACTTACCGGCTTTTCCTTCACAAATAACAATAATAATAACTATGCTACTACTACTACTACTACTACTACTGCTACTACTACTACTCTTACTACTACTACTACTACTACTACTACTAATAATAATAATAATAATAATAATAATAATAATAAAAAATAAAATCACGATGATAATAATTATAATAATAATAATTCTACTACTGATGATAAAAATAATAACAATAATAATAAAAAATAATAATTCTAAAATAATAATATATTACAGATTATAATAATAATAATAATGAGAGTAGAATGACTGGAGTAACACTAACCCTTGTGGTTTAGCGCTTCTTTTGATTATAATAGTAATGGAGTAACACTGAGAATTGGTCAGTGATCATCGTCACAAAATATGAAAGACCAGTTTTCCGGGAATTATGTATCCACTAGAGCCAGTGTGAGCGCAGAGAATGTGCGCTGCGATCTCTCGGAGGCGCGCGATGACATGACCTGTACGGTACCGGAACTGACGTCACTTGTAGGTAACGAGACTGACCTCAGCGATTTTTAGCGAAAATGATTTCGTTAATTAATGTAGTTATATCAGCTGATGCGACACGTCACCATAATATTACACTAGTCAGTGGATTATTATTATTATTATTATTATTATTATTATTATTATTATTATTGTTGTTGTTGTTGTTACTGTAATTATTAATTTTTATTATTATTATTATTATTATTGTTATTTTATTATTATTATTATTATTATTATTATTATTATTATTATTATAAGTACTGAACGTGCAGATATAACATACACAGCCTAATAAACGAGAGGTATTAAGGTATGGGAAAAGAATGAGAGGGGTAGCTTCAGTTCCTTGGATGAAGAGCCCAGAGTGCAGGCAGCTTCCTGAAGGGTTGAAAGGGAGAGGAAGCAGCAGGGACAGGAGCTGTCAGGAAGCGCAGGGGGTCTTGAGACCTACGTCATCTGCTCCACGCTCGGTCAACAAAGTCTTGAAGAAGTCTTGAAGATGTTGACCGTCTTAACGCACTCGGGAGAACATGCAGTCAGGCCACAAACACGCAGACCAAACACTCACGGGCATCCCTGAGGAAATGCTGTGTTTGCTCTAAACATTTATCCATGTCGGTATAAATAGGCTCAGATGTGTTTGGAGGGCGCGGGTGGCTGTGTGTGTGTGTGTGTGTGTGTGTGTGTGTTTGTGTGTGTGTGTCATTCGTCTAACCAGATCCTCTTCCAACACTGTCTTGGATCTAGTTTGATTCTCCTCGTTATTTTAACATCATCCGCAAACAGCGAAATATTAAACGTTATCTCTTCTGTTAAATCGTTTACATGTTCCCAGTACTGAGTCTTGTGGCACCCCGCTTGTCACCACTTCCCATCTTGATAATTCCTCCCTGACCATCACTCTGTCTCCACCTTAAGTATCCTGCGATGCACTGTACTACATTATCCCTGCCTGCTCACGTACTTCGTGGTTCAATATCAGTCGAGGTACAGTACAGAAGGCTTCCTGCCTATCCAGGAAGATGCAGTTCACCCAGCCTTCTCTTTCCTCTTATATTTCTGTCTCTATTACTAAACCCATGCTGGTGGTCCCCCTTATTATATCTTCACTATTGCCACGGATAGTCAGGACGTTAAAGATATAGGTTAGTGGTTCAGTGTTGTCTATCTCCTTACTTAAATATTGGCGTTACATTCGCTGTTTACCGCATTTCCGCTGGATACAAAGTTTCCACTGACCTGCTGGAGATTTTTGCTGCGTGTGCAACACACAGTGCTTCAGCTTCTTCTTTCAGAAGCCATTGAGATGCAGTGCCAATATCTTACTGTGGTTAACAGTAGCCAGCTAAGCCAGTGATGCCCTCACTTCACCCCCTTTGTCCGTCTCTCCAATGTGTGTGTGTGTGTGTGTGTGTGTGAGAGAGAGAGAGAGAGAGAGAGAGAGAGCTCATCAATATGCACCCGGCAGGTCAATCTCACAAAAAGAAAGGACAGCTCTCCAAATATTCCAGATCTTGGGTTCCCGACGTCTCAAGGAACATAAAAGAAAGAGAGATAGAGAGACAGGAAAAGAGAAGAAGATAAACATTGTGGTTAAAGTAGATCTGATAGCTTCTGTTTTTTATGCTTGTTCTTCTATATTATTATTATTATTATTATTATTATTATTATTATTATTATTATTATTATTATTATTATTATTATTATTATTATTATCTCCCTCATAATTCTATAAATGAAAGATTGACGAAACAAAATAACGAGACTGACTCACTCAGAACGGAGGAATAACGAAACTGGTTCACTCAGAATTGTGGAATGACGAGATTCGTTCACTCAGAACGAGTGTTAACGAGACTGGTTCACTCAGAACAATTCTTAACGACGTTAGCTCACTCAGAACGAGTGTTAACGAGACTGGTTCACTCAGAACGAGTGTTAAAGAGACTGGTTCACTCAGAACGAGTGTTAAAGAGACTGGTTCACTCAGAACGAGTGTTAACGAGACTGGTTCACTCAGAACAATTGTTAACGACGTTAGCTCACTCAGAACGAGTGTTAACGAGACTGGTTCACTCAGAACGAGTGTTAACGAGACTGGTTCACTCAGAACGAGTGTTAACGAGACTGTTTCACTCAGAACGAGTGCGAGAGAGAGGCGGGTATCGGTCTCCATGACGAGACACATTCCCAAGTCAGTGGCTGTCTGCTTTTGGCCACACTGCCAAGGGAATGTGGCGGCGGCAGGACTTATACGGAATGACAGCCACTTGACTCATGCCGACGTAACTAACTCATGCCAACGTAACTTTTTGCCAGCGTAACTCATGACCTAAGCATTAACAGAGGACTCTTCTCACAACCGAATTAACTCGGGTTAAATTTTCCCGCACGCCTGCCGACCCATGTGTGTTTTTTTTTCCCCCTAGCAGTAAATAGGTACCTAGATGTTAGTCGGTAGAATGAAAACTAGGACACGAACCTAAATGAAAGCAGGGCACATTGCCTCTTTTTTTGCGTTATCGTTAGTAACCCTCCTGGGTTAATAACTCTCTTGTTTAATAACTTAATAACCCTCATGGGGTAATGACCCTCCTGGGTTATTAACCCTGGATTAATTAATTTTACATTTTTTTTAACCCCGTGGTCATTCCTCACACACACACACACACACACACACACACACACACACACACACACACACACACACACACACACACACACAATACACACACACACACACACAGCCACCACCCCACAGCACACTGCCAGGTCCCAAACCCTCAGACCCCCCAGAACAGTGTTCGAGAAGAAACTGAAGGTATGGTACATCAACGGTGATGGAATAACGAATAAGTGGGAGGAGTGGCACGAAAGCAATCTCCCACTATCCTAGGCTATCCCCAATTATCTACACATATGCTGCTATGTATGATAATCTATGTAAATGTATTTGTGTATACCTGAATAGACTTACTTACTAGGTTATCCTAGGCTATCCCCCACTCTCCTAGGCTATCCCACATTATCCTAAGCAATCAAAGAGGCATCACCGGACATCATAGCTCTCACAGAAACCAAGCTCACAGGAATGATAAAGATGCCGTCTTTCCAACGGGATATCAGAGCCTGAGAAAAGACAGACGGAACAGATGGGGGTAGACGAGTGGTACTGCTCATCAAAAACCAATGGAGTTTTGATGAGCTGGAGAGGAGAAGCAAGAGACTAGATAATTGCAGTGATGTATAACCCACCACAGAACAGCAGGAGGCCAAGGCAAGAGTATAATGAGAGTAATAGGGCGATGGTCGACACACTGGCTGAAGTGGCCAGAAGGCCTCATGCGAGCAGGGCAAAGCTACTGATCATGGGTGACTTCAACCACAAGGAAATCGATTGGGAGAACCTGGAGCCACATGGGGGAGCAGAAACGTGGAGGGCTGAGAAAGGGGAGGAAGAACCAGCAAGACTGGACCTAGTATTCACCTTAAGTAGTGCAGATATTGAGGACATCACATATGAAAGACCCCTCGGGGCCAGCGACCACGTGGTTCTGAGCTTCGAATACATAGAGCTTCAAGTGGAGAGGGAAGCAGGAAGGACATATGAAACCAAACTACAAGAGAGGGGACTACACAGACATGAAGCATTTAATGCACGGTGTTCAGTGGGACAGAGAGCTGGCAGGGAAGTTAGTAAACGAGATGATGGAATATGTGACACCAATATGCAAGGAAGCTGAGGAGAGGTTTGTACCCTAGGGTAACAGATTTAACGAGAAAGGCAGGATGTAGAGAGGCCAAAACCAAGTATGCTAGAGAGTGGAAGAAGTATAGAAGGCAAAGGACCCAGAAATGAATTTGCGCAGGTAAGAACGAAGGCCCAACGACAACAGTCAAGGACCAGGTAATCAGGCTGAGGAAGGAAGGAGGGGAGATCACAAGAAACGACCGTGAAGTATGTGAGGAGCTCAACATCAGATTCGAAGAAGTGTTCACATAGGAAACAGAAAGGACTCCAGAAAGACAGAGAGGTGGGGTACACCATCAAGTGTTGGACACAATACGTACAACTGAGGAAGAAGTGAAGAGTCTGCTAAGCGAGCTAGATACCTCAAAGGCGATGGGGCCGGATAACATCTCTCCATGGGTCCTGAGAGAGGGAGTAGAGGCGCTATGTGTACCACTAACAACAATCTTCAACACATCTATTGAAACAGAGCGACTACCTGAAGTATGGAAGACAGCAAATGTAGTCCCAATTTTTAAAAAAAAAAAGACAGACACGAAGCATTAAACTACAGACCAGTGTCACTGACATGTATAGTATGCAAGGTCATGGAGAAGATTATCAGGAGAAGAGTGGTGGAGCACCTAGAAAGGAATAAGAGTAACGACAGCCAGCAGTTTCAGGGACGGGAAATCCTGTGTCACAAACCTACTGGAGTTCTACGACAGGGTGACAGCAGTAAGACAAGAGAGAGAGGGGTGGGTAGATTGCATTTTCTTGGAATGTAAAAAGGCGTTTAACACAGTTCCACACAAGAGATTAGTGCAAAAGCTGGAGGACCAGGCAGGGATAACAGGGAAGGCACTGCAATAGATCAGGGAATACCTGTCAGGAAGACATCAGCGAGCCATGGTACGTGGCGAGGTGTAAGAGTGGGCGCTTGTAACGAGTGGGGTGCCACAGGGATCAGTCCTAGGACCAGTGCTGTTTCAGGTATTTATAAACGACATGACGGAAGGAATAGACTCATAAGTGTCCCTGTTTGCAGATGATGTGAAGTTGATGAGAAGAATTCAATCGGACGATGACCAGGCAAAACTACAAAGGGATCTGGACAGGCTACAGGCCTGGTCCAGAAACTGGCTCCTGGAGTTCAAACCCACCAAGTGCAAAGTCATGAAGATTGGGGAAGGGCAAAGAAGACCGCAGACGGAGTACAGTCTAGGGGCCAGAGACTACGAACCTCACTCAAGGAAAAGAATCTTGGGGTGAGTATAACACCGGGCACATCTCCTGAGGCGCACATCAATCAAATAACAGCTGCAGCATATGGGCGCCTAGCAAACCTAAGAACAGCATTCCGACATCTTAATAAGGAATCGTTCAAGACCCTGTACACCGTGTACGTTAGGCCTATATTAGAGTATGCAGCACCAGTTTGGAACCCACACCTAGCCAAGCACGTAAGGAAACTAGAGAAAGTGCAAAGATTTGCAACAAGACTAGTCCCGTAGCTAAGGGGCATGTCCTACGAGGAGAGGTTAAGAAAAATCGACCTGACGACACATGAGGACAGGATAGATAGGGGGATATGATAACTACATATAAAATACTGAGAGGAATCAGATGAATCACAGGAATGTTAGGAAGTAGAAGTGATGTAGTGGAGGCAGGATCCATACATAGCTTTAAGAAGAGGTATGATACAGCAGGAAGAGTGACCTACTAGCGACCAGTGAAGAGGCGGGGCCAGGAGCTGTGAATCGAACCCTGCAACCACAACTAGGTGAGTACACACACATACACACACCACACCATTGGAAATTCAAGGAAATGGAAGGAATGAAGCTGTGTAGAGAAAGGGACTTTATAGTAGGTACCATCCAGTCTGGGGAGCACAAGATAGTCATTGCAGTGATGTATAACCCTCCACAGAACTGCAGGAGGCCAGGAGAAGAATATGAAGAGAACAACAGAGCAATGGTGGGCACACTGGCGGAGGTGGCAAGAAAAGTACACTCGAGCAGAGCGAAGTTACTGGTCATGGGAGATTTCAACCACAGGGAGATCGACTGGGAAAACCAGGAACCACGTGGGGGTCAAGAAACATGGAGAGCCAAGATGATGGACGTGGTACTGGAAAACCTGATGCACCAACATGTCAGGGACACGACCAGAGAGAGAGAGGAGAGGACGAACCAGCAAGGCTGGACCTTGTATTCACCCTGAGCAGCTCAGACATTGAGGACATAACACACGAGAGCCCCCTGGGAGCCAGCGACCATATGGTGCTGAGCTTTGAGTACATAGTAGAGTTACAGGTGGAGAGAGAAAACGGAACTGAAAGGGACAAACCAAACTTTAAAAGAGGAAACTACACGGGTATGAGGAACTTCCTGCAGGAAGTTCAGTGGGAAAGGGACATGGAAGGACAGTCGGTAAATGAAATGATGGAATATGTAGCGACAAAGTGCAAGAAGGCAGAGTAACAGTTTATATCCAAAGGCAAAAGATTAAATGGGAAGGCCAGATAGAGCCCCTGGTTTAACCAAAGGTGCAGGGAGGCAAAGACTCAGAGTGTCAGAGAATGGAAAAAGTACAGAAGGCAAAGAACCCAAGAAAACAAAGAGATTAGTCGTAGAGCAAGAAACGAGTACGCACAGGTACGGAGGGAGGCCCAGAAACAGTACGAAAATGACATAGCATCGAAAGTCAAGTCTGACCCGAAACTGATGTACAGTCACATCAGAAGGAAGACAACAGTCAAGGACCAGGTGATAAGGCTGAGGAGGGAAGATGGGGAATTCACAAGAAATGACCAAGAGGTATGTGAGGAGCTCAACTCAAGGTTTAAGGAGGTATTCACAGTGAAGGCAGGAAGGCAGCTGGGTAGACAGGACAGAGCGCGACACCAACAAGGAATATATCAAGTGTTGGATGGCATACACACAACTGAGGTGGAGGTGAAGCAGTTACTCAGTGACCTAGACACCTCAAAGGCGATGGGTCCAGACAATATCTCCCTGTGGGTCCTTCGGGAGGGTGCAGAGGTGCTGGGTGTGCAACTTACCATAATATTCAACACATCCATTGAAACTGGGCAGCTACCTGAAGTATGGAAAAAGGCCAACGTAGTCCCCATTTTTAAGAAAGGAGACAGAAAAGAGGCACTAAACTATAGGCCGGTGTCACTTACGTGTATAGTGTGCAAAGTCTTGGAGAAAATCATCAGGAAAAGAATGGTGGAGCATCTGGAACGGCACAGGATAATCAACGCCAGACAACACGGATTCATGGAAGGCAAATCCTGTGTAACAAACCTCCTGGAGTTCTATGACAAAGTAACAGAGGTAAGACATGAGAGAAAAGGGTGGGTTGATTGCATTTTCCTGGACTGCAAGAAGGCCTTCGACACAGTACCTCATATGAGATTAGTGAAGAAGCTGGAAGACCAAGCGTGCATAACAGGAAGGGCACTGGAATGGATCAGGGAATACCTCACAGGGAGGCAACAACGGGTCATGGTGCGTGATGAGGTATCACAGTGGGCGCCTGTGACGAGCGGGGTCCCGCAGGGGTCAGTCCTAGGACCAGTGCTATTCTTGGTATATGTGAACGACATGACGGACGGGATAGACTCACAAGTGTCTCTGTTCGCAGATGATGTGAAATTAATGAGGAGAATCAAATCAGATGAGGACCAAGCAGGACTTCGAAGAGACCTGGACAAGCTGGACATCTGGTCTAGCAACTAGCTTCTCGAATTTAATCCCACCAAATGCAAAGTCATGAAGATCGGGGAAGGGCAAAGAAGACCACTGACAGAGTACAGGCTAGGTGGACAAAGGCTACAAACCTCGTTAAAGGAAAAAGACCTTGGGGTGAGCAAAACACCAAGCACGTCACCGGAAGCACACATCAACCAGATAACTGCGGCAGCATATGGGCGACTAGCAAACCTAAGATTAGCGTTCCGTTACCTTAACAAGGAATCGTTCAAGACACTGTACACCGTGTACGTCAGGTCCATACTAGAGTATGCAACACCAGTCTGGAACCCACACCTGGTCAAGCACGTCAAGAAATTAGAGAAAGTGCAAAGGTTTGCGACAAGGCTAGTTCCACAGCTCGGGGGACTGTCCTACGAAGAAAGGTTGAGGTAAATAGGACTAACAACACTGGAGGACAGAAGGTTTAGAGACATGATAACGACATACAAAATACTGCGGGGAATCGACAAGGTAGATAGTGACATGATGTTCCAGAGAGGGAACACAGAAACAAGGGGGCACAATTGGAAGCTGAAGACTCAGATGAGTCAAAGGGATGTTAGGAAGCATTTCTTCAGCCATAGAGTAGTCAGGAAGTGGAATAGTCTAGAAAATGATGTAGTGGAGTCAGGAACCATACATAGCTTTAAGACGAGGTATGATAAATCTCATGGAGCAGGGAGAGAAGAGACCCAGTAGCGGACAGTTAAGAGGCGGGGCCAGGAGCTGAGTCTCGACCCCTGCAACCACAATTAGGTGAGTACAATTAGGTGAGTACACACACACACACACAAAATCACCCAAGTTAATCCATTTGAATGTTGCTTACTTACGCGTTTTAATTATTTCAGAGATGTGATGAACCGGTCCTCTTGATGAACCGGTCCTCTTGATGAACCGGTCCTCTTGATGAACTGGTCCTCTTGATGAAATAAAGAATTTATTAATATTTGTTTAGACTGAATTTACGAGTCAATATTTTCTGAGTGTAAAACTTGTGTGTGACGCACGTGTGTGACGCACTTGTGTGTGACGCACTTGTGTGTGACGCACGTGTGTGACGCACTTGTGTGTGACGCAGTTGTGTGTGACGCACGTGTGTGACGCACTTGTGTGTGACGCACTTGTGTGTGACGCAGTTGTGTGTGACGCACTTGTGTGTGACGCACTTGTGAGTGACGCAGTTGTGTGTGACGCACTTGTGTGTTACGCACTTGTGTGTGACGCACTTGTATGTGATGCACTTGTATGTTACGCACTTGTGTGTGACACAATTCGGTGTGACACTTCAGAGTTACACACTTCAGAGTTACACACTTCAGAGTAACACACTTCAGAGTTACACACTTCAGTGTAACACACTTCAGAGTAACACACTTCAGAGTTACACATTTCAGTGTAACACACTTCAGTGTAACACACTTCAGTGTAACACACTTCAGTGTAACACACTTCAGTGTAACACACTTCAGTGTAACACACTTCAGTGTAACACACTTCAGTGTAACACACTTCACACTAACTTTGTGTGTCACACTTTACGTATGACAACCTCAGGACACACTAATAAACAAGCTTGCTTTACTGATCAAATTTGATTAAATTAACCCCTCGGTTAATCTCAAATGATAAACGAAGTTTAACTATTGTCAGCTCACATTAGTTAAAAAAAACCACCTAATAAAATCCAGTGAAGAAAAACAAAAGAATCAGTGAGTGAACAGGACCGACCACTGATCACTTACGGTGGGGATCGATACGGCGAATGCTTTTAGTGGCCCTATAAACCCACACCAATAGAAGATCACTTATGGCTTGGCTCGATACGGTGAAAGCTGTCAGTGACTCTATAAATCCACATCAAAAGATCATATAAGGTTTGGTTCTGTACGGCCTAAGTTGTCAGTGGCTCTGTGAGCCTAGAACAAAAGACGAGCACTTAGAGTTTGTAGAGCGTAATGGAGATACTAACACAAACAAATTATGAAAACCTGTTGTAATACGCCTTGCAACGAAGTGGCCAAGGCAAAAAAAAAAAAAAAGTTAAGGTTTAAATCTGAAAGTTTATTACCCTTGGTGCTATTTTAATCAGTCCTATTGGTATTTTTTTTTTTTTGTTTGTATATCAGAACGTTGAAGATATGTACTATGTGAGAACTGTTATGGACAAAAATTACTGGACTGCCAGAAGGTTCTCCTCAAATACGGAATCAACTTCCTAGGAAAGGACTGAACTAGGCCTCTTTGAAGGATTGGGCCATCGTTTTCAATTCTATATAACAGAATCGAACTATTATAGGAAAGGAGCGAGTCCTGACAGAAAGTCAGACCACATGAGACTTCCAGAAATGCATCGAGCGAAGGTTGAAGGGACGGGGGATGCATCTCAGCAGATATACCCTGAGAATCGACTCAAGCCACGAGTCAATTAGACATTATGTTCCCAAAGTCATTAGAGGTCTCGAGGCTCATCTCTTCTCTCCTTAGCGTCGCAGTTTGTCATGTTGGGAAATTTCCCAGTGATCCGTGCTCGCAACGACAGGTCATAAAACAGACAATAATTTCATCCTTTTGACACCTTTATAGAGTGTAATTTCTCCTGAATACCTCTTAAATGGCCAATATAGTTTGCAGATAGAAAGTATATGATTTTCTGGGGTTCTTATTGAAGAGTATAGTTAGTCATTTTTAGAGTGTACTTTAGCGGGCACTCACCAAGTTGTGTTTGCAGGAGTCGAGTATACCTCCTGGCCAAATTTTTGAACCACCTTTGGCAGGATTTATTGTGATATGCCTCCAGAGCCCGGTCATACCTGTGCATGGCCTCCAGAACCTGGTCATACCTGTGTATGGCCTCCAGAACAAGGTCATTTTTAGGTATGGCCTCCAGAGCCCTGTCGTACCTGTGTATGTCTTCCAGAGCCCGGGAATACCTGTAAATGGCCTCCATAGCTCGGTTATACCCGTGTATGGCCTCCAGAGTTCGGTCATACCTATGTATGGTCTCTAGAACCCGGTCATACCTGTATATGACCTCTAGAGCCCGCCATACCTGTGTATGGCCTCCAGAGCCTGTCATACCTGTGTATGGGCTCCAGAGCCTGTCATACCTGTGTATGGGCTCCAGAGCCTGTCATACCTGTGTATGGCCTCCAGAGCCTGTCATACCTGTGTATGGCCTCCAGAGCCTGTCATACCTGTGTATGGCCTTCAGAGTCTGTCATACCTGTGTGTATGGCCTCCAGAGCCCAATCATACCTGTGCATGGTCTCCAGAGTCAGGTCATACCCGTGTATGGCCGGGATCTGAAAGTCACACAACGTTTAGTATGTGACCTTGTCACTACTCTGAGACTGTCAATGTACTTTCTAGTCCAGCTGCCATAAATTACAGACGGGCGGGGACTGTACCCCTTCCCCCGGGGCAGCTAAAACTCACCGGCCAGTGCGGTTGAATGAATCCTACTGAAAGCTGTGAAGACTTTTTGTGAAGGAAATAAGACTCTTGGAAGTCTGTGAAAGGATAAGGAGAATGATTTTCCGGTCAAAACAAATGGGATTTAGACAAAGATGTGTGATGACATATCTCTCTTAGTACGTTCATAGTCGGACTTTGAAGGATGGTGAATGTTGCAGTGCTGGGGAGAGCTAGGGTGGTGAATGTTGCAGTGCTGGGGAGAGCTAGGGTGGTGAATGTTGCAGTGCTGGGGAGAGCTAGAGTGGTGAATGTTGTAGTGGTGGGGAGAGCTAGGGTGGTGAAT
Organism: Cherax destructor; assembly: GCA_009830355.1. Taxonomy (NCBI): domain Eukaryota; kingdom Metazoa; phylum Arthropoda; class Malacostraca; order Decapoda; family Parastacidae; genus Cherax; species Cherax destructor. The sequence goes on along the minus strand of WNWK01002330.1, from coordinate 78,864 downwards.
GCTGCAGTGCTGGGGAGAGCTTTGGAGGTCAAAGATAACGATTCGGATTACTTTTTGGAGTCGTTGCAACTTCCAGTTTACAGATTACACAGGATTCGGGAGAGATGCTGCAGACGTAAATCAGGGAGTTGGAAAAGGTGCATAACCAAAAAAAAAAAAAAAGTTGAAAGTGAACGCAAATATTTGGAAATTGATAATAATAATAATAATAATAATAATAATAATAATAATAATAATAATAATAATAATAATAATAATATAATACTTAACGGGAACAAAAGTTAAGAGGTTCGAATAGACGGAAAAGCATTTTGGAGGAAGAAAAAATGTGTTTTGAAACTTAAGAAGGAAAGTGTCTGCAGATATGTGAAGTGTGAAGAAAACTATAGAAAAGATGATGGGAAACAAAGAAGGTTACACGAGTTTTAAGGAATGTGTGGAAAAAAAAAAAGGTCAATGAATGTAAACATGGGGAAGATATCAGAGTATAATATTACCGACATTTACGTATCTGCATGAACCACCGAATGTTGCAACGAAGAGGAAGTGAAAGGCAGCGAAATTACCGTGCCTGAAATTCGTGTGTGGTGTGACTAGTATGCGTAGAATAAAGAGAGAAGAAAATTAGTAGATTTCAATAGCATGGAAGATGAAAAGAAGAACTGGTAAGATGATTTGATCACATGGACAGAATGAAACAAGATAGGTAAGAAGTGCGTCACTCAGGGGGTGGATGATAGGAGGTATATGGGTATTAGGGAACAGGAGGCTGAGAGGAGGGTGTGAACTGTGGTATTGATGTGTCTTGGGACACACAACAGTCACGAGGATCTCGTCAAGTGGTCAGTAGTGTGAGAGAACATTAATATGTAGGAAGAGAGTTGGGAAAACTGATTAACCGGTCTTGAATCGTGGAAGTGGGAAGTAGTGTACGAAGCCTACACTTCGAAAACCAGTGGGAATGTTCTGGCTTGGAAGAAACATCAATGATTAATTTAGATAACTGGACACAAATGCAAGTAATGTGACGTTTAATTGTGGCAACGTCTTGCTCTCCACTAGCGAAACGGCTTGACAAAGCTCCTGGAGAGCGAAACGTTGCCACAATAAAATGACACATTAGTGGCATCTGTGTCCATTTACCTAATATTCTGTCGGTAATCCTACCATCATTACCAGCTACGATACAAGTGATGATGGTGGACGTTTTTGGTGGGTGTCACCTTGGGGAAAGTCCCAATATGTCTTTTAAAACTACCTACACACCTAGAGACATAAACAGAGAGACATAGTTCACGTTGACAGGACACGTATACAGCAAGTGTCGCCCAGGGCGTGGCAGCAGCGCCGCCCTGGCGGACGACTCCCTAATTATCCCTTGTACATAAACACAGCATCTCACCCCAAGATTTATCTAACAGCCAATAATAATAGACGCCTTGTACATTGTACAGGGCAATCCACGTATCAAATATCCCCTAAAGATAATGTGCCATCGATTAACTTCATTAATATTTGTGGGTATTTTTCTAAATGCTGAAAGGCACGATTCGTAGATAGATTTCGTGTCCGCAGTTTTTTTTTCTTCCGAGAATTGCTTTTATCTAAACGTTCTTGTGTATTAGCTTTCGTCTCCCCCAGGGTTAAGTTTCGTGAGCTTTGGACTGTGGTAGTGTGGAGGTTCACTGGCTGTGGCAAGACAGGTAAATAAGTGCTTAAATGTGGCAAGACAGGTAAATAAGTGGTTAAATACGGAAAGACAGGTAAATAAGTGTTGTAAATACGGGAAGACGCTAAATAAGTGTGGTAAATACGGGTAGACAGGTAAATAAGTGTGATAAATACGGGTAGACACGTAAATAAGTGAGTAAATACGCGAAGAGAGGTAAATAAGTGGGTAAATACGGGAAGAAGACAGGTACATAAGTGGATACATGTGGCGAGACAACTTTATCAATGTCAACAAACGCTGCAGAACCATTTTTTCCAATGAAGAATTAAAACGTTTAGCGTTTTTTAACACATAGCTGTGTAAATTGCGTGAAACTTTAATGACTTCTACAATGCGTCTCCAGTTAATACATTGCGGTATGTACGTTTTTACGACGTAAGACGTGGGTGTATGCGTGTGTACCTACTTGTGTACAGGAGAGAGGAATGGAGAGATGCTTAGGTGTACATGTAATCAAGTGGTTTTTTTATGTGGATGTTTTTAAAATGTGTGTGTGTGTGTGTGTGTGTTGAACAAACTTAACCTTGATATATATATATATATATATATATATATATATCAAGAAAGTGTTGCCAGAGAGGCGAAGCAGGTCATGAAGAGCTGCTTAGCACACCCGCGCCATAATTAGTGTCATTATCTGGGTCAGACACACACACATAATTTGGATTATAACATCTCAAAAATCATGAAAACATTGGAGAATATTTTCCAACGTGAAGTTGTTTCCTCTGGGAAAAACAATTTTTTTTTTTTCTCATTTTCGAAGTTTTTTTTTTTTTTTATCTGATGTGAGTGAAGAAGTTTGTTGAGAAGTGAGAGTCATTATTTCTCATCTGACGATGTTTCTCAGCTCATCTAACTTATCTACTTATCCAAGTAGATATTTTTAATGTGATCCGAGTAGATATTTCTCATATGATCCAAGTAGATAATTATCATATGATCCAGATATATATTTCTTATGTGATTCAAGTAGATATTTCTCATATGATCCAAGTAGATATTTCTCATATGATCCAAGTAGATATTTCCTATGTGATCCAAGTAGATATTTCTCATATGATCCAAGTAGATGTTTCTCAAATGATCCAAGTAGATATTTCGTATGTGATCCAAGTAGATATTTCTCATATGATCCAAGTAGATATTTCTTATGTGATCCAAGTAGATATTTCTTATATGATCTAAGTAAATCATTCTAGAGGGATCCAACGACGACATTTATCAACTGATCCGAATACGATATATTTCTTATCCAATCCGAGTAAGATAGATCTCATCTCAACCGAGAAAGATGCTTTAGAAAATACAGAAGGTTTATTTTTTTCCTTCCTATGAAGCCAAGAAGATGGGTTTTTTTAACCCCCGAGGTTCTCGCTGGTATTGCAATTGCATATCAGTGGTTTAGAAAAACCGATTGAACACATCGACTCCAGACTGAGGGACTGATTACCTCAAACTCCTCCTCATCTTCCACCGTTCATCTCTGTACAGGACCGAGGAAGCCACTGGCTGGCGAAACGTTTCCACAATAAAGACGTCCGAGTGTTGCACAAGTGTCTGGTTCATCAACTTGGTGTTGCAATGCAAAGGAAAAGATGTCAGTTGCCTGAACGCTCCTCAGAGCAGAGCTGTGAGGGTCTGCAACTTAGCTCAGGCGTTGCAACGCTGATTAGAGGCTTGCAGAGTACGTATCTTGTGAGAGAGTGGGAGTACGTATCTTGTAAGAGAGTGGGAGTACGTATCTTGTAAGAGAGTGGGAGTACGTATCGTGTGAGAGTGTGGGAGTACGTATCTTGTGAGAGTGTGGGAGTACGTATCTTGTGAGAGAGTGGGAGTACGTATCTTGTGAGAGTGTGGGAGTACGTATCTTGTGAGAGTGTAGGAGTACGTATCTTGTGAGAGAGTGGGAGTACGTATCTTGTGAGAGTGTAGGAGTACGTATCTTGTGAGAGTGTGGGAGTACGTATCTTGTGAGAGAGTGGGAGTACGTATCTTGTGAGAGTGTGGGAGTACGTATCTTGTGAGAGTGTAGGAGTACGTATCTTGTGAGAGTGTGGGAGTACGTATCTTGTGAGAGTGTGAGAGTACGTATCTTGTGAGAGTGTGGGAGTACGTATCTTGTGAGAGAGTGGGAGTACGTATCTTGTGAGAGAGTGGGAGTACGTATCTTGTGAGAGTGTAAGAGTACGTATCTTGTGAGAGAGTGGGAGTACGTATCTTGTGAGAGTGTAGGAGTACGTATCTTGTGAGAGTGTGGGAGTACGTATCTTGTGAGAGAGTGGGAGTACGTATCTTGTGAGAGTGTGGGAGTACGTATCTTGTGAGTGTAGGAGTACGTATCTTGTGAGAGTGTGGGAGTACGTATCTTGTGAGAGAGTGGGAGTACGTATCTTGTGAGAGAGTGGGAATTCGTATCTTGTGAGAGTGTGGGAGTACGTATCATGTGAGAGTGTGGGAGTACGTATCTTGTGAGAGAGTGGGAGTACGTATCTTGTGAGAGAGTGGAGTACGTATCTTGTGAGAAGTGGAGTACATATCTTGTGAGAGAGTGGGAGTACGTATCTTGTGAGAGTGTGGGAGTACGTATCTTGAGAGAGAGTGGGAATTCGTATCTTGTGAGAGAGTGGGAGTACGTATCTTGTGAGAGAGTGGGCGTACGTATCTTGTGAGAGTGTGGGAGTACGTATCTTGTGAGAGTGTGGGAGTACGTATCTTGTGAGAGTGTGGGAGTACGTATCTTGTGAGAGAGTGGGAGTACGTATCTTGTGAGAGAGTGGGAGTACGTATCTTGTGAGAGTGTGGGAGTACGTATCTTGTGAGAGAGTGGGAGTTCGTATCTTGTGAGAGAGTAAGAGTTCGTATCTTGTTAGAGTGTGGGAGTACGTATCTTGTGAGAGTGTGGGAGTACGTATGTTGTGAGAGTGTGGGAGTACGTATCTTGTGAGAGTGTGGGAGTACGTATCTTGTGAGAGAGTGGGAGTACGTATCTTGTGAGAGAGTGGGAGTTCGTATCTTGTGAGAGAGTGGGAGTTCGTATCTTGTGAGAGAGTGGGAGTACGTATCTTGTGAGAGAGTGGGAGTACGTATCTTGTGAGAGAGTGGGAGTTAGTATCTTGTGAGAGTGTGGGAGTTCGTATCTTGTGAGAGAGTGGGAGTACGTATCTTGTGAGAGAGTGGGAGTTCGTATCTTGTGAGAGAGTGGGAGTATGTATCTTGTGAGAGAGTGGGAGTACGTATCTTGTGAGAGTGTGGGAGTACGTATCTTGTGAGAGAGTGGGAGTACGTATCTTGTGAGAGTGTGGGAGTACGTATCTTGTGAGAGAGTGGGAGTACGTATCTTGTGAGAGTGTGGGAGTACGTATCTTGTGAGAGAGTGGGAGTTCGTATCTTGTGAGAGAGTGGGAGTTCGTATCTTGTGAGAGTGTGGGAGTTCGTATCTTGTGATAGTGTGGGAGTTCGTATCTTGTGAGAGAGTGGGAGTTCGTATCTTGTGAGAGTGTGGGAGTACGTATCTTGTGAGAGTGTGGGAGTTCGTATCTTGTGAGAGTGTGGGAGTTCGTATCTTGTGAGAGAGTGGGAGTATGTATCTTCTGAGAGAGTGGGAGTACGTATCTTGTGAGAGAGTGGGAGTTCGTATCTTGGTGGCCTTTCGGTTCCTGGACGTAATCGTCGTCAGAGGCTTGGACATTAGGTGAAAGATTTGAAATAGGGTGTGTACTTACCTATTTGTACTCACCTATATGTGATTGCATTTGTCGATTCGTAGCTCCTGGCCCCGTCTCTTCGCTGGTCGTTACTAGGTCCACTCTCTCCCTGCTTCAAGAGCTTTATCGTACCTCTTCTTAAAGGTATGTATGGATCCTGCCTCCACTACATCACTCTCCAGATTGTTCCACTTCCTGACAACTCTGTGGCTGAATAAATGCTTCCTAACATCCCTGTGATTCGTCTGAGTTTTCAACTTCCGGATGTGACATTGTGTGTGTGTGTGTGTGTGTGTGTGTGTGTGTGTGTGTGTGTGTGTGTGTGTGTGTGTGTGTGTATGTGTATGTGTGTGTGTGTGTGTGTGTGTGTGTATGTGTGTGTGTGTGTGTGTGTGTATGTGTGTGTGTGTGTGTGTGTGTTTATGTGTGTGTGTGTATGTGTGTGTGTGTGTGTGTTGTGTGTGTGTGTGTGTGTGTGTGTCCCACAAAGGCTGCGTACAATATTTTGAATACGTCCAAAAATAACATTTTTTTTTTTCAATTTCCTCACACTGGATTATAAACAGAAAAAAAAAATATTGTGGCTACGGATTTCGATATTTTGCAAAAAAAAAAAAATTATAAGGCAGGAAGTGGCCAAATTTGAGGCCAAACACTCTTTACAATTTGGCCAAATTCCTCTTTAAATACCAAGAGAAAGGCCAGAGGAGAATTTCAGGAAAATGTCAGACAAGATGTAAAATGCCGAGGCTGGAGTAATTATTTAATTAGATGTCTGAAATGTGCTTAATTAGCCTAGAAAGTGTGACTATCTTTTGAGTGTGACAGAAGGGGGTGGTTGGTGTTGCGTCAGGTGTTGCGTCACGTGTTGCGTCACGTGTTGGCGTGAATGAGAAAGGGGGGGAAGAAAGAAAGAAAGAGAAGAGAGAGAGAGAGAGAGAGAGAGAGAGAGAGAGAGAGAGAGAGAGAGAGAGAGAGAGAGTTTCTGCTGGTCAGTCTGCTGGAGGCTATGCAGACAGGTTCACTGGACACAGCAAAAAAAAACATGATTAAATATCTTGGCAAAAGCATCATTCAGCTCCACACACACACACACACACACACACACACACACACACACACACACACACACACACACACACACACACACACACACAACATCACATGATTCCTGGTGGGCAGAAACATTTAGTGTTTCTTACATACATATACACAACACATATATACAACAGGCCTAGTGTCTAATTGACATGTGCCTAGGACAAAATGGTAACTAACTAACACACACACACACACACACACACACACACACACACACACACACATCAACCCAAAGTTGCTATACAGCCACATCAAGAGGAAAACAAAAGTCAAGAACCAGGTGATCAGGCTGAGGAAGGAAGGAGGGGAGCTCACAGGGAACGACCAGGAACTATGTGAAGAGCTCAGCTCAGGATTCAGTGAGGTATTCACAGTGGAGACAGAGATGCTCCCAGCAGACCGAGGTAGTAGGGTACACCAGCAAGTGCTGGACACACTGCACACCGCCGAGGAGGAGGTGAAAAACTGCTAGGTGAACTAGATACCTCGAAGACGGTGGGCCCAGATAATATCTCTCCTTGGGTCCTGAGAGAGGAAGCAGATGCACTATGTGTACCACTAACAACAAACTTCAATAAATCTATTGAAACAGGTAAACTGCTGGAGGTGTGGAAGACAACAAAAGTAGTCTCAATTTTCAAGAAAGGAGACAAACAGGCAGCACTAAACTACAGGCCAGTATCACTGACATGTTGAGTATGTAGAGTTATGGAGAAGATTATCAGAAGAATGGTGGAGCACCTAGAAAGGAACGGGGGCTCATGCATGACAACCAACACTGCTTCAGGGAAGGGAAATCTTGCATCACAAACCTACTGGAGTTCTATGATAAGGTAACAGAAGTAAGACAGGAGAGAGAGGGATGGGTAAACTGCATCTTCTTGAACTGTAAGAAGCCTTTCGACCCTACCACACAAGAGACTGGTTGAAAAGCTAGAGAAGCCGGCAGGAATAGCAGGGAAAGTACTGCAATGGATCAGGGAATACCTGTCAGGAAGGCAACAACGTGTGATGGTACGTGACGAGGTGTCAGAGTGGATGCATGTGTCGAGTGGAGGTCCATAAGGGTCAGTCCTAGGTCCTGTGCTGTTTCTATTATATGTGAATGACATGACATAAGGGTGTCACTGTTCGCAGACGATCTGAAGCTAATGAGGAGAATACAAGTGGACGAGGAGGATCAGGTAAACCTACAAGGAGATCTGGACAGGCTGCAAGCCTGGTCTAATAAATGTCTCCTGGAGTCTCAAGAAAAAGGTTTTGGGGTGAGCAGTACACCGAGCACATCTCCTGAGGTGCACATCAACGAAATAACTGCTGCAGCATATGGGCGCCTGGCAAACCTGAGAATAGCATTTCGACGTCTAAGTAAGGAGTCATTCAATACTATCCACCTCTCTCTCTGTCTGTCTGTCTGTCTCTCTCTCTCTCTCTCTCTCTCTCTCTCTCTCTCTCTCTCTCATCTTTCCCTATGCCAGCCACATTACCTCGTGCAGTCTCCTCGCACCGTGGAGAAGAGTGAGAAGAGTGCCAGGAACCAAGGTCCCTCTGGAGGAGGGCTGACTGCTGCTCGGGATTTACAGCCCCTCGGTAATTACCAGCATCTTCCTATTTATCATCCCTGCCCACACTGGCTGGGGCAGGAGTCCCTTGGCTGCAGTACAAGTAACCTTCAGGCAGGTCAAAGTTACGCAGGAAACAACGAAACAGATTGCAATTTACCCGAGATGCGCAGGAACCTGTCCAAGTCGTGACGTGTGAAGGGACTACAACTATGGACGCTAAAACTGTTGGTGGAATGAAAAGGGAATAAACGCAATAACAAGAATGGGTAAAAGAAAATATTAGGAGCAGTGATGTGCCGCAAGGTCAGTACCTGCCCCCGATAATGATTTTAATTTATATAAATGATTTGCCAGAAAGAACAATCAACTGCAAGAGTTCTCAAATGATGCAGCAAGATATTAGGCTATATACACCGACAGGTGTGTATTTATTAGTATATTTACTCTTAGAGATTATGTATTTATCAGTATATATATACACTTAGAGGTATGAATCAATGTATATACACTTAAAAATTACTTTAATTATTTTAAGGTGTAAATATTTCTCGACTGATGATGTCAAGGTAATGTCGATAGGCTTTAAACCCCGTTGACCATCAGATTTAATGTCCCCGATTTGGAATGGGGGATGCCCCGGTGATGGTGAAGGGCTCTTCATGCGAGGGACTGGAGCTACCCGTCTCCGTCATTGTGTCGATTTCATAGATATTTTTTTTTTCTTTTCTGAAATTGATATTCCAACTGCGGTGATAGACGAGTAGTCCAAGGAAGGTATCCCCCGTATCCCATAAGCCCAGCCCCCTCTACCTCTTCCACTCCCTCCACACCCCCCTTCCACTCCACACCCTCTTCCACTCCACACCCTCCTACACTCCCTCCACACCCTCTTCCACTCCACACCTTCCTACACTCTCTCCACACCCTCTTCCATTCCCTCCACACCCTCTTCAACTCCCTCCACACCCTCTTCCACTCCCTCGACACCCTCTTCTACTCCCTCCTACACCCCCTCTTCACACTCCTTCCGCACCCTCTACACACTCCCTCAACGCCCTCCCACACCCTCTACACACTCCCTCCACACCCTCTCTACACACTCCCTCCACACCCTCTTCCACTCCCTCCTACACCCCCTCTTCACACTCCTTCCGCACCCTCTACACACTCCCTCCACACCCTCCTACACTCCCTCCACACCCTCCTACACTCCCTCCTCACCCTCTTCCACTCCCTCCACACCCTCCTACACTCCCTCCACACCTCTTTCACTCCCTTCACACCCTCTTCCACTTCACACCCTCCTACACTCCCTCCTCACCCTCTTCCACTCCCTCCACACCCTCTTTCACTCACTCCACAACCTCTTATACTCCTTCCACACCCTCTTCCATTCCCTCCTCCACACCCTCTTCCACTCCCTCCACACCCTCTTCCACTCACTCCACACCCTCTTCCACTCCCTTCACACCCTCTTCCACTCCCTTCACACCCTCTTCCACTCCTCCAGACCTCTTCCACTCACTCCACACCCTCTTCCACTCCTCCACACCCTCTTCCACACCCTCTTCCACTCACTCCACACCCTCTTCCACTCCCTCCACACCCTCTTCCACTCACTCCACACCCTCTTACACTCACTCCACACCCTCTGTCACTCCCTTCACATCCTCTTCCACTCCCTCCACACCCTCTTTCACTCACTCCACACCCTCTTCCACTCCCTCCACACCCTATTTCACTCACTCCACACCCTCTTCCACTCCCTTCACACCCTCTTCCACTCCCTTCACACCTTCTTCAACTTCACACACTCCTACACTCCCTCCACACCCTCTTTCGCTCACTCCACACCTTTTCCACTCCCTCCACACCCTCTTCCACTCACTCCACACCCTCTTCCACTCCCTCCACACCCTCTTTCACTCCCTTCACAACTTTTTCCACTTCACACCCTCCTACACTCCCTCCACACCCTCTTCCACTCACTCCACACCCTCTTACACTCCCTCCACACCTTCTTCCACTCACTCCACACCCTCCTACACTCCCTCCACACCCTTTTCACTCACTCACACCCTTTCCACTCTCCACACCCTCTTCCACTCCTCCACACCCTCTTCCACTCCTCTACACCCTCTTCACTCCTCACACCTCTTCCACTTCACACCTCTCCTACATCCCCTCACACCCTCTTCCACTCCCTCCACACCCTCTTCCACTCACTCCACACCCTCTTCCACTCCCTCCACACCCTCTTCCACTCCCTTCACACCCTCTTCCACTTCACACCCTCCTACACTCCCTCCACACCTTTTCACTCACTCCACACCCTCTTCTACTCCCTCCACACCCTCTTCCACTCCCTCCACACCCTCTTCCACTCTCACACCTCCCACTCCCTCCACACTCCCTCACACTCACTCATCCATCTTCACTCACTCCACACCCTCTTCCACTCACTCCACACCCTCTTCCACTCCCTTCACACCCTCCTACACTCCCTCCACGCCCTCTTCCACTCCCTTCACACCTCTTCCACTCCCTTTCACACCTCTACACTCCCTCCACACCACTCTTCCACTCCCTTCACACCTTCTTCCCTCACTCACTCTTCTCTTCCCACTTCCTCACACCCTTTCTTCCATCTCACTCACACACCTCTTCCACTCACTCCACACCCTCCTACACTCCCTCCACACCCTCTTCCACTCCCTTCACACCCTCTTCCACTCCCTTCACACACTCCTACACTCCCTCCACACACTATGTGCCACTTTCCAACACCAGATGACACTTTCCACCAAGGTGTAATATGATGGACAGGAAGTGTCACCTTACCAGCTGAAGGTGAGGAAAGTGACAACACTGTCATGCAAACACCGCCATTATCCGTGTTTTTTTTTTTCATTTTCTCTTTTATATACATTTTTTTTTGTCCTCTTCCAAGGGAAGTGAATAGGAAAACCCCGGTAATGGTTTACTGGATGAAGGACTTACAGGAGGGTGAGGAAAAACAAACGGAGATCAAATATGGATGTAACAATGGAGCAAGTGAGAGGATGTGTGTATGTGTACTCACCTATTTGTTGTTGCAGGGGTCCATTCATAGCTCCTGGCCCCGTCTCTTCACTGATCGCTACTTGATCCTCTCTCTCCCTGCTCCATGAGCTTTATCAAACCTCGTCTTAAAACTATGTATGGTTCCTGCCTCCACTATGTCACTAGCCAGACTATCCCACTTCCTGACAACTCTGTGACTGAAGAAATACTTCCTAACATCCCTTTGACTCATCTGAGTCTTCAACTTCCAATTGTGACCCCTTGTTTATATGTCCCATCTCTGGAACATCCTGTTTCTGTCCACCTTTTCAATTCCTCGCAGTATTTTATATGTCGTTATCGTGTCTTCCCTAACCCTCCTGTCCTCCAGTGTCGTCAGGCCGATTTCCTTTAACCTTTCTTCGTAGGACATTCCCTTATCTCCGAACTAGTCTTGTTGCAAACTGGTGTTGCATACTGCATGTATGTGTGAGTGTGTTTTATTTGTCTGCATTACTACTATTACTACTAGTACTGCTACTACTATTGCTACTACCACTACTATTACAACTACTACTACTACCACCACCACTGCAGTTCACACACCTATCTCTTTTCTATCTCATCTCACTCAATCTCTCTTGGAATCCTTCTCTAGTTTGCAAGCAAGATTTCCCATCTCTAACCCACCTCGTATGATCTATTAGTAGCCCATTTCCTCTACTTGTACCACCACTGCTGATTTTCTTGCTATTTTCTCCGTTACCCCAGACGGTGTTCATGTTGGAGATAGTGGTCTATAGTTTCACGCCTGTCTATCTTAGTTTTGTGAAACTAATAGAGTACTAGCGATCCACCAGTAATCTGGCTGACCCTATAATTAGGTGTGGTTTGAGGTTTAAAGCCTCTCGGCTGTACCTGGGTCATTTAAAAGCCGCAATTCACCCATACACTGACACCAAGAATAATTTAATACATTTAATAACTCTCAGTGTATATCTATGACACACACACACACACACACACACACACACACACACACACACACACACAGGAAAGTACTGTAATGGATCAGGGAATACCTGACAGGAAGGAAACAACGTGTGTCGGTCGGAGACTAGGTGTCAAAGTGGATGCATGTGTCGAGTGGGGTTCCACAAGGGTGAGTCCTAAGTCCGGTGCTGTTTCTTATATATGTGAATGACATGACGGAAGGGATAGATTCAGAGGTGTCCCTGTTTGCATACGTTGTTAAGCAAATGAGGAGACTACAAGCGGACGAGGATTAGGTAATCTTACAAGGGGCTCTGGACAGGCTGCAAGCCTGGTCCAACAAATGGCGTCTGGAGTTTAACCCCAATAAGTGCAAAGTTATGAAGATTGGGGAAGGACAAAGGAGACCGCAGACAGAGTACAGCCAAAGAGGTCAGAGATTGCAAAACTCACTCAAGGAAAAGGATCTTGGGGTGAGCATCATACCGAGCACATCTCCTGAGGCGCACATCAACCAAATAACTGCTGCAGCATACGGGCGCCTGGCAAACCTGAGAATAGTGTTTCGACATCTAAGTAAGGAGTCATTCACGACACTGTACACCGTGTACGTTAGGTCCTCATTGAAGTATGCAGCACCAGTATGAACCCCACACCTGGTCAAACACGTAAAGAAATTAAAAAAAGTTCAAAGGTTTACAACAAGACTAGTCCCGGAAGCTGAGGGGTTTATCCTACGAGGAGAGGTTAAGGGAACTCAACCTGACAACATTGGAAGACAGGAGGGACAGGGGAGCACATGATAGCAACATTAGCTGAGAGGAGACACAAGCAACTAAACAAGTCTCAATAGGTTGCTATATCAGGAAGGAGCTTTGTAAAGCTAGCGCATGTGTGTGTGTGTGTTAGTTACCATTTTGTCCTAGGCACATGTCGATTAGACACTAGGCCTGTTGTATGTGTATGTGTGTGTGTGTGTGTGTGTGTGTTAGTTACCATTTTATCCTAGGCACATGTCAATTAGACACTAGGCCTGTTGTATGTGTATGTTTGTGTGTGTGTGTGTGTGTGTGTGTGTGTGTGTACTCACCTATTTGTGGTTGCAGGGGTCGATTCATAGCTCCTGGCCCTGTGTGTGTGTGTGTGTGTGTGTGTGTGTGTGTGTTACTATTTTGTCCTAGGCACATGTCAATTAGACACTAGGCCTGTTGTATGTGTATGTTTGTGTGTGTGTGTGTGTGTGTGTGTGTGTTAGACTCTGGAGTGATCTCAGTACCTGAGTCACGCCCAGCTGATCAACACACTCCCAGCTGATCAACACACGCCCAGCTGATCAACACACACCCAGCTGATCAACACACGCCCAGCTGATCAGCACACACCCAGCTGATCAACACACACCCAGCTGATCAACACACGCCCAGCTGACCAACACACACCCAGCTGATCAACACACACCCAGCTGATCAACACACGCCCAGCTGATCAACACACGCCCAGCTGATCAACACACACCCAGCTGATCAACACACGCCCAGCTGACCAACACACACCCAGCTGATCAACACACACCCAGCTGATCAACACACGCCCAGCTGATCAACACACGCCCAGCTGATCAACACACACCCAGCTGATCAACACACACCCAGCTGATCAACACACGCCCAGCTGATCAACACACGCCCAGCTGATCAACACACACCCAGCTGATCAACACACGCCCAGCTGATCAACACACACCCAGCTGATCAACACACACCCAGCTGATCAACACACGCCCAGCTGATCAACACACACCCAGCTGATCAACACACACCCAGCTGATCAACACACGCCCAGCTGATCAACACACGCCCAGCTGATCAACACACACCCAGCTGATCAACACACACCCAGCTGATCAACACACGCCCAGCTGATGGTTTTACTCTGTAGGTGTTTCGGCAACACTGTCTCTCTCTGTACGGCACAGATAAAAACAGCTGATTGGCGAAACGTTTAAGTCGTTAACTGATGTTGATGGTACACTATTATTATTATTATTATTATTATTATTATTATTATTATTATTATTATTATTATTGCATTCATAGGAAAGCACTAAACTCACAGGGGTCAGAGAATGGAAGATATTCAGGCTTGATCCTCAGATCAAGAGCCTCTCTCACCAACATCAAGGAACCTTCCTGGAGGGAGTGTTCATGGGTCAGGTTATAACCTGCGTGTACAAGCAAGCTACAAGTTCCTCAGAATCTCACTTAGACTTTATTTTTCCTTCTCTATAAATCATAATGTTGGGTATTTTTACGTGGTTAAAGTTGGTGCGCCTCTGGCCGTGTTTTTTATTTGTGTCTCTCAGGTCTTCAGACATGAGAGAATATTTTTTAACGATTTAAGTCAAAAAAATTTTTATCTTCTCTGCTCTTTCTCGCTCATCTGTGACTTGGCATTGGACCAGGATGGGTCGATACGTTGTTGTTTTTTTAAGTGCGGGTCATCTGTGGATTGTACCCGCCACGATGATGTGAATTTTATCCACCGTGGTTAGAAATGATTCCTGGAGGAGGGGAGTACGGTGCCGGCACTCTGGAGGAGGGGAGTACGGTGCCGGCACTCTGGAGGTGGGGAGTACGGTGCCGACACTCTGGAGGTGGGGAGTACGGTGCCGTCACTCTGGAGGAGGGGAGTACGGTGCCGGCACTCTGGAGGTGGGGAGTACGGTGCCGACACTCTGGAGGTGGGGAGTACGGTGCCGTCACTCTGGAGGAGGGGAGTACGGTGCCGGCACTCTGGAGGTGGGGAGTACGGTGCCGGCACTCTGGAGGAGGAGTACGGTGCCGGCACTCTGGAGGAGGGAGTACGGTGCCGGCACTCTGGAGGTGGGGAGTACGGTGCCGGCACTCTGGAGGTGGGAGTACGGTGCCGACACTCTGGAGGTGGGGAGTACGGTGCCGTCACTCTGGAGGAGGGGAGTACGGTGCCGGCACTCTGGAGGTGGGGAGTACGGTGCCGGCACTCTGGAGGAGGGGAGTACGGTGCCGGCACTCTGGAGGTGGGAGTACGGTGCCGGCACTCTGGAGGAGGGAGTACGGTGCCGGCACTCTGGAGGAGGAGTACGGTGCCGGCACTCTCTAAGAGGGAGTACGGTGCCGGCACTCTGGAGGAGGGAGTACGGTGCCGGCACTCTGGAGGAGGAGTACGGTGCCGGCACTCTGGAGGAGGGGACTGCGGTGCCGGCACTCTGGAGGACGGGAGTACGGTGCCGGCACTCTGGAGGTGGGGAGTACGGTGCCGGCACTCTGGAGGTGGGGAGTACGGTGCCGACACTCTGGAGGTGGGGAGTACGGTGCCGGCACTCTGGAGGAAAGGAGTACGGTGCCGGCACTCTGGAGGTGGGGAGTACGGTGCCGGCACTCTGGAGGTGGGGACTACGGTGCCGGCACTCTGGAGGTGGGGACTACGGTGCCGGCACTCTGGAGGTGGGGAGTACGGTGCCGGCACTCTGGAGGTGGGGAGTGCGGTGCCGGCACTCTGGAGGAGGGGAGTACGGTGCCGGCACTCTGGAGGTGGGGAGTACGGTGCCGGCACTCTGGAGGAGGGAGTACGGTGCCGGCACTCTGGAGGTGGGAGTACGGTGCCGACACTCTGGAGGTGGGGAGTACGGTGCCGGCACTCTGGAGGTGGGGAGTACGGTGCCGGCACTCTGGAGGTGGGAGTACGGTGCCGGCACTCTGGAGGTGAGGAGTACGGTGCCGGCACTCTGGAGGAGGGGAGTACGGTGCCGGCACTCTGGAGGAGGGGAGTACGGTGCCGGCACTCTGGAGGTGGGGAGTACGGTGCCGACACTCTGGAGGTGGGGAGTACGGTGCCGGCACTCTGGAGGAGGGATGATGTCTCACTTCGGAACTTTATCTGAGCTGTGCCGTCGACACGCTTCTGGCAAGACGGAGATTGAATGAATGATGGTGAAAGCATTTCTTTCTTTCTTCTTCGAATCACCGTAATCTGCTGGGAGACGGCGGATATGCTAGGGGAGGGGGGGGTGACACATGTAAACATCGCTAACAGTTCGATTATTCCTTGAAACTCTGAGTCGAGGTGACGCTTTTGAGGTAACAACATCAAGCTTGACCTGGCGGTGGGAAGGTTTGCCACGCTTGACCCTACACCTCCACGACTACGCAAAACAAAAGTGCGTAAATTCAAAACAAAAGACAGAGTAGAGGCGAGAATTTGCTGATCCCATTTTTTATTTTCTTTGCAGGAATCACTTTTTGCAAGATTTTACCCTAAATGCATTGCATAACCAGTTTATATCTTTTGTGCCTACTATTGTACCGAGGCTTCTACCCTTGAGTCTGCTTTATCTCTGTGCTCGTGGAAATAAAGCATTATTATTGTAAGAGCTGTTATCTTACCTCAGCTCATTTACAAGACAAGAACTGTTATCTTACCTCAGCTCATTTACAAGACAAGAACTGTTATCTTGCTACAATTCATTTACAGGAGAAGAGCTGTTATCTTACCTCAGCTCATTTACAAGAACTGTTATCTTACTACAGTTCATTTACAGGACAAGAGCTATTATCTTACTACAGTTCATTTACAGGACAAGAGTTGTTATCTTACCTCAGCTCATTTACAAGAACTGTTATCTTACTACAGTTCATTTACAGGACAAAGTTGTTATCTTACTACAGTTCATTTACAGGACAAGAGCTGTTATCTTACCTCAGCTCATTTACAAGACAAGAACTGTTATCTTGCTACAATTCATTTACAGGAGAATAGCTGTTATCTTACCTCAGCTCATTTACAAGAACTGCTATCTTACTACAGTTCATTTACAGGACAAAAGTTGTTATCTTATCTCAGTTCATTTACATGACAAGAGCTGTTATCTTACCTCAGCTCATTTACAAGACTAGAACTGTTATCTTACTACAATTCATTTACAGGAGAAGAGCTGTTATCTTACCTCAGCTCATTTACAAGAACTGTTATCTTACTACAGTTCATTTACAGGACAAAGTTGTTATCTTACTACAGTTCATTTACATGACAAGAGTTGTTATCTTACTACAGTTCATTTACAGGAGAAGAGCTGTTATCTTACCTCAGTTCATTTACAAGTCAAGAACTGTTATCTTACTACAATTCATTTACAGGAGAAGAGCTGTTATCTTACCTCAGCGCATTTACAAGACAAGAACTGTTATCTTACTACAGTTCATTTATAGGACAAGAACTGTTATCTTACTACAGTTCATTTACAGAACAAGAGTTGTTATCTTATCTCAGTTCATTTACATGACAAGAGCTGTTATCCTATCCACTTGACTCTCGGGAACGAGACCGTAGTTATCATAACTTATTATAATGATATTTGTTTGTATTTCACGATGGGGTCAAAGTCGTAAAAATCATTCAGAGGAAGAGGTGGTGCAGCCTCGATCCTCCGTTCGCTAGTCTCGTCCTCGTCTCTGGCAACTCTTAAAATTGCACTGCAGTGTTGCCACTGTAAAAATCAAGCTGAGGGAGGCTTAATTACCCGCAGCGTCTTGACGAACACCTTTGTCGGGAGACTTTGTCGGGACTAGTAGTAGTAGTAGTTTTCTGTAATAGTAGTATTAGTTGTAGTAGTAGTAGTAATAGAAGTATTAGTTGTAGTAGTAGTAGTAATAGAAGTATTAGTTGTAGTAGTAGTTGCAGTAATAATAGTAGTAGAAGTAAAAATAGTAGTAGTAGTTGTAGTTGTAGTAGTGAAAGTAGTAGTAATAGTAGTAGTAAAGGTAGTAATAACAGTGGTGAGTGGCATTAGCAGTATTAATAACAGAAAAATTTGCTTCAAAATCCTTCCCTTCTTGTAAAAATTCTATGTATTCTATGGAGAGGGAGCATGGACACAGGGGTCATCCCACACTCACTAAAAACAACAGACATAACCCCACTACAAAGGTGGCAGTAAAGCAATTGCAAGGAACTGCAGACAGATAGCACTAACATCCCACATCATAAAACTCTTTGACAGGGTTTCTAAGAAGCAAAATCGCCAACCACCTGGGTACCCACCAGTTACACAACACAGGGCAACACGGGTTTAGAGCAGGTCGCTCCTGCCTGTTCCAGCTACTGGACCCCTATGACAAGGTCCTGGACGTTACAAAGGGTAAACAAAATGCAGATGTAGTATATACAGACTTTGCAAAAGCTTTCGACAATTGTGACCATGGCGTAATAGCACACAAAATGCGTGATAAGGGAATAACAGGAAAAGTTCGTAGATGGATCTATAATTTCCTCACAAATAGAACACAAAGAGTAATAGTAAACAGAGTAAAGTCTGAGGCAGCTACGGTGAAAAGCTCTGTTCCACAAGGCACAGTACTCGCTCCTATCCTGTTCCTCATCCTCATATCTGACATAGACAGAGATGTAAGCCATAGCTCCGTGTCTTCCTTTGCAGATTACACCCGAATTGCCATGACAGTGACCTCCATCGAAGACACTGCAAGACTCCATGCGGACATCAATCAAATCTTCAAATGGGCCACTCAAAACAATATGAAGTTCAATGAAGAGAAATTTCAACAACTCAGATTTGGAAAATTTGAGGAAATTAAAACTGTATCAGGGTATACAACAAATTCTAACCATACAATATAGCGAAAAGTAATGTGAAGGACCTGGGAGTGATAATGTCAGAGGATCTCACTTTCAAAGACCACAACAATGTATCTATTGCATCTGTTAGAAAAATGATAGGATGGATAATGAGAATCTTCAAAACTAGGGACGTCAAGCCCATGATGATTCTCTTCAAATCGCTTGTTCTCCCCAGGCTGGAATACTGCTATGCACTAACTGCCCCCTTCAAAGCAGGCGAAATTGATGACCTGGAGAGTGTACAAAGAACTTTTACGGTACACTTAAGTACGATAAAGCATCTAAATTACTAGGAATGGTTGAAGTCCCTTGATTTGTATTCCCTGGAATGCAGGCGAGAAAGATACATGATAATATAAACTTGGAATATCCTAGAGGGATTGGCACCCAACTTGCACACGAAAATCACTCCCTATGAAAGAAAAAGACTCGGCAGGAGATGCAATATTCCCCCAATGAAAAGCAGGAACGCCACGACTACACTGAGAGACAACACAATAAGTGTCAGGGGCCCAAGACTGTTCAATTGCCTCCCAGCATACATAAGGGGGATTACCAATAGACCCCTGGCTGTCTTCAAGAAGGCTTTGTGTTGTGGGGTTCTTTTCATAGATTTGGTAATATTAACAGACGATGAGCTTGGTTTTTGGTAGCGTTTAATGAGGCGTTGGATATATGGGAGCTGAGAGCCTATGCCTGTGTCCGCCTGCTAGGCCTACTCGGATGGAACTGACTGCTAGGCTCGCCCGGCACTGAGGCATTCAAAAGGCAGGCCTATCATTGGCTAACACAAGTCACATGGTAATCACGTGAACAGCTATGGCGCAGCCGTTAGAAGTACGAACCGTACAACTGGACAGGCACCTAAAGTCAGCACCTGACCAGCCGGGCTGTGATTCGTACGTCAGTTTGCGTGTGGCCAACAGTAACAGCCTGGTTGATCAGACCTTGATTAACCACGGGGCCTGGTCTCAGACCGAGCCGCGGGGGCGATGACACATGAAATCCTCTCCAGGTATACTCCAGGTATACAATATATCATTTCTTGCAGCCTGCACCGTGCAGGGGAAGCGAAGAGCAGGGAGAGAACCTTCTGCTTTTCTATCTTTACTTCAGGAAGCACGCTAACAGGAAAAACAACGCCAAGAAATGAAAGAATTACGATAAAAATATATATCATAGTCTTTGCTGAGGATTGTTAATCGAATCATGTAATTTTAGATTAGGTTAGGTAAGGTTAAGTTAAGTTAGGTTAGGTGAGGTTAGTGGGCCACCCAGACGAAAGAAACACTAACCGTGGACACAGTGGCATCAAGTCGTGCCGTGGCCAGGCGATCCCCCGCCGTGCACCGTGACCCTAACCACAAGATACTGCCAGGGACAAAGTGAGAGGGCGTGGGGGAAGAGGGAAGAAAGGGCTTCAGAGGAGGTGTGGCGTGGGGCGTGGACTGGGGCGTGGAAGGAGGACATGAAGGAACGCGAAGATATGACGTGGAGAGACGTCGTTTGGAGGAAAATAAGAAGCGAACATAACGAGATTTTAAGTTTATGCCGCCGATGCTGCTGGTTTATTGTGCACCTCATATCCATCCTGTGGATGCTACCACAAGAACATCCATCCTGTGGATGCTACCACAAGAACATCCATCCTGTGGATGCTACCACAAGAACATCCATCCTGTGGATGCTACCACAAGAACATCCATCCTGTGGATGCTACCACAAGAACATCCATCCTGTGGATGCTACCACAAGAACATCCATCCTGTGGATGCTACCACAAGAACATCCATCCTGTGGATGCTACCACAAGAACATCCATCCTGTGGATGCTACCACAAAGAGATAACATCATCTATATATATATATATATATATATATATATATATCTGTTGCTAGCAGATTTTGCATCTTTGTAGTGTATTCTACAGAGATAAAAATAAGACTCACTATATACTATTTTTTTTCTTATTTGTAAACACGAAAAATTGGAAGCCCATTTTATGCTGCTGAAAGTTGAACATTTGAAGACTAAGCGAAGAACGAAGATTTTTTTTCACGCAACGTGACTGTTCGTGTAAGGACAGTGTAAGAGTGTCTATGTTAAGACAGCGTGAAAGTGTTCGTGTAAGTACAGTGTAAGAGTGTCTATGTTAAGAGCGTGAAAGTGTTCGTGTATGGATAATCGTTGGCACGAAATATTGTAACATTTCCGATGGCTCATTTGAAGGATCATTTGGCACTAGTTGGGACTCAACCAGAGGCGTCGCCATGCTGATTCATTGACCCGGGTTATGTACCTACTTCGATCATTCACCACCACCACCACTACGACGCCCCACCATTACCCACGACCCACCATCACCCACGACCCACCACGACCCACGACCCACCATCACCCGATAAACTAAACCATCCAGTAATGAAGTGGGTGAGCGTGTGACCACGGGAGTGTCATGGACCGTCGCCAGGCTTAAAGGTTATCTTGACAAGGCAACGCACCACCACTACCACCACCACGACCCACCACCACTACCATCAACACTACCACTACCACTTCCACCACCACCCACGACCACCCCTTCCAACCCTCTCTCTCTCTATTTCTCTCTCTCTCTCTCTCTCTCTCTCTCTCTCTCTCTCTCTCTCTCTCTCTCTCTCTCTCTCTCCTCTCTCATCTCGCAACTGCAACATTGTCTATTCATTTCACTTTTATTCTATTTTTTTGTACACTTAATTCTCCGAGACATCATCAGCTTTCATCTTGTAAATATTTTTTTTAATTTCAACGTTGAGCGTAATGAAGAGTGGAGGTTCGATCCTCTGTCCCCTGATCGCAGCTAGACTGCCACTATTCTTTTCAACATTTCTTCAATCGTTCCAGGATTATTTTTTTTATTATGATTCGAATACAAATAAAATTAAATCATCATTATTACTTCTAGAAAGACGAGGGACAAAGACCAAACCTTTATTTTAAATTACTCTTCGCTCAGGCTTTAGATTTACGACTTTATTACCCGTAAATAAAAAAAATTTCTTTATTACACGCGTTTACACATTCTTATTTGCCTGTTGCCCTTTGTCGCCACCTTAATTTCCTCTCCTAAGTACAAGCTTCTCCTTGCAAGTGACGCAGCCCCAGGACGCAGCCCCAGAACGCAGCCCCAGGACGCAGCCCCAGGACGTAACCCCAGGACGCAGCCCCAGGACGTAGCCCCAGGATGCAGACGCAGATTATGTGAGCTGATGTTTGGTACTTTCTGTAAGGTGGAATGTTCCCTCGGGGGATGAGTGGCACTGACCAATTAACTAGTCCATGGACACTCTCCACCCTCTGTCATAGATGAATACTGCCTAGATATATATATATGTATATATATATATATATATATATATATATATATATATATATATATATATATATATATATATATATACCAATAGGTATATTTTATTACATAATATGGTACAACAGATTTAAGAGATACATTGTTGATATAGAGATGGCGTATACAGTACATGAGGTGTGAGAGATATACGTCTAGTATATATTGTTACATGTTTGTCACTGATTATAATGCGAAAATCTCATCCAGCTCCTCAGAGCTGGGGCGCGTGCCCAAAATATAGCATGCATTACCCCTCTGAACAGCAACGCTGAGTCGCTGGAACAGAAAACTAGCTGGCCTTGGATCCCTAGTTATCCTGTTGAGTCTTTTGCCCAGCTCCTTGAGGAACTTAGATGCACTCTTTTCCCATGAGCCAAGGGTCTCCGAGCCTATGGGAACAAACATATAATGATGGGCAAGTTCTCCGTATTTTCTCGACTTCTGGGACTCCCTGAAGGTGGCAGCTGCCCCTCCTTCCTCCCTGGTGTATTGGAGATAGGTATCAGCCAAGATAGATGCACATATGTAGTCCCAAACCACCTGCTTGCCGTCTGTCCAGGCTTGAAGGGTGATACTATCTGGACGCTTTTGGCTGCCATCAGATCTGCATAGTTGGGGTGGCTCCCTTACTGCTGGGCATCCGGCTGTTGTGAGGCTCCTCTTGATAATATTATATATATATATATATATATATATATATATATATATATATATATATATATATATATATATATATATATATATATATATATATTCATATATATATGTCGGGC
This sequence comes from Cherax destructor, assembly GCA_009830355.1. Taxonomy (NCBI): domain Eukaryota; kingdom Metazoa; phylum Arthropoda; class Malacostraca; order Decapoda; family Parastacidae; genus Cherax; species Cherax destructor. Next base: position 55,890 of record WNWK01002330.1, on the reverse strand, counting down.
CGAATAGGTAAAACTTGCGATTTTGGCTTAAATAGCAACGCTCTTCTTGTCTAATACGGCAAGCGAAAATTTGTGTATGCAATAATTTCGCAAAAATCATTCTGAACCTAACGAAAAAAAAATATTTTATTGTGTTTGTTTATTATTAAATTATTGTAAACTTATCTAAAATATATTGAGTTGGATTAGGCTAAATTAAATTGCACTTGTTGTAATAAGGTTAGGTAAGTTTTCAAAGGTTCTTTTGGTACAAAATTATTATTTTTTGCATTAACATAAATGAAAAAAAATATCTTTAAACGTATAAAAGAAAATTTTAGAAAGGACCTAATTTTAAATATGTTATTGCTAATTGACCAGTTTAACTATATATATATATATATATATATATATATATATATATATATATATATATATATATATATATATATATATGTTTGTTACCATAGGCTCAGAGACCCTTGGCTCATGGGGAATGAGTGCATCTAAGTTCCTCAAGGAGCTGGGGAAAAGACTCAACAGGGTAACTAGGAATCCCAGGGCAGCTAGTTTTCTGTTCCAGCGACTCAGCGCTGCTGTTCAGAGGGGTAATGCATGCTGTATTCTGGGCACGTGCCCCAGCTCTGAGGAGCTGGATGTGATTTTCGCATTATAATCAGTGACAAACTTGTAAAAATATGTACTAGACATGTATCTCTCACACCTCGTGTACTGTATATGCCATCTTTATATCAACAATGTATCTCTTAAATCTTTTGTACCATATTATGTAATAAAATATACCTATTGGTAAAAAAAAAAAAAAAAGACGGGGTGGTAGGGGAAGTGGAATATTCAAATGGCTTCAGGAAGAAATCTAAATATTCTTCCTTGAAGCCTTTTTATCCACTTCTCCGAGGCTATGGGTCCCACAATTTGTACCAGAGGTGGACCCCATCATATATATATATATATATATATATATATATATATATATATATATATATATATATATATATATATAGGTCTGATGGAAGTCAAAAGCGTCCTGATGGAGCCACCATGCTAACCTGGAAGGACGGTAAGCAGATTGATTGGGACTACACCTGTGCTGCCACATTGGCAGACACCTACCTGCCACACTCCTTAGCCGAAGGGGGTGGAGCTGCCAGCCACAGGGAGACCCAGAAGACCCGCAAATATGAAGACCTTCCCTCTTGCTATAACTTCATCCCAATAGGGTCGGAGACCCATGGAGCATGGGGCAAGTGTGCTCTAAAGTTTCTCTAGGAGCTGGGTGGAAAACTCATCATAGAAACCAAGGACCACAGGGCGACCAGCTTCCTCTTTCAGAGACTCAGTGTTGCGATCCAGAGGGAAAATGCCTGCAGTATTCTGGGCACGCGGCCCACTACCGGGGAGCTGGACGAAGTATTTGACATGTAGCTCTGAGTTGTCATCTATGTTATTTTACTCACTATTGTATTCTTGTTAATGTATTTTGACAATGTATTGTATCTTGAAATAATTTTTATATATATTTAATAAAAGATGGTGTGGTAGGGGAAGTGGAATATTCAAATGGCTTCAGAAAGACATCTAAATATTCTTCCTTGAAGCCTTTTTATCCACTTCTCCGAGGCTATGGGACCCACAATTTACACCAGAGGTGGACCCCAATTAATATTTAAAAATATATATATATATCTATATATATATATATATATATATATATATATATATATATATATATATATATATATATATATATATATATATATATATATATATATATATAGAGGTGCCGGCACTCTGAAGGAGGGTGTTAATGTTGCAGTTTTATAACTGTAGTGTAAAGCACCCTTCTGGCAAGACAGTGATGGAGTGAATGATGATGAAAGTTTTTCTTTTTCGGGCCACCCTGCCTTGGTGGGAATCGGCTGATGTGTTAATAAAAAAAATAATATATATATATATATATATATATATATATATATATATATATATATATATATATATATATATGTGTGTGTGTGTGTGTGTGTGTGTGTGTGTGTATTTAAAAGTATTCATTGATTTGTTTGTGCTGGCTGTAAACATATTAATGTTTATATAAATATGCATACGAGTAAGACAAGGGAAATCAAATATTAAATATATTCAGGGGAGTGAGTGACCAGTCACTACCTCACATGACAATACGTCAGGTGATAGCATAAACATTGAAAACATAATTATTCACTTTATGACAAGTGTCAGGCTGGCCTGACCTTAGATGACACGGATAACCCTGCTCAGCCGCATGTGACGTGCCATGACATCTCTGGGGGTGGCTGACCTCGTTTGATCCTTCTTGACAGGGGAAGATTGCCCACTTGACAGGGTCATCAATCACCCGCAGGCTGGGGGGACACGATGGTCACCTTTCAGACCAGCGCCTGGTGAAGCGGTCCGCTCCCAGTGTCAGCACTCGTAGGGTGTTTTAAAGACGCGGATATTCAGAATAAGCCACATGGGGATGTAAATCTTTATCTCTAGATCTTTCTCCCTCTCCTTTGTGGTCAGTAGCTATGCAATGTTGCAAGACAGCAGCAAATAGGAGAAATTCTCTTAGGTAAGGCAGAAGGTATCAGTGGCAGCCCATGACATGACGTAGTCGGAGCTTGGCAGTAAAAAAATAATTGGAAATCAGACTCTGGTTAATGTATGTCAACCATCAGATACTACTGACAAACAGTTCAAAGACCAGCGGCAGAAAATCAAATACGGTTATGTGAATCCTTCAGTCCCAGACCTAGATATGCTGTTGTTGCTTGGGGATTTCAACCAATCGGTCCAAGTCGTACCGAAACGTCATCTTAAAGTTTCATTCTCCCATGTGCGGGTTATCTGTGCATTGTTCCAGTCACGGTATTGTGCCTTTTTGTTAGAACATAAGAAAATAAGAACAAAGAGCACTACAGAAGGCCGCATACTGCCCCATGCTAGGCAGGTCCAAGTCACCTACCGGCCCAAGCTTCTGGCCGTAGCCAGTCAGGTCCAAGTCACCTACCGGCCCAAGCTTCTGGCCGTAGCCAGTCAGGTCCAAGTCACCTACCGGTCCTAGCTACTGGCCGTAGCGAGTCAGGCCCAAGTCCAAGTAGACGGAAGAATGTAGCAAATGTTGCAAGGGCAGAGAACATGCCAGCAGCCAGGTCGGGTAAACAGTCTCACGCAGATCGACTCTTGTGATAAATTCGCCAGCAAAGAATATTACCAACCGGACTAGAAAATACATTTGACCATACACAGATAAATAATGAGGATCTGGTACGAAACATAAGAGTGTTGAAAACACGAAACTTGAACCAGAGACCTGCATACACACTGGTCCTGAGCAGCAAAACACAACCATGTATTCGGCAAATTCAATTTCAATCATGAATACATTAACTGGGATCACATAAATAATGATCTTACAGAAATATGCTGGGAAGGGAATGTGAGTAATATTAATTTATAGCAGTGTCTGGAGAGGATGAGCTCAATGGCACTAAAAGCTCCAAGCTCATACCATTAAGAAAAGAAGACACATCTTAGGAATAGTTTCCTCTAGAGGTGAAGATGAAGAATCTCTGAACGTTTCACAGTTCTCACATTTTCTCAAGAGCAAAAAGAAATACCGGTTAGAGAGATGGAAAATATCGAGATAAACCTGAATGCATAATGCAGCCGAAAGGAGAGACAGGGGAAGCAAAAAAAAAGTCATCGATGAAATTAAAAGAAACCAAAAATACTTTTTCTCTCTCTCATACGTGAAATCCAGGGCAAAAACCACATCCTTGATTCAAGAAAATGTTATTCACACTGATGACAACAAAGAAATAAGCGAAACACTGAAGTCATAAAATAACTCAGTATTCAGTGAACCGTTAACCAGAATAAAGATTGGAAATAAAAATTAATTTTTCGTGAATGTGACCCAAAAACTCCGTCAGTATCTTCAACATTTCTGACAGAACCCTAACCACACTCGGTTGTGAAGAAACCATTGATAGTCAGCTCAAGCTCTCTGCCCTGGGACATTTATTACACCTGTGTCACTTGCCCAATCTGACACCTCTTACGGGACATCTCCGTTCTCTTAAGTATTCTTTGATCCATTGCAATGCCTTTCCTGCCATCTTTGCCCAATTTTCTTAATTTTATGTTTTTGTCCCATTCTCTTGTGTAAAATGGGTTAGGTTGGGTCACAAGTCTTTCCTGACGCGGGTCTTAGTCATATGATGACCCGCCACTGGAGCTTTTGATCACCTGACCGAGGCCTTCCACTGGCTTACCGGTCCACCTCTTTAAAAATAAAGGTTACAGTTATAATCATAGTATTGTGAAATAGTGTCAAATGGCTCCTTGGAGTCGAAGAACGTGCGTGTGAGTTCACAGTGCCCGGAGCACCATCCTTCACCCTCTGTCAAGGTGTAATCTATGTCCGCTACTGAGTTGAAGATACAGAGGTGTTGGGTGGCCTTGTTAGTGTCCTCTCACATCCTCTCTATCTACAGATGACATCAGTGTGTCGGTGTCACCTTTACACCTCGTGTGCTAAGGAAGGAGCGGGGAAGTAGTACCTATGTGTGTGTGTGTGTGTGTGTGTGTGTGTGTGTGTGTGTGTGTGTGTGTGTGTGTGTATGTGTGTGTGCACTCACTTATTTGCACTCATCTATTTGTGGTTGCAGGGGTCGTCTTAGCTCCTGGCCCCGCCTCTTCGCTAATCGTGTATGTGTGCGTGTGTGTGTGTGTGTGTACTCACCTATTTGTGGTTGCAGGGGTCGATTCATAGCTCCTGGCCCCGCCTCTTCACTGATTGCTACTAGGTCCTCTCTCTCCCTGCTCCATGAGCTTTATCAAACCTCGTCTTGGTTCCTGCCTCCACTACGTCACTTTCTAGGCTATTCCACTTCCTGACAACTCTATGACTGAAGAAATACTTCCTAACATCCCTTTGACTCATAGGAGTCTTCAACTTCCAATTGTGACCCCTTGTTTCTGTGTCCTCTCTCTGGAACATCTTGTCTCTGTCCACCTTATCTATTCCTCGCAGTATTTTATATGTCGTTATCATGTCTACCTCTAGTGTCGTCAGGCCGATTTCCCTTAACCTTTCTTCGTAGGACAATCCCCTTAGCTCTGGGACTAGTCTTGTTGCAAACCTTTGCACTTTCTCTAGTGTCTTGACGTGCTTGACCAGGTGTGGGTTCCAAACTGGTGCTGCATACTCCAGTATGGGCCTGACGTATATGGTGTACAGAGTCTTGAACGATTCCTTAGTGAGGTATTGGAACGCTATTCTTAGGTTTGCCATCCGCCCGTATGCTGCAGCAGTTATCTGATTGATGTGTGCCTCAGGAGATGTGCTCGGTATTATACTCACCCCAAGATCTTTTTGCTTGAGTGAGGTTTGCAGTCTTTGGCCACCTAGACTATACTCTGTCTGCGGTCTTCTTTGCCCTTCCCCGATCTTCATGACTTTACATTTGGCAGGGTTAAATTCAAGGAGCCAGTTACTGGACCAGGCTTGTAGCCTGTCCAGGTCTCTACCTGGAGTCTACCTGGAGAGAATTCCAGGGGTCAACGCCCCCGCGGCCCGGTCTGTGACCAGGCCTCTCTTTGTAGTCCTGCCTGATCCTCGACTGATTTAATTCTTCTCATTAACTTCACATCATCTGCAAACAGGGACACTTCTGAGTCTATCCCTTCCGTTATGTCATTCACATATACCAAAAACGGTACTGGTCCCAGGACTGACCCTTGTGGAACCCCACTCGTCACAGGGAGGCCTGGTCACAGACCGGGCCGCGGGGGCGTTGACCCCTGGAATTCTCTCCAGGTTCTCTCCAGGTAGACAGGTGCCCACTCTGACACCTCGTCACGTACCATGACTCGTTGTTGCCTCCCTGTCAGATATTCTCTGATCCATTGCAGTGCCTTTCCTGTTACGTGTGCCTGATCCTCTAGCTTTTGCATTAACCTCTTGTGAGGAACTGTGTCGAACGGCTTCTTGCAGTCCAAGAAAATGCAGTCTATCCACCCCTCTCTCTCGTGTCTTACTTCTGTTACCTTGTCATAAAACTCCAGTAGGTTTGTGACACAGGATTTTCCTTCCCTGAAACCGTGCTGGTTGTCGTTTATAAGCTTGTGTCTTTCTAGGTGCTCCACCACTCTCCTGATGATCTTCTCCATGACTTTGCATACTATACACGTCAGTGACACAGGTCTGTGTGTGTGCGTGTGTGTGTGTGTGTGTGTGTGTGTGTGTGTGTGTGTTTTGTGTGTGTGTGTGTGAGCACATTCAGAAACATGTTTTAATCTAATAAAATTAAATATTTTCTCCTTCATGTTCATTATAAATAAGATCAACGACCGGATCAAGAAAATGGAAGACGAGGGGACAGAATGCGGCAGTCGGAAAACTTACAGACAGATAAAAGGGAAAGATGTAGCAGAGTGGAAATAATAACAAGAACAACTGGCCTAATCACTCTGGATGGAGGTCCAATGAATTGCGTTGTGTCATTATTTCTCCCAAGGTTTCCGTGTCATCATTCCGTAGGTTCCTTTTTTCGAGTTCTTGAAGGACCGAGGGTCGAGGTAAGTTACATTGCAGGACTTCTCGTGGTCCTTGGATCCTTTATTTAGGTCTGCTGTCTCACCTTTGAGCTCTTGGTGAAATTTGTTGGAGTGTTTGGGCACTCCGGTGTGTGTGTGTGTGTTTTTTTTGAAGCTCTTGTGCAATCAGTGGTCATCAGCTGGCAATGGTTGAGTGCAAGGTAATGGTCGTCTCATTGTTATCTTCGCTATCATCGTCGTCTTCTGTTGCTGGAGGTCGTTGCTGTGGGTTGCTTGCTGGAGGTCGTTGCTGTGGGTTGCTTGCTGGAAGTCGTTGCTGTGGGTTGCTTGCTGGAGTCGTTTGTGGGTGTCTTGTGGAGGTTGTTGTGAGTTCTGCTGAAGGTTTTTAAAGAATCTTCCATGATTTTTCAGTCTGTGAGATTATTTAAAAAGAATACTTCCATGACTTTGATGAAGGACTCTGATGCGAGATTTTAATATTTGCACTTTTGCTGCTGCTGCCACTACCTCTACTACTACTATTACCAGCTGCTGCTGTTACTACTACTACTACTACTACTACTACTACTACTACTACTACTTAAGGAAGCCTAGGGACCAAATGGATTAAAGAGTTAAAAATAGAAGAGAGTTATTCGATTGGAGTTAGAGATAACGGGATGATGGAGGGAATATTTTGAGGAACTGTTAAATGCTGATGAAGAAAGGGAAGCTGTGATTTCGTGCATTGGGCAGGGTGGTATAACATCTTTTTGGAGTGAGGAAGAGCCAGATGTGAGTGTGGGGGAGGTGCGTGAGGCTGTAGGTAAGATGAAAGGGGGTAAAGCAGATGGGATTGATGGGATCAAGATAGAAGTGTTAAAAGCAGGTGGAGATATAGTTTTGGAGCAATTGGTGCTTTTGTTCAATAAATGTATGAAAGAGGAAAGCGCACCTAGGGATTAGCAGAGTTCATGCATACTTCTTTTGTTTTATATAAGGGCAAATGGGACGAAGGTGATAGTGTGAGAATTACAGGGGTAACAAGCCTGTTAAGTAAACCAAGTGTATGGTAGGGCCATTATTAAAATGGTGATGATCGAAAATCTTTTAGTCCTCTACAATTTCAACAGCTGGTGAGTTATTGACAAACACACGAAAAAAACAGCCGCCATTTTCCAAGATGGCGACCGTAGCACAACAGCCACGAGTGTTGATTGTTTTTTTTTTTGACGTGATATTAAAAGTAACTAGAACGCTGCAGGTGCAAAGTCTCCTCCTCTTGGGAATTTTTTTTTTCAGGGCATAACCCTAGAATGAGTGGACTAGTGGTGGTGCTGGTTACCTGGTAACGAGAGACAGGGCAGGATCGACAGACACTGTCTTCTTTCCTGTTGTCACTCTAAGGGGTAACAACAGGAGACTCGTCTTGTGAAAGACGAGACTCAGGAAGATCTTCTTGACATTTAGGATCGTAGAAGGAAAGATAAATAATTCATCTTTCGTGAAAAAAACATACTAGAGAAGACGGCAAGTATCAGAGAGTTTGTCTAGGCACGATGTGTCTTTGTAAATAGTCTTTGCAACGTGTGTCTTTGTAAATTGCTGTCTTTGCAACGTGTGTCTTTTATTATTATTGTTGTTGTTGTATTTATGAATGTATCAGGCTCCTGCATCTCCTGAGGAACTGAAGATAACAAGGTTTGACCCATGGGAGTGGAGCTCCAAATTTTTAAATCAAGAGCCCTTTACCTGCATCAAGGTACTGTCTTCCGGGGTGTATCTAGGAGACCGGGGTCCGGGACTCCCCCCCTCTCTCTCTCTCTCTCTCTCTCTCTCTCCCGTGTGACTCGAGGTTCCTCAAGGATGGTCTTTACTACCTCTTCTTAGCGGATCTTGCTCGCCTCCCACACTTATATCTCTGGGGGTTTGTGTACGGGGATGATATCACGGCATTGTCTCGGTATATCTCTGGGGATGACGCAACAGACTCCAGCAGGTGTTGGACCAGGTCCCTTTTCTGACAAGCCTTGAGACCTGCTCATGCAGCAGGTAGTGGACCAGGTTACAGGTCCCCCTCACCCTCTTCGTCTGAGACATTTAACGCCTATTACTTTGCGGTTTTCGACGAGACTCGCCCGTCCGCCTCCTGAATCACCATCACCTCTAGCGTTTCTCTCCTCTAGTCACGCCACTGCTAGATGATATATATATATATATATATATATATATATATATATATATATATATATATATATATATATATATATATATATATATATATAGACAAATCTAGTCACTCCAGGGGGTTATCTCTAAGATGTTGACTGGCTCAGAAGTCAAGCAAGGGCTGGCTTACCAGCTGTTAATAGGTGATTAAGCAAGAGCTGGCTTACCGGTGCTGGGTTTTCCACCCCCATTACGAAGGTACTAGAGACACAGTGATGGACAAAGCCAGATCATTGGTACAATTCCCTGTCTGGAGCTGCAACGGCAGGAAAACACAGGCAAGCCGGGTAAACAACACTCAGTGGGTTCCTTTATTGAAGACAACGTTTCGCTCACATAGTGGGCTTTAACCAGTCACTGTCAGGGCGCGAAACGTTGTCCTTGATAAAAGAGTTCACTGTACTTACGTGTCATTTACTTCGTTTTCTTTAAAAAATTGAATGCCCCTTCATTATTATTATTATTATTATTATTATTAGTAGTAGTAGTAGTAGTAGTAGTAGTAGTAGTAGTATTATTAGTATTAGTATTATTAGTAATATTACTATTATTATTATTATTATTATTATTATTATTATTATTATTATTATTATTATTATTATGAAAGGGAAGTAATCAAGTTTGATCTTTGGAAAAGAAATATAGCCGCAATTTCTTGAATCAAGAGCTTTGCACCAGCATCCAAAGACCTTTTTCCCTGGATGCTGGTGCATCCATGATCTCTCATGGAGGAGGAGACGGGGAGATAACCACCAGCATCCAGGAGGAGGAGGAGGAAGAGGAGGGGAAGGAGGAGGAGCTGGGAGATAAGATCTGGTGATGCTGCTGCTGACAGCATCTGAGGCGGGGTTGTGGAAGGGCTGGCGAGGAGTGCTGTTTAGAGCGCTGGGTTTCAGCAGCAGCACGTCGATTATCACGTCGACAAACACGTCGACCAGCACCTCGATTAGTACGTCGATTAGCACGTCGAGCAGCCAGATGAATGCCCTCTCAGAAGTGTTCTACTAGACTCTTCGTTGATGCTAAAACACCTCACAGTTGAGATGGATGAAGATAAATATTGAGGAGAGAGAGATATACCAATAACAAATACACGTAAAAAAGAGAGGGAGAGAGCAGAAGCTGCCCTGTCTAACAGTCTACTTGATCACACACACACACAAGATGGACAGAGACAGGATGTTCCAGAGATGTGACACAGCAACAAGGGGTCACAACTGGAAGTTGAAGACTTAGATGAGTCACAGGGATGTTAGGAAGTATGTCTTCAGTCATTGAGTTGTCAGGAAGTGGAATAATATGGAGAGTGAGACTGTGGAGGCAAGTACCATACATAGCTTTAAGAAGATGTATGATAAGGCTCACGAGCAGGGAGAGAGTGGACCAAGTGGCGAACAGTGAAGAGGCGGCGCCAGGAGCTGTGAATCGACCCCTGCAACCACAATTAGGTGAGTAAAAAAAAAATCCTCCCAGCAGTCCATGTCCCTGAAACGAAAACACAAATATTTAAGTGGAAAAAATGACAAAAAATCATTGCGAAGGGAGGGAGATCCGTATGAAGACGCGATGTGTTGTGGAAGTTGTTGTTCTGGCAGATGAATAAGGAAGGAAGATGGACTCGAGAGAAGGGATGCGGGGCGGGGCGTAAGCGTGTAAGCATCTTCAAGATATATATATATATATATATATATATATATATATATATATATATATATATATATATATATATATATATATTAAAGATGCTTTAATATGCAGAAGATGCCTAGGTGATCTTGCCGAGATGTGATTCATCTTCGTCTCCCTGACTATCTGCAGCATCCCTGGACAGCCTCACATTGATGCTTGTTGTGCTTTTATTGCTTCGTCGAGGCTGATGAGGCCGCCAAAGTGTTTCCTAGGGACGCCATGTTGGCTGCTAGGGACGCCATGTTGATTGTTAGGGACACCATGTTGGTTGTTAGGGATACCACGTTGGTTGTTAGGGACGCCATGTTGATTGTTAGGGACACCATGTTGGTTGTTAGGGACAACATGTTGGTTGTTAGGGACACCACGTTGGTTGTTAGGGACGCAATGTTGGTTGCTAGGGATGCAACAGAAAATAACACACACATGCGATAAAACTCTACGGTTTAGTTACTACTATTATCACTTCTGTCAGGCACTGCTTGTATCACTGCTGTGTCAGGCACTGCTTGTATCACTGCTGTGTCAGGCACTGCTAGTATCACTGCTGTGTCAGGCACTGCTAGTATCACTGCTGTGTCAGGCACTGCTTGTATCACTGCTGTGTCAGGCACTGCTTGTATCACTGCTGTGTCAGGCACTGCTTATATCACTGCTGTCAGGTAATGCTTGTATCACTGCTGTGTCAGGCACTGCTTATATCACTGCTGTGTCAGGCATTGCTAATATCACTGCTGTGTCAGGCACTGCTAGTATCACTGCTGTGTCAGGCACTGCTTGTATCACTGCTGTGTCAGGCACTGCTTTATCACTGCTGTGTCAGGCACTGTTAAGCTTATCACTGCTGTGTCAGGCACTGCTTATATCACTGCTGTGTCAGGCATTGCTAATATCACTGCTGTGTCAGGCACGCTAGTATCACTGCTGTGTCAGGCACTGCTATATCACTGCTGTGTCAGGCACTGCTTATATCACTGCTGTGTCAGGCACTGCTAGTATCACTGGTCAGCACGCTGTGTCAGGCACTGCTTTATATCACTGCTGTGTCAGGCACTGCTAGTATCACTGCTGTGTCAGGCACTGCTATATCACTGCTGTGTCAGGCACTCTAGTATCACTGCTGTGTCAGGCACTGCTAGATATCAGCTGTGTGTCAGGCACTGCTATATCCGGGTAGTGACTGCTATCACTGCTGTGTCAGGCACTGCTTATATCACTGCTGTGTCAGGCACTACTAGTATCACTGCTGTGTCAGGCACTGCTAATATCACTGCTGTGTCAGGCACTGCTAGTATCACTGCTGTGTCAGGCACTGCTAGTATCACTGCTGTGTCAGGCACTGCTAGTATCACTGCTGTGTCAGGCGGCACTGCTTATATCACTGCTATGTCAGGCACTGCTTATATCACTGCTGTGTCAGGCACTGCTTATATCACTGCTGTGTCAGGCACTGCTAGTATCACTGCTGTGTCTTGTACTGCTTGAATCATTATATTTTCAGTATTGGAAGTGAGCCCAGGTGAGAGAGAGAGCCAAGTGACCCTCAGGTGAGAGAGAGCCAAGTGAGCCCAGATGAGAGAGAGCCAAGTGAGCCCAGGTGAGAGAGAGCCAAGTGAACCCAGATGAGAGAGAGCCAAGTGAGCCCAGGTGAGAGAGAGCCAAGTGAACCCAGATGAGAGAGAGCCAAGTGAGCCCAGATGAGAGAGAGCCAAGTGACCCTAGATGAGAGAGAGCCAAGTAAGCCCAGATGAGAGAGATAGCCAAATGAGCCCAGGTCTTCAATTAACACGCACAAGGGTCAAAATTAAGCCCTTATCTGAAGCACATGAACCTTTTTATGTTCCCAATTAACGCACCTAATTAAGCACTAATCACAACATTTTATATATCTGATCTCTAAGATTACCTTCCATCAGTTATTCTTTTTATTTAATTTAATTCTAAACTAAATAATTAGCATAATTATGATAATTTAATAAGTTCGTTTAATTACCCCTTAGAGTTTAATAGTGCCTTTAAACAGGGTCGACTATCAATGTTGTCCTTAATTTCAAAATTTAACTCTATCACGGAAGGACGTTTCGCTTTGGATAGAACGGGCGAAACATCTCTGCGGTCGCGAGGTGTCCCACCGAGGCCGTAAATACGTGTTACGCGGACTGTTTTTGTTATGGAATCAAAATGGAATTCTTAAAGTTGTTTTCGTGTTTAATTTTCGTTTATTTTTGAATCACTTCAGCCTACAACATGGTGACAGTGGGCCACCAGCAGTCATGCAGTCAACCGCACGTCTTGCGTCTAATGCTAGAATCTGATTCCCTCCCACCCGTTAAAATAGCAGAGAGTGCAAGTCTTCTCTGCTTAGAGCCCCTGGGTCTCCATATCCATGACTTCTTCCATCACTGCCAAGATACTTTTCCTAACCTGTCTTCAAGAGCAAACCATTTCGACGACCTCTCGTCTGGTTCCAAAATTATTTATGTCTTCTATACTACGATGCTGTTTCGTATTATTTTTTTTCGCCTTTATTCATACCCATTGATCTCGTACACAATATGTCTGCTGCCTGAATCATAATGGGCGTGAGTAAGCTCCCCTTTCCCCCGCGGGTGCCACGTGAGTAAGTTCGCCCCCGGAGGTACCACGTGAGTAGGCTTCCAAAGCTCCCTCAAGCGTAGCGTGTTAGAGTAGACCAGAAGGACTGAGCCGGCCTTATTTAGTGAGTAGTAATGTCTAGTTGGGGTGGTGTAGCGGTGGAGAGTGAAGCTCTAAACTGGTGCTTAACACATTATAAACACTGACGTCTTGGTCACCATCTGCGCCGCGACATGACCGCGCCTCTTACGCGAGATTTATAGAGACGTCTCCCCGTGCGACCCTCCTAATCTCTTTCTCAACCCCAGCAGTGTCTCAAGACGATCTGGTGAGATGTTACCTTCAATACTCATCCTTCGCAGCCTAATTATGGACTCTTAGACACTGTTGTCTTGGCTTCACATTGATGCCTGTCGTAACTCCCAGCTTTTCATATTTTGCATAATCAAGGTTCTACATTATTTAGTTTATATTAATATAGAGAGGATAGAGCAGTAAATATAGATTGCTGCAAGGGTATATAAATATGGGGTGGAGGGAAGAAGGGGTAGGGTCGTCCCAGGAAAGGTTGTAGGGAGGGGGTAAATGAGGTTTTGCGTGCTTGAACATACTACCGGCTTGTGTGAACGTGATATATCGGAGTGGAAGCAGGTGGTCTTTATGACTTGACGTGCTGTTGGAGTGTGAGGAAGGTAACTTTTATGAAGGGATTCATGTAAACCGGTTGGCCGGACATGAGTCCTGGAGGTGAGGAGTACAGTGCCTGCACTCTGAAGGAGGGCCATCTGAATTCTGATTTCAGCACGCTTCAGGCTTGCCACTGTTCCAATCTCATCATTAGCCGATCCAACTCATTCTGAAGTTCAATGGTAACTTCCTCTGAATTTATTTGTCGTCCTATTGTTGTATCGCCGGTGAATTTACTCACGTCGCTTTTCATTCCTTCATACACACTACTGAAACACGCTGTGTGTGTGTGTGTGTGTGTGTGTGTGTGCGTGCTAAAACAGGATTTCCATGCTATGTGATTGGATCAGCAGCGTTGGATTTATATGTTTAAAACCATGAATATTTTTGATATGGCCACTGATAAATCCCTTTTGTATGTTAATAATATTGTCATTTAATACTGATAACCCCAAGTGTTTACCATTAACATGTGTTCGCCACTCGACCGTGATCTGTTTTAACCTCGTGACCAAGCACAGCCAGTAATAGGTAACTCAAACCATGTTATCATTATACTGCCTTATTTACATTGCTATAGTTATCTGTTTGGACTGTCTAGTACCACAGCGCAGAAGCCAAGATAACGTAAAATAGAGAGTAACGTTGGAGCCAGCAAGAACTTATCTTTAAGACTCACACTTTGCACGGTCTTACGACGACCCGGCAAGAACTTACCTTTAAGACTCACACTTTGCACGGTCTTACGACGACCCGGCCAGAACTTACCTTCAAGACTCACACTTTGCACGGTCTTACGACGACCCGGCGAGAACTTACCTTCAAGACTCACACTTTGCACGGTCTTACGACGACCCGGCCAGAACTTACCTTCAAGACTCACACTTTGCACGGTCTTACGACGACCCGGCGAGAACTTACCTTCAAGACTCACACTTTGCACGGTCTTACGACGACCCGGCCAGAACTTACCTTCAAGACTCACACTTTGCACGGTCTTACGACGACCCGGCGAGAACTTACCTTCAAGACTCACACTTTGCACGGTCTTACGACGACCCAGCGAGAACTTACCTTCAAGACTCACACTTTGCACGGTCTTACGACGACCCGGCCAGAACTTACCTTCAAGACTCACACTTTGCACGGTCTTACGACGACCCGGCCAGAACTTACCTTCAAGACTCACACTTTGCACGGTCTTACGACGACCCGGCCAGAACTTACCTTCAAGACTCACACTTTGCACGGTCTTACGACGACCCGGCCAGAACTTACCTTCAAGACTCACACTTTGCATGGTCTTACGACGACCCGGCGAGAACTTACCTTCAAGACTCACACTTTGCACGGTCTTACGACGACCCGGCGAGAACTTACCTTCAAGACTCACACTTTGCACGGTCTTACGACGACCCAGCGAGAACTTACTATCAAAACTCACACTGAAGAGTATCTTACACTCGCTTGCAAGTATCATGAATTTACTTTGTTAAAGAGAAATTGTCAATTTGTAAATAGCATTTAACCAAATATACTCCGGTTAATAACCCTTTTCAAACCAGGTGTACTATATCCACATGCTCTTGCTCTACCGACCACAGGATGGCCCTGTGATCCACAATAAACAGCCTCGGTTTTAAAAGTCCATTCCATTTCAGGGTTTACCATTTGCGTCAACCGCCAATACCACATCAGTTTCCATTTTCTGCCCGAATCTGATGTAAATATAAAGATGATTTTGCCTATTGGGCGTCTTCAAGTACAAACGTACACACCACACGTGCTGTGATCAAGGACAACACATGTTCAAGCCAGTCGTGACCATGTACGTGTCGGTGTAATAAAATAATCAGGCGGTGCAGGAAAAACTCCGTGTCACCTGCCCTTTCCGACACTACTAACTATCCAAGACGAGGAAATCGATAAAATATACCTGAAGCATTTACGACCTGGAGGTACTCGGTGTCAGGTAAGAGCAGGTCTCGCTAATTACCTGTCCACGCTACGATTGTGCTCTTTGGGAGAAGAATCTCAGAAGAGAAAGAGAGAGACAGAGAGAGAGAGAGAGAGAGAGAGAGAGAGAGATGCGGAATAGAGTGAACAACAGACAGAAAAAACAAGAAAAAGGTATGTAATGTATGACAAAAAAAGGCAAGAGAAGGTCCATGTGTCAGCCTTCTGGTCCATGTATCAGCCTTCTGGTCCATGTATCAGCCTTCTGGTACATGTGTCAGCCTTCTGGTCCACGTGTCAGCCTTCTGGTCCATGTGTCAGCCTTCTGGTCCATGTGTCAGCCTTCTGGTCCACGTGTCAGCCTTCTGGTCCACGTGTCAGCCTTCTGGTCCATGTGTCAGCCTTCTGGTCCATGTGTCAACCTTCTGGTCCATATCTCATCCTTGTGGGAAGCGCTAAACTAATAATAATAAGAAGAAGTTAGCAATAAAGACATAAGATAAAGTGTTTTTCTCAATACGAGAAACACAGACTGACCTGTTAGCGGACGGTGGATCGAGCCGTCACGAGTACATCTTGAGCTGACCCACGCGCTTTTAGCGCTTCGTAAAATGAACTCACGTACTTACGTATAATTTTCCAACCTATTTTCAAAGCTAATTTGATGCGCTCATTCGCAACTCTATTGCTAAACCAGTGCTGCTTTCCTATATCCTTTCTAGGCCTAAGTTTATCCCGTAGCTCGGTTGGTAACGCACTCAGCTCACACATTAAGGTTCGTAGTTCGATCCCTGGTACGGGTGGAAACATTTGGGCGTGTTTCCTTAAGACACCTGCTGTCCATGTTCACCTATCAGTAAATAGGTACCTGGGTGTTAGCTGACTACTGTAGGTCGCATCCTGGGGACAAAATTGACATAATTTGCCCTAAATACTCTGCATAAGAAGGGGCTTTCTATATAGTATATCATTGATGTCAGCTATGGTCTGTATAAGTTGTATCATGTACCTGTAGAAATAAAGATTATTATTATTATTATTATTATTATTATTATTATTATTATTATTATTATTATTATTATCATCCAACCTATTGTTGTGAATCTTGTCTTTGTTAGATATTTTTTAGCACATTATTTGTATTCCCTCAAAAGGTTTTAAATTAAACACTTCTGAGTGTTTAAGTATGTGAGGGAAGTATGTGGAAGAGGTTCGTTGGAAGGTTGTGTGGGAAGGGTGTGTGGGAAGGGTGTGTGGGAAGGGTGTGTGGGAAGGGTGTGTGGGAAGGGTGTGTGGGAAGGTTGTGTGGGAAGGGTGTGTGGAAAGGGTGTGTGGGAAGGGTGTGTGGGAAGGGTGTGTGGGAAGGGTGTGTGGGAAGGGTGTGTGGGAAGGTGTGTGGGAAGGGTGTGTGAGGGAGAGAGAGAAAGGTCAGGACACAAGGCGGTAACTATGAGCAGTGGGCGTACTAGGGAGGCAACACCAACTCAAGTACATCTGAATAAACATTGAATGGTAATCACTGGAATCTGAAGAGATTTTCTTTTTCCAGCAGAGATTAAGATGAAGAAGAGAGAGAGAGAGAGAGAGAGAGAGAGAGAGAGAGAGACAGACAGACAGACAGACAGACAGACAGACAGACAGACAGACGAGTGATTGATTTGTGTGAGATTATTGATGTATAAGTCCTGAGGAATATAAATACCGGCTTGTGAGTGCGTAGCCCTCGACCAAACACACACACACACACACTCAGTGACCTCACTCTCACGAGGCTTGACCAGACATAACACATGTTTATTCCTGACCTGTCTGTATTTCTGTATTTCGCGGGTCATCATCTAAGACCCGCGTCAGGAAACACTTGTCTTGTTTCCTGACGAACCTTACCTAACCCCTGTTTCTTGGACCCTGGGTACCGTTGGACTCAACGAGGTTCCAGGACCAGAAGAATTCAATTAAAGTCTTTGATCACGAGTCTTACTCAGTTTTCTCAGTCTTGTCGTGTCCATACGTTAAGCTGTTGTCTATTGTGAATATGATAATGGCATGAATAGGATAATTGTGTACAGTACCGACAAGTTGGCATGTTGTCCATTGTATAAATGATAAATTGGTTATCTGTTGTCTAAATAATAGGCTTGTCTGCTGTCCAAATAATAGATCTGTTGTTTGCAATACAAAGGGAAGGCTTGTTGTACCGCGTCCAAATGATGTTCCTGTTGATGCTTCCAAGTACTTTGTACGTAGTGATGATTTGCTTCTCCGTTGTCGGTAGTTCAGGTTCCGGAAATTTGTTCTGCTGCACCGACGAGTACGTACCAGTGTGTTCAGAAAACTCTAGAATTAGACACCTTCTGATCTTCAGCCAGTCTTCTCTGTACCGGACTGATGAAGCCACTGCCTGGGCGAAACGTTTACACAATAAAAATACACAAGGATTGCACAAGCGTCTAATTTTTGAACGCGTCGGTACTGTGAACCAGTTATCTTACATACGTCGGTACTCTGAACCAGTTATCTTACATACGTCGGTACTCTGAACCAGTTATCTTACATACGTCGGTACTCTGAACCAGTTATCTTACATACGTCGGTACTCTGAACCAGTTATCTTACATACGTCGGTACTCTGAACCAGTTATCTTACATACGTCGGATAGCTTTAAAAACAGGACAGAGAGATATATAAGTGGGTGTTGCTGGAAGTCCTTTGGACCTGCCTACCCTTGGACAGTTAGCCTGCTTAGTGCTCTTACTTTATGTTCCTATGTTGTTTTAGCTTCAACATATGTCTGGCATGTGCCGCTAACATGTGCCGCTAACATGTGCCGCTAACATGTGCCGCTAACATGTGCCGCTAACATGTGCCGCTAAAATGTGTGCTCTCACAAATAGGTTTAGCACATGGAGTGTTTTTCGCTAACAGATGATACGTTAGTGTGTGTACTCACCTACTCACCTAATTGTGGTTGCAGGGGTCGAGACTCAGCTCCTGGCCCCGCCTCTTCACTGATCGATACTGGGTCCCTTCTCTCCCTGCTCCATGAGCTTTATCATACCTCGTATTAAAGCTATGTATGGTTCCTGCCTCCACTACATCACTTGCTAGACTATTCCACTTCCTGACTATTCTATGGCTGAAGAAATACTTCCTAACATCCCTTTGATTCATCTGAATCTTCAACTTCCAATTGTGACCCCTTGTTTCTGTGTCCCCTCTCTGGAACATCCTGTCTCTATCCACCTTGTCTATTCCCCGCAGTATTTTGTATGTCGTTATCATGTCTCCCCTAACCCTCCTGTCCTCCAGTGTTGTCAGACCGATTTCCCTTAACCTTTCTTCGTAGGATATTCCCCTTAGCTCTGGAACTAACCTTGTCACAAACCTTTGCACTTTCTCTAATTTCTTGACGTGCTTGACCAGGTACGGGTTCCAAATTGGCGCTGCATACTCTAGTATGGGTCTGACGTACACAGTGTACAGTGTTTTGAACGATTCCTTACTAAGGTATCGGAACGCTATTCTCAGGTTTGCCAGGCGCCCATACGCTGCAGCAGTTATCTGGTTGATGTGTGCTTCCGGAGACGTGCTCGGTGTTATACTCACCCCAAGATCTTTCTCCTTGAGCGAGGTTTGCAGTCTTTGGCCACCTAGCCTATACTCTTCTACGGTCTTCTTTGCCCTTCCCCGATCTTCATGACTTTGCATTTAGCGGGGTTAAACTCGAGGAGCCAGTTGCTGGACCACGTGTCCAGCCTGTCCAGGTCTCTTTGTAGTCCTGCCTGATCCTCATCTGATTTAATTCTCCTCATTAACTTCACATCATCTGCGAAAAGGGACACTTCTGAGTGTGTGTGTGTGTGTGTGTGTTTGTGTGTGTGTGTGTGTGTTGTGTTTGTGTGTGTGTGTGTGTGTACAATTACTACAATTAAATATTTGTAATAATGTGTTTGAGGTTACAGATTACCTTCGTGGCGTTCCGTCGGAAATATATAATTACTGGAGTTTACAAATTTACTCTGGCTCTTCTACGACAACTATACTTTGTCAAAATAAAAAATGGTTATAATCATAACAATAATTTTTAAAGGGGTGGACTGGTAAGCCAGCGGAAGGTCTCGGTCCAATGACCAAAAGCTCCAGTTTTGTGTCATCATATGACTAGACCCGCTTCAGGAAACACTTCTCCTGTTTCCTGACAAATCTTACCTAACCTAACCTATAATTTATCATCTGTTTACAAATTCGAGGATGCTGGTTCGGTTCCCAGGAGCTCCTGCAGAGGAAAAATAAACACATAAGCAGTATAATGTGATACTTTATTGACAACGTTTCGCCCACGCAGTGGGCTTTATCGAGTCACAGACAGACTACCTGGAAAATGAGCAACATGGAGATATATAGGGTACAGTCAGGTGGAGAATGCTGGGTCAGGTGGAGAAAGCTGCATGTGAGTCTTAAAAGTAGTGTGATAGTTAAAAACATAGTGTGACTTAAAGGACCTGCAGTGTACCATTCTTGAGTTCTAGGTGGGATACCATTTATTTCCAGCTCCTGCAGAGTTTGTAACTTCTCATTTCTTTCGGGGCCTGAGAGTGTGTCCAACTCGCGAAAGTACGGCATATGCTGGGAGAAGTGATGGACTGAAGACATAGATTCTAGGCTGAGGGACTGATTACCTCAAACTCCTCCTGTTTTTTCTACCGTTCTTCTTTGTGTTGGACTGATGAAGCCACTGTGTGGCGAAACGTTTCCTTAATAAAGATATTCAAATGTTATAATATTGGTAGAATTACCGACAATATGTTAAGTAAAAGGACACAAATGCAACTAATGTGACATTTTATTGTGGCAACGTTTCGCTCTCCAGGAGCTGTCAAGTTGGCTTGACAAAGCTCCTGGAGAGCGAACAGTTGCCACAATAAAATGTCACATTAGTTGCATTTGTGTCATTTTACTTAACATATTCAAATGTTGCACAGCGTCTGTCTCGTTCTTCAACTTGTCTATTATCTAAGCCACTTATCACATCACTGAATCTTACTGACTGTAAACACCTCGTCTAATAGAGGGTTTAAACCTGAGTTTTGAGTGGATCCTCTTATTGTGTCATAAGAACATAAGAATGGAGGAACACTGCAGAAGGCCTACTGGCCCATACAAGGCAGGTCCTTATCAAAACCACCACTACCTAAGAATTTATTCCCGTACTCACGACACAAATCAAACCCAGCCCCTCCCACTCATATATTTGTCCAATCTCTTTTTAAAGCCAACCAAGGTCCTAGCCTCTATCACAGTAATCGGAAGATTGTTCCACGCATCTACAACTCTGTTCGAAAACCAGTACTTGCATATGTCCTTTCTAAATCTAAATTTATCCAATTTAAATCCGTTATTTCTGGTTCTTACTTGGTTCGATATCCTCAGTATTTTATTAATATCTCCTTTGTTTATGCCCATCATCCACTTGTACACCTCGATGATATCTCCCTCATTCTACGTCTCTCCAGAGAGTGGAGATTCAACGCTCTAAGTCTATCTTCATACGGGAGATTTCTTATACTGTAAATCATTTTAGTCATTCTTCTTTGTATGTTCTCCAATGAATCTATATCCATCCTGTAGTAAGGAGACCAAAACTGAGCTGCATAATCCAAATGAGGTCTCACTAGTGATGTATAGAGCTGTAAAATAACTTTTGGACTTCTGTTGCTTATACTTCTTGAAATAAATCCTAGTAATCTGTTAGCCTTATTGCGCACACTTAGGCACTGTTGTCTTGGCTTTAGATTTCTGCTTACCATGACTCCCAAGTCTTTTCACATTCTGTATGATCAAGCTCAACTTCACCTAGTTTATAAATTCGAGGGATATTTTCATTACCAACGACAAGCACCTTACACTTGTCCACATTGAACTTCATCTGCCACTTTTCAGACCAAGACATTTATTTATCCAAATCATCCTGGAGTTCACTGTTATCCTCCTCAGAATGAATTATACGGCCTATTTTTGTATCATCAGCAAATTTACTCATGTCACTTGCAATTCCTTCATCAAGGTCATTAATGTAAATTATGAACAACAATGGGCCCAAAACTGATCCTTGTGGAACGCCACTAGTGACAAATCCCCATTCAGATTTGACCCCATTAATGGAAACTCTCTGCTTTCTATTGGTAAGCCATGCCTCTATCCATGCTAGAACTTTACCTCCTATACCATGAGCTGCCACCTTTCTTAAGAGTCTCTTGTGAGGTACTCTATCGAAGGCCTTACTGAAATCCAAGTAAACTATATCATATTCTTTATCACTGTCTACTGCCTCAAATGTTTTATTGAAAAACGTCAGTAAATTTGTCAGGCAGGAACGACCTCTCGTAAACCCATGCTGAGATTCATTAATCAAATTATGTTCTTCAAGGTGACTTCTGATAATATCAGCTATAATTGATTCTAATAATTTGCCTACTATAGACGTGAGGCTTATTGGACGGTAATTTGATGGAATGGACTTATCCCCTGATTTGAATATAGGAACTACATTAGCTATCTTCCACATCTCTGGCACAACACCAGTTAGGATAGACGTATTAAACACATTCGTTAATGGCTGACTAAGTTCCATTTTGCATTCTTTAAGTACCCTGAAAACAACTCGTCGGGTCCCGGGGACTTATTTTGCTTCAGTTTATCTATCTGTTTGATAACCATGTCCCTCGTGACAGTAATATTAGTTAATATGAATTCTTCAGGAACTGAATAATTGTTAATTTCTGGAATCTCATTTACGTCTTCTTGTGTAAAGACTGACAAAAAATAGTCATTAAATAGAGAACACATTTCCAGTTCGTTATCCGTCAGCTGTCCATTCCCAATTTTCAGAGGTCCTACCTTTTCCCTCACCTTCGTCCTGTACACTTGAAAGAACCCTTTTGGATTAGTCTTTGATTCATTAGCAACCTTAATCTCATAGTCACGTTTAGCCTTTCTAATCCGGTTGTTAGCTGGGAAAGACATTGTTTTTCCTTTGAATTTTCTCCTGACCTCTGCTAGTGTATCTGCCTCTGGGCACTCCATACACTGGCGCGGACAAATTGTTTAGTGCGTCCAAGGAATTAACATATTCACATGCGTTGAAGCCTTCTCTTGTTTTTACTTGTGAGTATAATGACCAATTATACCCTCTATTAGGTGATTGATGGGTCGGCTGGCCATGTTTTATGTATGTCTGTCTCTAGACGCATCTGTTCACCCAGTAAGCAGCAGTAGCCAGTCAGAATCCAACAGCACTGATGACGGTGAGGGTACAAGGTATAAAATACCGACACGAATCCAGCCTACCCAGCATTCTCCACCTGACTCTCCACGCTATATATACTCACGTCCTCTTTACCCAGTTAGATCTGTTTGTGACTTGATAAAGCCCACTGTGTGGGCAAAACGTTGTCAATAAAGGATCGCATTATACTGCATTTGTGTTTAAACTTTTCCAGGACTGACGACCCTCTATTGACGGGCCCCGATATTTCTTTTAAGCGAGAGGGGAGAAAAGGCTCATTCATCCATATCACATCACCCTAATTGAACATGACTCGGTCGTGGCAGCAGAAAAAGCACACACTATGATGCTTCCAGTGATAAAATCGACCTGTTAATTAAAATTAATAAGTAAAAAATGTCCACCATTAGTCAGGCATCTGCACCCGAGTCAGCTACCTACCTTATCAACATCAAGATGATAACGAGTGAGTCGTGAAGCAAAGTAGGACATTATGCACGCACCAAATGAGGGGGGAGGGTAAAAAGTAGGTTACTTGCGCTCCCAGAATCCTCTTTGTTGTTGTTGGGGTTTATAGGGCCAGTGTCAGCGTACGCTGTATCGAGCCCAGAATCCTCCTTTTCTGCGACATTCCGCCACTCTTGAATATTGTAATGTTTACTTTAAGGTCACTGGAGCAAATTATTTTTTTGGAAGGTTTTTGAAGGTGGGTGAAGGTTTTTGAAGGTGGGTGAAGGTTTTTGAAGGTGGGTGAAGGTTGGTGAAGGTGGGTGAAGGGAAGCGTGAGAGGACAAAGTTGGGGTGTGTGTTGTGTGGCCCAGCATCACTACAATACTGTGAAGGGGAAATAAAGTTACCGAACTCTTGGTAAATTCGACACATGTGCAACACTTGGGGTATCTTTATTATGGAAACGTTTCGTCACACAGTGGCTTCATCAGTCCAATACAGAGAAGACTGGTTGAAGATCAGAAGGAGTTTGAAGTAATCAGTCGTTCAGCATATTCGCATTCGCGCATATGGTATATTCTTTTCAAGATTGATGGACTGATTACATCAACTCCAGGCTGAGGGACTGATTACCTCCTTCTGATCTTCAACCATTCTTCTTTGCATTGGACTGATGAAGCCATTGTGGTGAAACATTTGCACAATAAAGATACCCAAGTGTCTAATTTAGCAACTTGTCGGTTCTCTGAACCATTTATCTAACCAAACTGTTGTTACACATGTGTCTTGATTACCCACGGTCCAGCTGACACAGGGAGAGACTTCATCAGTCCCTTCATCCTACCAAGGGTGGTCACTGGAGGGTGATCAGTCCCTTCATACTGGCGACTCATTACGGCAATAAAGACGACCAGGTGTTGAACACGTGTCTTGTGGATAAGGATACTTATGTGTAGTTCAGGATATTTATTAGAGGAAAAGTCTCGCTACTCCTCAGTCCTAATACAGAGGTTTTAAATGTTCAAAACTGTACATAAGTTTGTTTTACCACACCTTGTAGGTATCACCATACCAGTGTTCGCATCTATTGTAGATCAACACTGTGTCAGTAGGCCTACTGCAGTGCTTCATTCATGGATACAAAGCTGTACTGTCGACAGTAGTGAAAAATCGACTTGCAGATCAAACTTTCACTGCGACAACGTTTCGCTCTGTGTCGACCTTTATCAAGGTCACTCAACTTGATCAATTTATAGTTAAAGGGAAACATTGTCTCCGCGTCTGTGTCTTGTCTTCGCTCCTTGTGTTTACCGTTGTACATAAGGAGGAACACTGCAGCAGGCCTACTGGCCCATACTAGGCAAGTCCTTCTCAAACCCAAACCCACTAGCAAAATTATTTGCCCAACCCATTTCCAGTGCTTCCCACTGTTGATCTCGACTCTCAGACGTGATGCTAAGCACCGGGATGATACGCTCAGGATTAACCCTTGGAGGGAGGAAACCAGGGCTGACAGGGACTGACAGTAAGACAGGGGCTGGTAAGGACGGGCGGAGACAGAAGACGGACTGGCGTGAGCGGTGTACTCACATTGCCCATTAATTGTCCTTCGGAGTGCGTCATGCTAACTATACCTGCGTGCTATAAGCTTGACGTACCTGCGTACTATAAGCCTGATGTACCTGCGTCCCGTAAGTTTGACGTACGGGCGAGCCATAAGTTTGACGTACGTGCGAACCATAAACATGACGCTCAGAGTGATCAAACAACCTATGATGGCAGCACATGAGCCTCGGTGTACCCTGGACGGCCATACATCACACACACCTCTCACCGCCACTCCAATTTCTTGACCGAACAAAAAAACTGACAGACTGTACATATATGGAACGGTGTAGAAAGCCTGCAGCAGGCACCGTACACCCTCTCAGGCGACTAAAGTAGATGAGCTCTTTCAGTATACAGTATACAACAGCTAGGGAATAGGAGATAAATAAGTTAAATACAGTTCCTTCGATCAAGGCACCAGCCTACCTTGAAACGCCTTCTCCGTTACCTAGACCAAACTGTACTGTTATGTTGAAAATGGTATAAAATACCAACAGGTTGAAGATTAAGACACATGTTGGGTATCTTTATTGATGAGACATGTCGCCTACACAATAAGCTTCTTCAGTCAAATACAGAGGCAGCAGGTGTAGTAGTGAAATGAAGATGGTGTAATCAGTCCATCAAGCTTGGAGATATGAGGTGGTCAGTCCCTCAGCCTGGAGAAGAGCTCAGCTCCTTGGGGTTGAGCCCACCAAACTATACTGCAGCAATCACACTCTCCTCAAAATTGCTACGATGAAAATACAGTTCTCTCCGCACACCAGCTCTCACCCGTAACAGCATCTTATCTGTGGAGGATTTTGATTCTCTTATCTCAGGTGAAGGTGAGTTAGGGATGATGGGTTGGCGCACACACCTCGGGATACTTCCTGCCCATCACCATCTTGCCCATCACCATCTTGCCCACACTCAAAAACAAAGTTAAGGTCACTTTAAATTCGGCGTTCTACGTCTCCAAGGGTGAGGGACTGATTACATCGTCTCTGCATCTCTACTGTTTCTGCTGCTGCCTCTGTACTCGACTGAAGAAGTCTACTGTGTAGGCGACACGTTTCGGAATAAAGATACCTAACTGTTGCACATGTGCGATAAATGGTTATGCAACCGACAACTTGAAGATTGAGACACTTATGCAACATATGGGAATCTTTATTAAGATTAATAAAGATTCCCATATGTTGCATAAGTGTCTCAATTGTCAATATTGCACAAGTTTCTTACTTATCAACTTGTCGATGTTGCATATCATTATCATATTCGCTCTACATTCTGCACACGATCTCCACGCGATCTCCACACGATCTCCACGCGATCTCCACACGATCTCCACACGATCTCCACACGATCTCCACACGATCTCCACACGATCTCCACACGATCTCCACACGATCTCCACACGATCTCCACACGATCTCCACACGATCTCCACACGATCTCCACAGATCTCCACACGATCTCCACACGATCTCCACACGATCTCCACACGATCTCCACACGATCTCCACACGATCTCCACACGATCTCCACACGATCTCCACACGATCTCCACACGATCTCCACACGACTCCACACGATCTCCACACGATCTCCACACGATCTCCACACGATCTCACACGATCTCCACACGATCTCACACGATCTCCACACGATCTCCACACGATCTCCACACGATCTCCACACGATCTCCACACGATCTCCACACGATCTCCACACGATCTCCACACGATCTCCACACGATCTCCACACGATCTCTACACGATCTCCACACGATCTCCACACGATCTCCACACGATCTCCACACGATCTCCACACGATCTCCACACGATCTCCACACGATCTCTACACGATCTTCACACGATCTCCACACGATCTCCACACGATCTCCACACGATCTCCACACGATCTCCACACGATCTCCACACGATCTCCACACGATCTCCACACGATCTCCACACGATCTCCACACGATCTCCACACGATCTCCACACGATCTCCACACGATCTCCACACGATCTCACACGATCTCCACACGATCTCCACACGATCTCCACACGATCTCTACACGATCTCCACACGATCTCCACACGATCTCCACACGATCTCCACACGATCTCCACTGAATGACTAAATGAGGAACCAACACCAGTTTCTCCCAAATTCTATAAAAAAAAAAGAACACGGACGTAAATAATGCATAGCAAATCATTTAACTTGATAACTAAACACACAATAAATGGCAGTATATTAAATACAAAACAGCAATATCGATCTTCCGTTACAGCAACATCGATCTTCCGTTACAGCGACATCGATCTTCCGTTACAGCAACATCGATCCTCCGTTACAGCGACATCGATCCTCCGTTACAGCGACATCGATCTTCCGTTACAGCAACATCGATCCTCCGTTACAGCGACATCGATCTTCCGTTACAGCAACATCGATCCTCCGTTACAGCGACATCGATCTTCCGTTACAGCAACATCGATCCTACGTTACAGCGACATCGATCCTCCGTTACAGCGACATCGATCTTCCGTTACAGCAACATCGATCCTCCGTTACAGCGACATCGATCCTCCGTTACAGCAACATCGATCCTCCGTTACAGCGACATCGATCTTCCGTTACAGCAACATCGATCTTCCGTTACAGCAACATCGATTCTCTGTTACTCTATATTTAGCGTTTTCAAGCAAATTACAGGAAGCAAAAACACAGTATTTTGCATTTTGACAGTGACTGATGGATTAGATATTTATGAAGCGAGATTAGCGAAGCAGGAACCCCACAGTACCGGGAGCCCTGTACAAG
Organism: Cherax destructor; assembly: GCA_009830355.1. Lineage (NCBI taxonomy): Eukaryota > Metazoa > Arthropoda > Malacostraca > Decapoda > Parastacidae > Cherax > Cherax destructor. The sequence continues at coordinate 28,009 of WNWK01002330.1, read as the reverse complement.
ACAGTAGCAGGAACCCCACATTACCGGGAGCCCTGTACAAGACAGTAGCAGGAACCCCACAGTACCGGGAGCCCAGTACAAGACAGTAGCAGGAACCCCCACAGTACCGGGAGCCCTGTACAAGACAGTAGCAGGAACCCACGTACCGGAGCCCGTACAGACTAGCAGGAACCCCACAGTACCGGGAGCCCTGTACAAGACAGTAGCAGGAACCCCACACTACCGGGAGCCGTACAAGACAGTAGCAGGAACCCACACTACCGGGAGCCGTACAATACAGTAGCAGGAACCCCACAGTACCGGGAGCCCTGTACAATACAGTAGCAGGAACCCCACACTACCGGGAGCCCTGTACAAGACAGTAGCAGGAACCCCACAGTACCGGGAGCCCTGTACAAGACAGTAGCAGGAACCCCCACAGTACCGGGAGCCCTGTACAAGACAGTAGCAGGAACCCCACACTACCGGGAGCCCTGTACAAGACAGTAGCAGGAACCCCACAGTACCGG